>LR778285.1:7068327-7090442 GCA_902810595.1 Coregonus sp. 'balchen' | reverse complement strand
CATGGGGGCTTTTTGTTTGGGGGTTTAAGGGGTTTTTTTTGGCGGTCCGGCAACAATTTATTTTCCCGTTTAAAAAAGTAAAAGGGCCCTGCTCCCCCCAGCTTTTTTAAAAAATACTTTTTTTTCTAGCAAATTTTTTTTTCCTTTTAAAAAATAACAGGAAACAAAGCAGGGTTTAACCCCTAGGGTTCGGGGAAAAGTATTTGCTAAATTTTTATTGGATTTCCCCTTTTTGGGTTTTTGGGGCGCTAAAAAGGGGGTTCTCCAAACATGAACCTGGGTCCCAATTCGGGGAAAAAAGGTTGGAATGGTTTTTTTTTTTAAAAAAATTTTTTTGGGGGGGGGGGGAGGGGGCCCCCCCCCCGGGGCCCCCGGGGGCCCCCGAAGGCCGGGTCCTTGGGCCCCGGGGGGGGCCCCCGGGGCCCCCCCCCCGGGGGCCCCCCAAAAGGGGGGGGAGGGGGTGGGGGGGGGGTTGGGGGGGGGGGGGGGGGAAAAAAAAGGGGGGGGGGGGGGGGGGGGGGGGGAAAAATAAACCACGCCTCTCTCCTACTTTCCCCCAATTTTTTCCCCCGGGGGCCCTTGGTGGGGGGGGTTTCCCACCCCCTCCCCCTTTTTCCAAAACCCCCCTTTAAACCTTTTTTCATTTTTCCCGTACAGCCCTTTAAGCTTAATATTTGTCATCATCCCCTCCGGTTCCCTTGGAAAGGTTCTCAATGACTTGACCCCTTGAAATTTCCTTCCAAACCCCCCCCACAGTTTTGGGGGTTTTCAACCTCCCCAGTCCCATTGACTCATTTCTCTCTGCCCCCCTCTTTCCATCCCCTTCCCTTTTTTGGGCCTAAACCCCCTCACCGCCCCCCCCCACTCACAAGGGAGGAATCGCTTGACCTTATCTTTACTAGATGCTCTCTTCTACTAATTTACGCAACCCCCTCCATGCTCACCACTACTTTGTTTCCTTTTTTCTCTCGCTCTCCTCCAAACACTACTTACTCTGCCCCCTAACACAGATGGTAATGCGCCGCGCCAACCTTCGCTCTCTCTCTCCCACTACTCTCTCCTCTTCCATCCTATCATCTCTTCCCTCTGCTCAATCCTTCTCCCTCCAATCTCCTGATTCTGCCTCCTCAACCCTCCTCTCCTCCCTTTCTGCATCCTTTGACTCTCTGTGTCCCCTATCCTCCCGGCCGGCTCGGTCCTCCCCTCCAGCTCCGTGCTTGATGACTCATTGCGAGCACACAGAACAGAGCTCCGGGGCAGCGGAGCGGAAATGGAAGAAAAACTAAACTTCCCCTGCCGACCCTGGCATCTTTTCACTCCCTCCTCTCTACATTTCTTCATCTGTTTTCTGCTGCTAAGGCCACTTTCTACCACTCTAAATTCCAAGCATCTGCCTCTAACCCTAGGAAGCTCTTTGCCACATTTTCCTCCCTCCTGAATCCCCCCCCCCCCCCCCCCCCCCCCTCCTCTCTCTCTGTGGATGACTTCGTCAACCACTTCGAAAAGAAGGTTGACGATAGGGCTGAACGATTAATTGCATCGCGATAATATCGCGATTTGACTGAACGCGATTTTCTAATCGCAACGTGCGCGATTTGAGGTGGTCACGTGACGCGACTTTTCATGCTGTCCAGCGCAATGGCCTCTTGCTCGACGGAACAGTCAGAAACTGACACAGCTGATACTTTAATATCGAAGAGGAACAGCACGTCGGTGGTGTGGAACTATTTTGGTTTTAAAAAAGAAGATGCTGAGCAGCGTCAGGTGTTGTGCAGAGCATGCCGTGCTCCGATTGCTACTTCACGGGGGTAACACTACAACCCTGTTTTCAGCACTTAAAAAAATACCACAAATCAATGCCATGACAGTTGTATGACCAAAATGCCGAGCATCAGTGCGCGAGACAAGCCAAATACCTCAAGACAGGGATCACTGACAGAAATGTTCGAAAGTGTCACTCCGTATGAACGTAATTCAAAACGGCACGGAGAAATCACTCGGACAATAACCGAGTTCATAGCCCAAAGATATGATGCCTCTCAGCACGGTGACCAAGCCTGGGGTTCATGGCATTAATACATACGCTTGATAAAACGTTACAGTATACCCTCCCGCACATTACTTCAGTCAGACTGCCATACCGGAGCTGTACAAAAAGTGCCAAAGAGAAAGTCGACCGCGGAACTTAAAACGGGTGGGGAGTTTTTTTGCTAGCACTACTGATATGTGGTCAAGCCGCACAGCTGAGCCGTACCAGAGTCTTACAGTCCATTTTATTGATGAAGATTTCAACCTCCGAGCTCGCTGCCTACAAACTACCTACTTCCCCAGACGATCACACAGGGGAAAATATTGCAGCCGGCCTGAGAGAAGGGCTTGTCAGCTGGGATCTCCCACGAGGAGAATCACGTCTGCATCACGACGGACAACGCGTCGAATATGGTGCTTGCTGCGCGGCTTAATGAAATGGACGAGGACTCCAATGTTTTGGCCACAGATTACATCTTGCCATTGGTAAGTTATCGTGTGTGTGTGTGTGTGTGTGTGTGTGTGTGTGGTGTGTGTGTGTGTGTTTGTGTGTGTGTGTGTGTGTGCGCGTGTGCGCGAAGTGCGAGAGAGAGAGATGCGTCGATTAGTAAAGCTGAATATACAAATATATATAAATGATATTATATAAATCGGATGGGATTAAATAAATCATACTTCCACTCCTTTTCTAATATGTAAATTCATTTTACTTGCTTATATCATATGTCTGTCTGTGGTGGAATGCCCACCTGCATTTTTTTTCTTTTCTTGTTTTTGTTTTTTACATGTTTTTTTAGTGTTTATGAGAGAGAGAGGAGAGAGAAAGAGAGAGAGGAATTGACATGCAAAATAAAGACCCTTTGAATTGAGAGAGAGAGAGAGGATGTGTTGTGGATGTGTGTATTTCAGAATTACAGCTAATTTGAGTGTGTAATAGTGAGAGCCTTGTATCAAAACTCAAATTGTGTGTAATACACTACTTTTTATTTCTTTTAGAAAATGCACTCAAGATGACAGAGTGTCAAGGGCAACAGCACTGTGCAGGAAGCTGGTGGGGCACTTTTCCCACAGTTGGAAGAAGAAAGCAGCCTGACGGAGGCACAGAGAGAGCTCAAACTCCCTGAGCACAACCTCATAACGGAGTGCCCAACAAGATGGGGTTCTAAAGAAATGATGATTGCCAGAGTGCTTGAACAGGCCAAAGCCATTTCTCAGGTATTGTCTGGAGATCGATATGCACGCTCCCTTATCCCAACCTGGCAGGATATTGACGTGTTGGAGTCGATTCACAAGGCACTGCATCCTCTAACTGGAGTTTACTGATGCTCTTTCTGGAGAGGAGTATGGTAAGCATCTCCTACCTCAAGCCAGTTCTCCACCTTTTTGCCACATCAGTCCTGGCTGAAGATGCTGAGGACACTGACCTGACTAAATCAATAAAAACCAAAGTCCTAGCATACCTCAATAACAAATATGGAGACCCAAACATCCAGGAGCTTTTGGATGTTGCCTGTTTCCTGGACCCTAGGTTCAAAATACAGTACATCAGTACAGACAACATCCCTGCTATCAAGACTCGTCTGAAGACAGAGATAGTAGACTTGGCACAACGTACATATCATTGGGTAAATAATTATGTATTCACAAAAACAAAAATTTTCTGTAAAATCTAACTGGAAAACTAATGGCTGTTGTTTTCATCTAATAGGAGAAGAGGTCTCGTACTGAAACTGTTCAGATGCCTCAAAGTGCACAGTCCTTGGGGGAAAAGACGAAGAGGTCTCTTGGCAGTTTTTTCAAGACCAGTTTCAGCCTCTCCTTCTTTGCCTGTAAATCTTGAAGATGTCGCAGAGGCAGAGATAAACAATTACCTGATGACTCCTACCATTGATGGAGAAGATGATCCATTGGCTTGGTGGAGGGTGCACAAGATCAGCTACCCACAGTTGTGCACCATGGCACGCAAGTATCTTTTGTGTACCTGCTACAAGCGCTCCCTCAGAGCGTCTTTTTAGCACAGGAGGGAATATTGTGACTTGCACTCGCTCAGCCTTGAAGCCAGAAAAAGTCAATATTCTGGTTTCTTAGCAAAAAAACCTGTGAGCCACTGAGAACAGAACTGTTGGATAAGTATGGCTGGCAGTGCCATACTCGTAGTGAACTTTAGTCTGTGTGGTGTGTTATTGTTGTGTACTTGAGATAAGTGAGGCTCATCTATTTTATATTATAATATTCAAATCGTTTATAAAAATAGTTTGTCTAAATTAAAAGTGCATTTCTCATTTTTTATTTATAACTTTATTTACTTTGATTTTACAAAATATTTTCAAAGCAAATTCCTTGTTTCAGTTGTGTGAAATGTTACTGACTTGGGAGCAGTAAGATACATACAATTTAAAATTATTTTTTTCTTAAGACTGTACCTTTTGCACACAGTGTTTACAAAGTTCATGCCTTTGTTTAAATTATTTAAATGCACAGTGGCAAAGCCACAGATGTTTCTGTAATGAGCAGTTCAATAAAAATGTCATTTATTTCAAGTCATACATGTTTGAATTTAATTCTAACAAATAGACCCAGCCTATGGGAAAGAACATTTCACACTAAATGTATATACTATTGTGTTGGTCATATTTAAATCATTCATTATGTTTTGTAGGGGAAAAAGGATAAATAAATTAAATCGCATATTAAATCGCAATCGCAATATTGGGGGCAAAAAATCGCAATTAGATTATTTTCCAAAATCGTTCAGCCTTAGTTGACGACATCCGATCCTCGTTTGTTAAGTCTAATGACACTGCTGGTCCTACTCACACTGCCCTACCCTATGCTTTGACTTCTTTCTCCCCTCTCTCTCCAGATAAAATCCTGCGACTTGTGACTGCAGGCCGCCCAACAACCTGCCCGCTTGACCCCATCCCCTCCTCTCTTCTCCAGACCATCTCCGGTGACCTTCTCCCCTACCTCACCTCGCTGATCAACTCATCCTTGACCGCTGGCCATGTCCCTTCCGTCTTCAAGAGAGCGAGAGTTGCTCCCCTTCTCAAAAAAACCAACACTCGATCCCACTGATGTCAACAACTACAGACCAGTATCCCTTCTTTCTTTTCTTTCCAAAACTATTGAGCGTGCCGTCTTTAGCCAACTCTCTTGCTATCTCTCTCAGAATGACTTCTTGATCCAAACCAGTCAGGTTTCAGGACTGGTCATTCAACTGAGACTGCTCTTCTCTGTGTCACGGAGGCTCTCCGCACTGCTAAAGCCAACTCTCTCTCCTCTGCTCTTGTCCTTCTAGACCTGTCTGCTGCCTTTGATACTGTGAACCATCAGATCCTCCTCTCCACCCTCTCCGAGCTGGGCATCTCCGGCGCGGCTCACTCCTGGATTGCGTCCTACCTGACCGGTCGCTCCTACCAAGTGGCGTGGCGAGAAGCTGTCTCCGCACCACGTGCTCTCACCACTGGTGTCCCCCAGGGCTCAGTTCTAGGCCCTCTCCTTTTCTCCCTATACACCAAGTCACTTGGCTCTGTCATATCCTCACATGGCCTCTCCTATCATTGCTACGCTGACGATACACAACTAATCTTCTCCTTTCCCCCTTCTGATAACCAGGTGGCGAATCGCATCTCTGCATGTCCGGCAGACATATCAGTATGGATGACGGATCACCACCTCAAGCTGAACCCTGGCAAGACGGAGCTGCTCTTCCTCCCGGGGAAGGACTGCCCGTTCCATGATCTCGCCATCACGGTTGACAACTCCGTTGTGTCCTCCTCCCAGAGTGCGAAGAGCCTTGGCGTGACCCTGGACAACACCCTGTCGTTCTCCGCTAACATCAAGGCGGTGACCCGCTCCTGCAGGTTCATGCTCTACAACATTCGGAGAGTACGACCCTGCCTTACACAGGAAGCGGCACAGGTCCTAATCCAGGCACTTGTCATCTCCCGTCTGGATTACTGCAACTCGCTGTTGGCTGGCCTCCCTGCCTGTGCCATTAAACCCCTACAACTCATCCAGAACGCCGCAGCCCGTCTGGTGTTCAACCTTCCCAAGTTCTCTCACGTCACCCCCCTTCTCCGCACACTCCACTGGCTTCCAGTTGAAGCTCACATCCGTTACAAGACCATGGTGCTTGCCTATGGAGCAGTGAGGGGAACGGCACCTCTGTACCTTCGGGCTCTGATCAGTCCCTACACCCAAACGAGGGCATTGCGTTCATCCACCTCTGGCCTGCTGGCTCCCCTTCCTCTGCGGAAGCATAGTTCCCGCTCAGCCCAGTCAAAACTGTTCGCTGCTCTGGCACCCCAATGGTGGAACAAGCTCCCTCACGACGCCAGGACAGCGGAGTCACTCACCACCTTCCGGAGACATTTGAAACCCCACCTCTTTAAGGAATACCTGGGATAGGATAAATTAATCCTTCTACCCCCCCCCCCAAAAAATTGTAAAGTGGTTATCCCACTGGCTATAGGGTGAATGCACCAATTTGTGAGTCGCTCTGGATAAGAGCGTCTGCTAAATGACGTAAATGTGCCCTTGAGCAAGGCACTTAACCCTAATTGCTCCTGTAAGTCGCTCTGGATAAGAGCGTCTGCTAAATGACTAAAATGTAATGTAAATGTCACTTTACCCATACCTACATGTACAAATTACCTCGACTAACCTGTAACCCCATACATTGACTCCGTACCGGTACCCCCTGTATATAGCCTCGTTATTGTTATTTTATTGTGTTACTATTTTAATTTGATACTTTCATTTATTTAGTAAATATTTTCATAACTCTTTCTTGAACTGCATTGTTGGTTAAGGGCTTGTAAGTAAGCATTTCACAGTAAGGTCTACACCTGTTGTATTTGGCGCATGTGAAAAATAAAATGTGATTTGATTTGAAGAAGATGGTTGTCTGTTCTACTCTGTGTTTAGTGGGTAATACACCACAATGGTATGCTCTCACCACAGAGCAGAGCAGAGACGAACAGAGCAGATATTTGATTTATTAGGATCCCCATTAGCCGACACCAATGGCGACAGCTAGGCTTACTGGGGTCCGACATATACCTAAATATACATTATAGACAAAATACTTTACAATTGACATACATTTAAAAACATTACAATGTAGTGTGTGTGTGCATCTATCAATTACACATACATGTCAGTACATACAGTACACACAACAAGTAGGTCACATGGGGGAGAGTTCTGTTTCAGAGCAGAACAGATCAGAGTAAAACAGAACAGAGAAGAACAGAGCAGAAGAGAGAGGGACAGAGCAGAGAGGGACAGAGCAGAGAGGGACAGAACAGAGAGGGACAGAACAGAGAGGAACAGAACAGAGAGGGACAGAGCAGAGAGGATCAGAACAGAGAGGGACAGAGCAGAGCAGAGAGGAACATAGGAGAGAAGGAACAGAGCAGAGAGGAACAGAGCAGAGAGGAACAGAGCAGAGAGGAACAGAGCAGAGAGGAACAGAGCAGAGAGGGACAGAGCAGAGCAGAGAGGAACATAGGAGAGAAGGAACAGAGCAGAGAGGAACAGAGCAGAGCAGAGAGGAACAGAGCAGAGAGGAACAGAGCAGAGAGGAACAGAGCAGAGAGGAACAGAACAGAGAGGGACAGAGCAGAGCAGAGAGGAACATAGGAGAGAAGGAACAGAGCAGAGAGGAACAGAGCAGAGAGGAACAGAGCAGAGAGGAACAGAGCAGAGAGGAACAGAACAGAGAGGGACAGAGCAGAGCAGAGAGGAACATAGGAGAGAAGGAACAGAGCAGAGAGGAACAGAGCAGAGCAGAGAGGTACAGAGGAGAGAAGGAACAGAGCAGAGCATAGAGGAACAGAACAGAGCAGAGAGGAACAGAGCAGAGAGGAACAGAGCAGAGCAGAGAGGAACAGAACAGAGCAGAGAGGAACAGAGCAGAGAGGAACAGAGCAGAGAGGAACAGAACAGAGCAGATAGGAACAGAACAGAGAGGAACAGAGCAGAGCAGAGAGGAGAGGAACAGAGGAGAGAGGAACAGAGCATAGAGTAACAGAACAGAGCAGAGAGGAACAGAGCATAGAGGAACAGAGCATAGAGGAACAGAACAGAGAGGAACACAGCAGAGAGGAACAGAGCAGAGCAGAGAGGAACAGAGCAGAGCAGAGAGGAACAGAACAGAGAGGAACAGAGCAGAGAGGAACAGTGCAGAGAGGAACAGAGCAGAGCAGAGAGGAACAGAACAGAGCAGAGAGGAACAGAACAGAGCAGATGAACAGAACAGAGAGGAACAGAGCAGAGAGGAACAGAACAGAGCAGAGAGGAACAGAGGAGAGAGGAACAGAGCAGAGAGGAACAGAGCAGAGAGGAACAGAGCAGAGAGGAACAGAGCAGAGCAGAGAGGAACAGAGCAGAGCAGAGAGGAACAGAGCAGAGCAGAGAGGAACAGAACAGAGCAGAGAGGAACAGGGCAGAGAGGAACAGAACAGAGCAGAGAGGAACAGAGGAGAGAAGGAACAGAGCAGAGCAGAGCAGGAAAGTGAAAGGCACAGAGTGTTCAGAGCTGTGGTTTGCATGAAGTAGAGCCATTCAGCCATGGCCAAAGCCAGTCAGACAGTAAACAATGATGTAGCTAACAGCTAGGCTAGCTCCCTGACGGTGTTGTTTCTGCTTCTCTATCAGAAGGCCAGTGTGTGTGTGTGTGTGTGTGTGTGTGTGTGTGTGTGCGTGTGTGTGTGTGTGTGCGTGTGTCTATCAGAAGGCCAGGGAGGTTTCCTGTCTTTTTAGTGGAGAGCGGAGATTCTTGAAGGGACAGGAAGACAACACTGTTTCCCACAGCCCTCTCAGACACACACCATAATTATTTTTCTCTCTCTCTCTCACACACACACACACACACCACTTCTACCTCTCTCACACACTTGCCTCCTAGCCACGACAAAGGCTCCCACACCTAACAATAAACAGAAGCTATTGTGAGAGACCAGTCATTTAGCGAGCCTGCTCCTCCTCACTTACTGTGACTGACGGACGCCACACACACAGCAACAGGGTGTTTTAGCCAGGTCCTCATTAGGAACTTTCCACAGAATCTTCCTCTGGTGCTTTTCAGCATCAGCTGTACTCTTTAGGTCGCATGACTTTGCTTATAAAATGTAGGAATGATTTGTAAATAATGTAGAAGCTTGTGAAGACTTTACGATTGCTTTAGGGAGCCTTTATAAGTTGTTGTTCATGTCCCTAAACTGCTAAGGGTAAGCTGAGAGACAGACAGTAGAAAGGTGACCTTGACACCAGCCTCATGTTTACCAAACAAACAAGTCTTTCTTTTTAAAGGTCAAAACTCTTTCATCAATCATCAACTCAAGTCACTGACGCCTTTGTTTGGACCCACCAAAGCTTGATTCCATGACTAGATTTCTTGACTGATACTGATAAGTGGCTCACGCCATGCTCAAACAAACAACATTCATCATAGCAGTCATTTGTTCTAAAGGTGTGGGGCTGGGATTCCTAAGAAAGGGAGGGAGGGAGAGATGAAGGGAGGGGGGGAGAGAGAGGGAGGTGGTAGAGAGAGAGATGCAGAGAGCGAGCGAGAGAGAGTTTATTTGGTCCGTGCTATCCGGGATCCTTGGGATGTCCCCATTGAAGTTTACATTTAAAATGGTTAAGGTTAAAATCATGTATAGTAACCCTAGGTGTAAAATAGTAAATAATGGCTATTTCTCAGAAAGTTTTAAACTGTCAAGAGGAGTAAAACAAGGTTGTCCACTATCGGCATATCTATTTATAATGGCCATCGAAATGTTAGCTATTAAAATCAGATCCAACAATAATATTTAGGGATTAGAAATCCAGGGCTAAAAAACAAAAGTGTCATTGTACGCTGATGATTCATGTTTTCTTTTAAATCCACAACTTGAAACCCTCCACAGCCTCATAGAGGATCTAGATACATTTTCTAACCTCTCTGGATTACAACCAAATTATGATAAATGTACTATATTACGTAGTGGATCACTAAAAGATAAAGAATGTACAATACTGTGTAGTTTACCAATAAAATGGTCTGATGGTGATGTACTCGGAATACATATCCCAAAATAAATAAATGATCTCACTCCAATACATTTTAATAGAAAGTTAGCAAAAATAGATAAGATCTTGCTACCATGGAAAAGTAAATACCTGTCTATTTGTGGAAAAATCACCCTGATTAACTCTTTAGTATTATCCCAGTTTACGTATTTGCTTATGGCTTTGCCTACGCCTAGCGAACAGTTTTTTAAATTATATGAGAAAAAAATATTCCATTTTATTTGGAAGGGCAAGCCAGACAAAATTAAACGGGCCTATTTATATAATGAATATGAATTCGGAGGAAATAATGCAACAAATATTGTGGTTAAACTCAAAAATACTAATTGATAAAAAACTATTATTTTTTGAAAAAATGTATAAAAAAGGTATAATCTTCGTAAATTATATAATAGGTAGGACTGGTGGAGTTATGTCGCACATGCAGCTAACAAAAACATATGGAAATGTCTGCTCTACCCAAAATTACAACCAAATAATTGCAGCCTTACCGCAAAAACGGAAGAGGAAAGTGGAAGGGGGAAAATGTAAGGAACTTGTCTGTCGGCCGCATTAAAGAACATAATTAGTTAAAGTGATAAATAACAAAGTATACCAGTTTCATTTAAGGACCAAAGGATTGACAGCCGTCCCATATAGATTGCAAAATAGTTGGGAAGAGATTTTTGACGTACCGATTCAATGGCAAATGGTTTATGAACTGATACGCAAAACGCCGGATTCAAAACTTAGAATTTTTCAATTTAAAATTATACAAAATTCTTGCAACCAATAGAATGTTATTTATATGGGGGACACAATCTTCCCAGCTCGGCAGATTTTGCTGCGAAGAGACAGAATCATTAGATCATCTGTTTTGGTACTGTCCATTTGTAGTTTATTTTTGGTCACAGGTCCAGGAATGGCTGAAGGATTGCAATATTTACCTGGAGCTAACCCTGCAGATAGCATTACTGGGTGATCTGAAAAGTCATAGTCAATCGATCAATAATATAATTATACTTTTAGCAAAAACTTTTATTTTCAATTTACAACCTGTAGAAACAATGAGAATAGAAGGGTTCAGAACCTTTGTGAAACATCACAGTACAGTTGAGAAATATATGGCAAGTAGAAATCCAATATGGATGGTGTTAAGAGATTGATAGGAGGGGTTGAATGGAGCTGAAGGTTGGGACTAGTAACAACTAACAAAGATAACTAATGTAAAACATACTGTGTCCATAATTAGTATATAGGTTAAGAACTTTTGTGAAAGAGCACAGTTAGAAAGATATGGCATATAGAAGCAAACCGGATGGACATCATGAAAATGATCAGATAGGTTGAGGGTAGAGGAAGTTCAGGAGTAAAAACAAACAAAATATAATTATTGTAAAATTGACTGTCCATAAAATGTATATAGTATGTATAAGCTGGAAGTAGAGGCCTAAGCGTTGTTGTTCACTAGTTTACTCCAATTAGGGGAGGGGTGGTGGGGTTGGAAAGCAATAAAGGAAAATAAATTTTAAAAAAGGACATGTATGTATGTATGTATGGTATGTATGTATGTATGTATGTATGTATGTATGTATGTATGTATGTATGTATGTATGTATGTATGTATATATACACACACACGTCTGTATATGTATGCATGTATATATATATATATATATATATATATATATATACACACACACATATATACACACACATATATACACACACTGCTCAAAAAAATAAAGGGAACACAAACACATCCTAGATCTGAATGAATGAAATAATCTTATTAAATACTTTTTTCTTTACATAGTTGAATGTGCTGACAACAAAATCACACAAAAATCCTTAAAACAAGTCAAAATGAGGCTCAGTAGTGTGTGTGGCCTCCACATGCCTGTATGACCTCCCTACAACGCCTGGGCATGCTCCTGATGAGGTGGCGGATGGTCTCCTGAGGGATCTCCTCCCAGACCTGGACTAAAGCATCCGCCAACTCCTGGACAGTCTGTGGTGCAACGTGGCGTTGGTGGATGGAGCGAGACATGATGTCCCAGATGTGCTCAATTGGATTCAGGTCTAGGGAACGGGCGGGCCAGTCCATAGCATCAATGCCTTCCTCTTGCAGGAACTGCTGACACACTCCAGCCACATGAGGTCTAGCATTGTCTTGCATTAGGAGGAACCCAGGGCCAACCGCACCAGCATATGGTCTCACAAGGGGTCTGAGGATCTCATCTCGGTACCTAATGGCAGTCAGGCTACCTCTGGCGAGCACATGGAGGGCTGTGCGGCCCCCCCAAAGAAATGCCACCCCACACCATGACTGACCCACCGCCAAACCAGTCATGCTGGAGGATGTTGCAGGCAGCAGAACGTTCTCCACAGCGTCTCCAGACTCTGTCACGTCTGTCACATGTGCTCAGTGTGAACCTGCTTTCATCTGTGAAGAGAAATCTGATTGGCGAATTTGCCAATCTTGGTGTTCTCTGGCAAATGCCAAACGTCCTGCACGGTGTTGGGCTGTAAGCACAACCCCCACCTGTGGACGTCGGGCCCTCATACCACCCTCATGGAGTCTGTTTCTGACCGTTTGAGCAGACACATGCACATTTGTGGCCTGCTGGAGGTCATTTTGCAGGGCTCTGGCAGTGCTCCTCCTGCTCCTCCTTGCACAAAGGCGGAGGTAGCAGTCCTGCTGCTGGGTTGCTGCCCTCCTACGGCCTCCTTCACGTCTCCTGATGTACTGGCCTGTCTCCTGGTAGCGCCTCCATGCTCTGGAGACTACGCTGACAGACACAGCAAACCTTCTTGCCACAGCTCGCATTGATGTACCATCCTGGATGAGCTGCACTACCTGAACCACTTGTGTGGGTTGTAGACTCCGTCTCATGCTACCACTAGAGTGAAAGCACCGCCAGCATTCAAAAGTGACCAAAACATCAGCCAGGAAGCATAGGAACTGAGAATTGTTCTGTGGTCACCACCTGCAAAACCAGTCCTTTATTGGGGGTGTCTTGCTAATTGCCTATAATTTCCACCTGTTGTCTATTCCATTTGCACAACAGCATGTGAAATGTATTGTCAATCAGTGTTGCTTCCTAAGTGGACAGTTTGATTTCACAGAAGTGTGATTGACTTGGAGTTACATTGTGTTGTTTAAGTGTTCCCTTTATTTTTTTGAGCAGTGTATTTGCGGGGGAAAAACATATTGGGGATTGGAAGTGATGCAGACAATTACATTGATGGAAGTCACAATCTATCTGCAATATTAAAGCTGATCTACCCCCTAAAATTAAAAAATAAAATAAAATAAAAAAATGATTACGGTTAGGGTATGGATGTCCCAAGGATCCCGGATAGCACTAACCAACAAGAAACTAGCAGAAGAGTCATCGATTGCCTAGGCGACACCCCCCACAATGCAGCAGCAGCACACATAGAAATAGAATTGTAATTTCTAACATTCTATACTGAAAAAATATAAAACGCAATATGCAACAATTTCAAAGATTTGACTGAGTTACAGTTCATATAAGGAAATCAGTCAATTGAAATAAATTCATTAGGCTGGGCAGGCATAGGCCCACCCACTTGCCAGCCAGGCCCACCCACTGGGGAGCAAGGCCCAGCCAATCAGAATGAGTTTTCCCCCCACAAAAAGGGCTTTATTATAGTCAGAAATACTACTGGTCTGCGGTTGTGAGGCCGGTTGGACGTACTGCCAAATTCTCGAAAACGACGTTGGAGGCAACTTATGGTAGAGAAATGAACATTCAATTCTCTGGCAACAGCTCTGGTGGACATTCCAGCAGTCAGCATGCCAATTGCACGCTCCCTCAAAACTTGAGACGTGTGGCATTGTGTTGTGTGACAAAACAGCATATTTTAAAGTGGCCTTTAATTGTCCCCAGCACAAGGTGCACCTGTGTAATCATCATACTGTTTAATCAGCTTCTTGATATGCCACACCTGTCAGGTGGATGGATTATCTGAACATACACATGCTGAACACACACAGTACTGTACACTACATTAGCATTACCTCATCACTGGAACAATGACCGACGGTCAAACTTCAAACTTCCTCACTTTGTCCTTTCCCCCGAAAACTTCACAAGCTCTTAGACTGTTCTCTCTCTCACACACACACACACACACACCACACACACACACACACACACACACACCACATTCCCAGGGCCGAAGACTTAGATAAAAGCAATACGAGTCCAAACCAAAAGTGAGATGTTATCATAATTTAAAGTGTAGGGTTGCTAGGTCTGTGAGAGCGGAAGTCTTTGTAAACCTCTAACCCTCACCACAAATCAGTCATCTGATCTGACATAGCGTAGCAGCTCTGTGATAAACACCGTAGCAGGTCTCCAGAAGCCTTTGTGTGCTTCATAAAGAGGCTAAGGTTTAGCACACACACGCGCTCTGGAAGTGACAGGACTGTGATAGATTGGTTCTGTGTTAGCCCAGCCTGAACCCCTGACCCAGGCTTTCCCTGTCCTGCTTAGCTGTGACCCGAGGTGGTTCTCCCACAGGCTTTACCCTCCCAGAGTGGCAGGCCCTAGTTCCTCTGGTTCACAGCACAGCCGGCAGGCCCTAGTTCCTCTGGTTCACAGCACAGCCGGCAGGCCCTAGTTCCTCTGGTTCACAGCACAGCCGGCAGGCCCTAGTTCCTCTGGTTCACAGCACAGCCGGCAGGCCCTAGTTCCTCTGGTTCACAGCACAGCCGGCAGGCCCTAGTTCCTCTGGTTCACAGCACAGCCGGCAGGCCCTAGTTCCTCTGGTTCACAGCACAGCCGGCAGGCCCTAATTCCTCTGGTTCACAGCACAGCCGGCAGGCCCTAGTCCTCTGGTTCACAGCACAGCCGGCAGGCCCTAGTTCCTCTGGTTCACAGCACAGCCGGCAGGCCCTAGTTCCTCTGGTTCACAGCACAGCCGCACAACTAGGGCTAGGGCTCCAGCACACACACTACAGGAGTAGGGAACAGAGGAGGGTTCCCCCCCTCACACACACTACAGGAGTAGGGAACAGAGGAGGGTTCCCCCCTCACACACACTACAGGAGTAGGGAACAGAGGAGGGTTCCCCCCTCACACACATTATGTGTCGTCTGATTGCAGGGCGGCAGGACTAGCGAAAGTGTTTCCTCTGTTTTAATTCAACGCAAACACACGGACACACACACTGCGTCTCCGTACCTGGTATTCTGATGTAGGACCAGCCGTGGCGGGGGTAGAGCGCCATCACTCCCCCAGGGCATCGTGGGTAGAAAGCGTTGGCTCGGGACATCCAATCAGAGGCCAGATCAGGGGAGCCGTACAGGAAGCACTGCTTGGCGGCCATGCCCCCTCCTGCCAGCGTTTCCTGCCACTCGTACTCAGCGCTGCGGTCGTCACAGTAACGCTCCATGGGAACCGCCGTTACCTAAGGAGCAATTAAAAAAGAAAGAATTGTGTTCCAATGTTGTCATTCTGATTAAGTGTTCCGATGTTGATTTGATTAAGTTTCATTCCAACTGCCAGCTGGCCACACAACCCCAGGTCCGGGCTCATGACTCCAATGCGACAAAATCCACAATTTGTTAAACAGAGGAAAATATGACAGGGGGTGAGCGCTAACAAGATTTCCTGCTGGGGTGATTCATACAGATCAGTGCTTATCCTGTGCCCCCTTCTGGACCCATCATGTGCCCCCTCTGGACCCATCCTGTGCCCCCTCTGGACCCATCCTGTGCCCCACTCTGGACCCATCCTGTGCCCCCCCTCTGGACCCATCCTGATGCCCCCCTGGACCCATCCTGTGCCCCTTCTGGACCCATCCTGTGCCCCTTCTGGACCCATCCTGTGCCCCCTCTGGACCCATCCTGTGCCCCTTCTGGACCCATCCTGTGCCCCTTCTGGACCCATCCTGTGCCCCTCTGGACCCATCCTGTGCCCCTTCTGGACCCATCCTGTGCCCCCCTGGACCCATCCTGTGCCCCTCTGGACCCATCCTGTGCCCCTCTGGACCCCTCCTGTGCCCCTTCTGGACCATCCTGTGCCCCCTCTGACCCATCCTTGCCCCTTCTGGGACCCACCTGTGCCCCTTAGGACCCAAACCTTGCCCTTCTTGGACCCATCCTGTTGCCCCTTCGGGACCATCCTGTGCCCCTTTGGACCCATCGTGCCCCCTCTGGACCATCCTGTGCCCTTCTGGACCCATCCGTGCCCCTTCTGGACCATCTTGCCCCTCTGGAACCATCCGGGGGCCCCTTTCTAACAGCGCAGTTAACTGACCAGGGGAGCCTCTACAGAAGTCAGGTATTATCCTTCCATTCTCTCTTAGCGCCATCTTAAATACACCAGGTTTCGGCAGGTAAAATACACCAGGTTTCGGCAGGTAAAATACACCAGGGTTCGGCAGGTAAAATACACCAGGTTCGGCAGGTAAAATACACCAGGGTTCGGCAGGTACAATACACCAGGGTTCGGCAGGTAAAATACACAGGGTTCGGCAGGTAAAATACACCAGGGTTCGGCAGGTAAAATACACCAGGGTTTCGGCAGGTAAAATACACCAGGGTTCGGCAGGTAAAATACACCAGGTTTCGGCAGGTAAAATACACCAGGGTTCGGCAGGTAAAATACACCAGGGTTCGGCAGGTAAAATACACCAGGGTTCGGCAGGTAAAATACACCAGGGTTCGGCAGGTAAAATACACCAGGGTTCAGCACCGAGAGGCAAGCTATGCTACAACGGTCAACCGGGGTCACAGGCCGGGGTCACAGGCCGGGGTCACAGGCCCTAGTTCTCTGTGATAATAAATAATGGACGAGCTGCCACTCTGGCACCGGCATGGGTCTCTGCTCTGCCAACTCCATGAGGGAAATCAAACTCTAAAGAGCGGTGGGCACAAGCTCTTTAGAGTTTGATTAGGGGATACTTTGATCTTGCTATGGTCCGACTAATTAACCCAGAATGGTACACAGACTGAAGGGTCTACAGTTGAGTTGACCCCTGTGTTTTGGTTATTCCAAGGATGGGGAAGAGAGGGATGGATGGATGGAACAAGGGAGAGAGAGAAAGATAGATGGATGGAGGGAGAGAGAGAGACGAAGAGGGAGGGAGGGAGGGAACGAGGTCTCTTTGTTGATGTGGAAGCTATGATCGGTGAATCAGCAGGATCTCTCTGTGTGTGTGTGTGTGTGTGTGTGTGTGTGTGTGTGGTGTGTGTGTGTGTGTGTGTGTGTGTGTGTGTGTGAGAGAGAGAGAGAGACAGTGCAGCAGGTTGGGTGGTCGAGCGAGGAAAGGGACGGGGGGAGGATGTGTTGTCTTTGGAAACATGCAACAATGAGCAGCCTTATCTGCCTAACATGTGTTCTGTGTGTGTGTGTGTGTGTGTGTGTGTGTGTGTGTGTATTCTCTGTGTGTGTGTGTGTGTAGGGACCCCCTGCGGTGGCTTCCAGCTGCACTCTAAACAAACAGTGACTTCTAAAAACGTCTCCTGCGTTCTGTTTGTCCTCTGTTGGACCACATATTTATTTACCTTGCTCTCTCTTCCACACACACACACACAGCACTCTCTCACACACCCTCGCTCACACACCGGGGACTCACCCTTGGCACAGCGGTGAGCAGGAACTTGGGTGGTTGTGTGGGTAGGCCTGGTCGTAGGGTGGTGGAGTTGGCAGAGTGTCGACTGTGGACCAGAACATCACAGTGACCCATCAGACCCGGTCTGTGACGGGTGAACACCAGGTCCTGGAGACAGAGACAAACATGGAGGGAGTAAAAAAAGAGAGAGAGAGAGAACGATTGACCAGATTGATCAAGTAATCAATAAACCAAACATAATACTTTCCCATTGGCAGTTTTAGGCAACATGTATATGACGACGTTCAAAGTGTGTGTGTGTGTGTGTGTGTGTGTGTGTGAGTGTGTGTGTGTGAGTGTGTGTGTGTGTGTGAGTGAGAGTGATGCAACATGTGTTTTGTTCACAGTGAACATTCAAAACGCTGTTAAAGGGGAAGTTCACCCATTTTTACATGTGGCTGTATTTTCACTCTTTCTGTGTTGAGCCCCCCCCACCCTTTTTGTGATATTTTGTTTTGTTAAAGAGAGAATTGCCATTGGCTATAATGCAATGTGCAAATAAGTCTAAAGCCTATTAGAAAACACTCCACACCAACTCATATTACGTCAGGATCCCATTCTGAATGTCGTCTCTGCACTCAACCCTTTTAAAGAAATGTCCACTGTGCCATAAATCCTTGTTTGAATTTATGGGACAGTAGAATACAAAATAAAATAATGTAGTGTAGAGACATCATTCAGACCAGGATTTGGATGTAATATGAGTTGGTTTGGAGTATTTTGTTGGAGTATTTTGTTGGAGTATTTTGTTGGAGTATTTTGCAGTGTTTTCTAACATGCTTTAGCCACATTTTCATAACGCATTGTAGTCAATGGCAAGTGATGACTCTGCAAAATGTGACAACCAATTTTGTCTGTAATGAAACATAATATCAAAAACAAGTTTGGGGGATGAACTAAAAGCACAAAGAGTGAAAATCAGACCACATGTAAAAATAAGACATGGGCAGACCCACAGTGCCATCTAGTGGTGGGGTTCTGAACAGCAACAGATCACCCTTCTCTCCATTCCAGGGCCTGGGACCTGTGGTAATTGGTAAACCAACCCCTAAATATGACACCATTTGGCCAAGACATCCCTTTAGCCCACAGAATGTTGAAATCCCAGTGGTTATGTGTCAGCAGACTATAGCGTGTGTAAAGGCATGGCTAGCCAGGGTTGAATGGTAACACAGTGGTGAGGTGGGGCTGGTGGTCAGCTAAGAGTTGAGACTTAGCAGCTCCAAATGCAGGGAAAGATCCATCACAGTGGGATAGAGTGATGTTGGAAAGATCCATCACAGTGGGATAGAGTGATGTTGGAAAGATCCATCACAGTGGGATAGAGTGATGTTGGAAAGATCCATCACAGTGGGATAGAGTGATGTTGGAAAGATCCATCACTGTGGGATAGAGTGATGTTGGAAAGATTCATCACAGTGGGATAGAGTGATGATGGAAAGATCCATCACAGTGGGATAGAGTGATGTTGGAAAGATCCATCACAGTGGGATAGAGTGATGATGGAAAGATCCATCACAGTGGGATAGAGTGATGTTGGAAAGATCCATCACAGTGGGATAGAGTGATGTTGGAAAGATCCATCACAGTGGGATAGAGTGATGTTGGAAAGATCCATCACTGTGGGATAGAGTGATGTTGGAAAGATTCATCACAGTGGGATAGAGTGATGATGGAAAGATCCATCACAGTGGGATAGAGTGATGATGGAAAGATCCATCACAGTGGGATAGAGTGATGTTGGAAAGATCCATCACTGTGGGATAGAGTGATGTTGGAAAGATTCATCACAGTGGGATAGAGTGATGATGGAAGATCCATCACAGTGGGATAGAGTGATGTTGGAAAGATCCATCACAGTGGGATAGAGTGATGATGGAAAGATCCATCACAGTGGGATAGAGTGATGTTGGAAAGATCCATCACAGTGGGATAGAGTGATGTTGGAAAGATCCATCACTGTGGGATAGAGTGATGTTGGAAAGATCCATCACTGTGGGATAGAGTGATGTTGGAAAGATCCATCACAGTGGGATAGAGTGATGTTGGAAAGATTCATCACAGTGAGATAGAGTGATGTTGGAAAGATTCATCACAGTGAGATAGTGATGTTGGAAAGATCCATCACAGTGGGATAGAGTGATGTTGGAAAGATCCATCACAGTGGGATAGAGTGATGTTGGAAAGATCCATCACAGTGGGATAGAGTGATGTTGGAAAGATCCATCACTGTGGGATAGAGTGATGTTGGAAAGATCCATCACTGTGGGATAGAGTGATGTTGGAAAGATCCATCACAGTGGGATAGAGTGATGTTGGAAAGATTCATCACAGTGAGATAGAGTGATGTTGGAAAGATTCATCACAGTGAGATAGTGATGTTGGAAAGATCCATCACAGTGGGATAGAGTGATGTTGGAAAGATCCATCACAGTGGGATAGAGTGATGTTGGAAAGATCCATCACTGTGGGATAGAGTGATGTTGGAAAGATCCATCACAGTGGGATAGAGTGATGTTGGAAAGATCCATCACAGTGAGATAGAGTGATGTTGGAAAGATCCATCACTGTGGGATAGAGTGATGTTGGAAAGAGTGTCCATGTGCCAAATGGGAATGGACCAGGATCCAAGAAGGGGGAAATGGTAGGGGATTACAGAGAGTCTGGCTGTCCTGCTGGCAGGCTGACTGTCTGGGTCTCTCTAGGCGTGGCTGACTGTCTGGGTCTCTCTAGGCGTTGCTGACTGTCTGGGTCTCTCTAGGCGTGGCTGACTGTCTGGGTCTCTCTAGGCGTGGCTGACTGTCTGGGTCTCTCTAGGCGTGGCTGACTGTCTGGGTCTCTCTAGGCTTGGCTGATTGTCTGGGTCTCTAGGCGTGGCTGACTGTCTGGGTCTCTCTAGGCGTGGCTGACTGTCTGGGTCTCTCTAGGCGTGGCTGACTGTCTGGGTCTCTAGGCGTGGCTGACTGTCTGGGTCTCTCTAGGCGTGGCTGACTGTCTGGGTCTCTCTAGGATTGACTGAGTGGGATCAGAATCCTCTTAGCTCTGTCAGTCAGAAAGATTCAGATACTTGTAAGAGCCTGGATGCAAAATCTGGTTCTGCTTCAGTCAGCCAAGTCAATATTTATGTGGCTAGAGTCATTATTTGGCAAGGCTAGGCAGTGATGTGGCTAGAGTCATTATTTGGCAAGGGCTAGGCAGTGATGTGGCTAGAGTCATTATTTGGCAAGGCTAGGCAGTGATGTGGCTAGAGTCATTATTTGGCAAGGCTAGGCAGTGATGTGGCTAGAGTCATTATTTGGCAAGGCTAGGCAGTGATGTGGCTAGAGTCATTATTTGGCAAGGCTAGGCAGTGGATGTGGCTAGAGTCATTATTTGGCAAGGCTAGGCAGTGATGTGGCTAGAGTCATTATTTGGCAAGGCTAGGCAGTGATGTGGCTAGAGTCATTATTTGGCAAGGCTAGGCAGTGATGTGGCTAGAGTCATTATTTGGCAAGGCTAGGCAGTGATGTGGCTAGAGTTTTTGAGAGACCAAACCCAGGCTAGTGAGAGTTAGGCCACAGAGAGAGACTACAAAGTATGGATCTGAGCTATATAGACACTGAGTCATGAAACCACCTGGAAACCAGTTGACTGTTTGCAGTTTTGCATTGTGTAGAAAAAAAATGCTAACACTCTTGGTGAGAGTCGGATCACAAAGTTTATAGCAGTTCTCCAGGTGTCTGTAGCTCAGTTGGTAGAGCATGGCGCTTGCAACGCCAGGGTTGTGGGTTCGTTTCCCACGGGGGCCAGTATGAAAAATGTATTCACTCACTAACTGTAAGTCGCTCTGGATAAGAGCATCTGCTAAATGACTTAAATCTCAAATCTAGATCTCTCTCTGGATCAATACCTTCCTTGCTCTAGAGAAGACATTCCAGAGGAGAAACCTAAGAGGGTGAACATATGTCTGCTACTGTTTGAATTAGCCTGGGGAAGGTAGGATGAGACTGAGGTTGTTAGAGAAGACCGGGGGAAGCTAGAGGAAGCAACATTCTGCTTCAAGCTCTCTCCACTTGTTCTTTAGGTGCAGAATGTGGACCAGCTTAAACAGGCCCTTGGTATGGCAGAAAGTAGACAGGGAGAGAGGGAGGACTGGAGGCTGACTGGCAAGAAAGTAGAGAGGGAGGAGAGGGAGGACTGGAGGTGACTGGCAGAAAGTAGAGAGGGAGAGAGGAGAGGACTGGAGGCTGACTGGCAGAAAGTAGAGAGGGAGAGAGGGAGGACTGGAGGCTGACTGGCAGAAAGTGAGAGAGGGAGAGAGGAGGACTGGAGGCTGACTGGCAGAAAGTAGAGAGGGAGAGAGGGAGGATGGAGGCTGACTGGCAGAAAGTAGAGGGGGA
>LR778285.1:7027782-7068227 GCA_902810595.1 Coregonus sp. 'balchen' | reverse complement strand
GTTAAGATTAATGTAAGTCTCTTCCTTGTAGTGTTACTGTACTTGATATAGTTCAAGATAATGAGCTTTGTATTCAAAAGCTGAAACATCTCAATAAGCATGCAATAAAGTATAGACCCTTCATAAACCAGCATGTATTACTTGTAAGTAAATCACTGACTGTGTCCAATCCTTGTCGTTCCCCTGTAGCTGAGGCGATGCACATCGGGAGTCTGATTGCTGCTCAGGGATATCTCTTCCCCATCTCTGATCACGTCCTGTCACTCAAAGACGATGGATCCTTCTATCGCTTCCAGGTGAGCAGTAGGACCATATAAGGCTATGAGGCAGCTTCCAGGTGAACACCATGACCATATAAGGGTATAAGGCAGCTTCCAGGTGAACACCATGACCATATAAGGGTATAAGGCAGCTTCCAGGTGAACATCATGACCATATAAGGGTATAAGGCAGCTTCCAGGTGAACACCATGACCATATAAGGGCATAAGGCAGCTTCCAGGTGAGCACCACGATATAAAGCTATGGCCGTATAAGGTTATAAGGAAGCTAAAATGAGACAAGGAGGGATCAGATAGTGATCCCAGCAAACCACATTTGGTTCTGTGAATGTTCCCAGAACCTTACAAAAGGTTGTGGGAAAGGTGTAGGAACATTCTCCCTTCAACAGCTAAAACCCCAAAATGTCATACATGTCAGATTTCTTCAGAAAGGATATCTGCACTGAGGAGCCAGATGGAACTCTTGACTGCCAGTGAGTGAAACTGCACCAATGTGACCAGTTGTTCTCCCATGCTACTTCCTGGTCTCTTGATGGCATCCTCTGTCTTTTTCGTGTCTATCTCAGTCTAGAGAGGGAGATATGGCTTCTCCAAAGTGCTGCCACGTGTTAATCTGAGTGATTGAGATGGACAAAGATCCTATAAAGTACCAGTTACCTTCCAGCTCAGTCATGGAACCAAATCAAAACCAACCTGATCCGTACGACACAACACCACACCCACTTAGATACTTCCTCTGTTTCTACAAAAGGTGGCCTACTCTGAGATGCTTCTACCAGGAGGCTCAGAGACCTTAACATGAGGAAGTCACTGACCTTCATGTCTTAAAGTAATGATGGACTGTCGTTTCTCTTTGCTTATTTTAGCTCTTCTTGCCATAATATGGACTTGGTCTTTTACCAAATAGGGCTATCTTCTGTATACCCCCCCCCCCACCTTGTCACAACACAACTGATTGGGTCAAACGCATTAAGAAGGAATGAAATTCCACAAGTTAACTTTTAAGAAGGCACACCTGTTAATTGAAATGCATTCCAGGTGACTACCTCATGAAGCTGGTTGAGAGAATGCCAAGAGTGTGCAAAGCTGTCATCAAGGCAAAGGGTGGCTATTTGAAGAATCTCAAATATAAAATATATTTTGATTTGTTTAACACTTTTTTGGTTACTACATGATTCAATATGTGTTATTTCATAGTTTTGATGTCTTCACTATTATTCTACAATGTAGAAAATAGTAAAAAATAAAGAAAAACCCTTGAATGAGTAGGTGTTCTAAAACTTTCGACCGGTAGTGTATCTTTACAAAATGACATAAAAATAAAAAATACGTTAAGTTATTGCCTCTTTAATATTGTCCCAATGCCTCTCACCTCTCAATAATACCTTAATTCTCTCCATTCCTCTCTCCTTCCTCTCTTCTATCCAAACATCTCTCTATTCCTCTCCCTCCTCTCTCCTTCTTCTCTCCCTCCTCCATCCCTCCTTGACCCTCAGGCTCCATATTTCTGGCTTTCTAACTGCTGGGAGCCAGAGAACACAGACTATGGTAAGTCCATAGAAATAGAGAACAGAGAACACAGAACAGAGAACACAGAACAGAGAACACAGAACAGAGAACACAGAACAGAGAACACAGACTATGGTAAATCCATAGAAATAGTATAACAGATACTCCCTTTAAAATCAAAGTTCTGTGATGGGTGGAAATTCTTTGTCTATGGTAAGTCATTCACTGTAGGGGCTTACACTGCCTCCTATAGGACATCACTCCTGCGGAACATTACAGATAGCCACAGCTCTCAGAACAGTCACGACCAGAAGACTACTCAGCTCCAGTGGACATTACAGATAGCCACAGCTCTCAGAACAGTCACGACCAGAAGACTACTCAGCTCCAGTGGACATTACAGATAGCCACAGCTCTCAGAACAGTCACGACCAGAAGACTACTCAGCTCCAGTGGACATTACAGATAGCCACAGCTCTCAGAACAGTCACGACCAGAAGACTACTCAGCTCCAGTGGACATTACAGATAGCCACAGCTCTCAGAACAGTCACGACCAGAAGACTACTCAGCTCCAGTGGACATTACAGATAGCCACAGCTCTCAGAACAGTCACGACCAGGAGACTACTCAGCTCCAGTGGACATTACAGATAGCCACAGCTCTCAGAACAGTCACGACCAGGAGACTACTCAGCTCCAGTGGACATTACAGATAGCCACAGCTCTCAGAACAGTACGACCAGAAGACCTACTCAGCTCCAGTGGACATTACAGATAGCCACAGCTCTCAGAACAGTCACGACCAGAAGACTACTCAGCTCCAGTGGACACCTCCCTGGTTGAGCAGGGAGGAACTAAATCTGATCAGGGACTAGGACCGGGAGAGAGCGAGGGTGATGAGGAGGGTAGAGGGAGGGGGGGGTTGGAGGGATGGGAGATGATGGGGAGTGGGATGGATGGATGGATGGATGGATGGATGCAGGGAGGAGGGGAGGAGTGGGATGGCTGGATGGCTGGATGGATTGCCGGGAGAGGGAGGGGGAGGTGGGGATGGATGGATGGGATGGATGGATGCGGGGAAGAGGCGAGAGGGCGAGTGGGTGGGGGAGGATGGCTGGATGGATGGATGGATGGATGGATGGATGGATGGTGGATGGGGGAGAGGGAGAGGTGAGAGTGGGATGGATGGATGGATGGATGGATGGATGGGTATGGATGGATGGATGGATGGATGGATGGATGGATGGATGGATGGATGCGGGGAGAGGGAGAGGGAGAGTGGGATGGATGGATGGATGGATGGATGGATGGATGGATGGATGGATGGATGGATGGATGGATGGATGGATGGATGGATGCGGGGGAGAGGGAGAGGGAGAGGGAGTGTGGGATGGATGGATGGATGGATGGATGGATGGATGGGATGGATGGATGGATGGATGGATGCGGGGAGAGGGAGGGAGTGGGATGGATGGATGGATGGATGCGGGGAGAGGGAGAGGGAGAGTGGGATGGATGGATGGATTGAAGGGAAAGGGATTTACAGAAACACTGATAAGGCTCAGTCTCTCTCTCTCTCTCTCTCTCTCTCTCTCTCTCTCTCTCTCTCTCTCTCTCTCTCTCTCTCTCTCTCTCTCTCTCTCTCTCTCCTCCAGCTATCTATCTGTGCAAGAGGACCATGCAGAACAAGACTCGTTTGGAGCTGGCTGATTATGAGGCGGTGGGTACCTGAGTGTCATGTGCTTCGTCCCAAATGGCACCCTATTCCCTATGTAGTGCACTACTTTTGACCAGGGCCCATAAGAAAATGTGGGACGCAGGCCTGGAGTGTCATGGAGTGTCCAAATCTCTCCTAGTGGATTATAGTATCAATAAATATGACTGTCTGACTGTAACTGGAAACGCTGCGCGTAAAGTTTCTTTCCATTTCAATAAGCCCGGGCTGATTTTTATTTTATTTTTATTTCACCTTTATTTAACCAGGTAAGCCAGTTGAGAACAGGTTCTCATTTACAACTGCGACCTGGCCAAGATAAAGCAAAGCAGTGCAATAAAAACAACACAGAGTTACATATGGGGTAAAAAACATAAAGTCAGAGATACAACAGAAAATATATATACAGTGTGTGCAAATGTAGCAAGTTATGGAGGTAAGGCAATAAATAGGCTATAGTGCAGAATAATTACAATAGTATTAACACTGGAATGCTAGATGTGCAAGAGATTATGTGCAAATAGAGATACTGGGGTGCAAAAGAGCAAAATAAATAACAATATAGGGATGAGGTAGTTGGGTGGGCTAATTTCAGATGGGCTGTGTACAGGTGCAGTGATCGGTAAGGTGCTCTGACAACTGATGCTTAAAGTTATTGAGGGAGATAAGAGTCTCCAGCTTCAGAGATTTTTGCAATTCGTTCCAGTCATTGGCAGCAGAGAACTGGAAGGAATGGCGGCCAAAGGAGGTGTTGGCTTTGGGAATGACCAGTGAGATATACCTGCTGGAGCGCAGACTACGGGTGGGTGCTGCTATGGTGACCAATGAGCTAAGATAAGGCGGGGGATTTGCCTAGCAGTGATTTATAGATGGCCTGGAGCCAGTGGGTTTGACGACGAACATGTAGTGAGGACCAGCCAACAAGAGCGTTCAGGTCACAGTGGTGGGTAGTGTATGGGGCTTTGGAGACAAAACGGATGGCACTGTGATAGACTACATCCAATTTGCTGAGTAGAGTGTTGGAGGCTATTTTGTAAATGATATCGCCGAAGTCAAGGATCGGTAAAATAGTCAGTTTTACGAGGGCATGTTTGGCAGCATGAGTGAAGGAGGCTTTGTTGCGAAATAGGAAGCCGATTCTAGATTTAACTTTGGATTGGAGATTCTTTATGTGAGTCTGGAAGTTGAGTTTACAGTCTAACCAGACACCTAGGTATTTGTAGTTGTCCACATACTCTAGGTCAGACCCGTCGAGAGTGGTGATTCTAGTTGGGTGGGCGGGTGCCAGCAGCGTTCGATTGAAAAGCATGCATTTAGTTTTACTAGTGTTTAAGAGCAGTTGAAGGCTACTGAAGGATTGTTGTATGGCATTGAAGCTCGTTTGGAGGTTTGTTAACACAGTGTCCAATGAAGGGCCAGATGTATACAAAATGGTGTCGTCTGCGTAGAGGTGGATCTGAGAGTCACCAGCAGCAAGAGCGGCATCATTGATATACACGGAGAAAAGTGTCGGCCCAAGAATTGAACCCTGTGGCACCCCCATAGAGACTGCCATAGGTCCAGACAACAGGCCCTCCGATTTGACACACTGAACTCTATCTGAGAAGTAGTTGGTGAACCAGGCGAGGCAGTCATTTGAGAAACCAAGGCTATTTAGTCTGCCAATAAGAATGCGGTGGTTGACAGAGTCGAAAGCCTTGGCCAGGTCGATGAAGACGGCTGCACAGTACTGTCTATTATCAATCGCGGTTATAATATCGTTTAGGACCTTGAGCGTGGCTGAAGTGCACCCGGGACCAGCTCGGAAACCGGATTGCATAGCGGAGAAGGTACGGTGGTATTCGAAATGGTCGATGATCTGTTTGTTAACTTGGCTTTCGAATACTTTCGAAAGGCAGGGCAGGATGGATATAGGTCTGTAGCAGTTTGGATCTAGAGTGTCACCCCCTTTGAAGAGGGGGATGACCGCGGCAGCTTTCCAATCTCTGGGGATCTCAGACGTTATGAAAGAGAGGTTGAACAGACTAGTAATAGGGGTTGCGACAATTTCGGCGGCTAGTTTTAGAAAGAAAGGGTCCAGATTGTCTAGCCCAGCTGATTTGTAGGGGTCCAGATTTTGCAGCGCTTTCAAAACATCAGCTGTCTGAATTTGTGTGAAGGAGAAGCGGGGGGGGCATGGGCAAGTTGCAGCAGAGGGTGCAGAGTTGGTGGCCGGGTTAGTGGTAGCCAGATGGAAAGCATGGCCAGCTGTAGCAAAATGCTTGTTGAAATTCTCGATTATTGTAGATTTATCGGTGGTGATAGTGTTTCCTAGCCTCAGTGCAGTGGGCAGCTGGGAGGAAGTGCTCTTATTCTCCATGGACTTTACAGTGTCCCAAAACTTTTTGGAGTTAGTGCTACAGGATGCTAATTTCTGTTTGAAAAAGTTAGCCTTTGCTTTCCTGACTGCTTGTGTATATTGGTTCCTAACTTCCCTGAAAAGTTGCATATCGCGGGGGCTATTTGATGCTAATGCTGTACGCCACAGGATGTTTTTGTGCTGGTCAAGGGCAGTCAAGTCTGAGGAGAACCAGGGGCTATATCGGTTCTTAGTTCTGTATTTTTTGAATGGGGCATGTTTATTTAAGATTGAGAGGAAATTACTTTTAAGGAACAACCAGGCATCCTCTACTGACGGAATGAGATCTATATCCATCCAGGATACCTGGGCCAGGTCAATTAGGAAGGCCTCCTCGCTAAAGTGTTTTAGGGAGCGTTTGACAGTGATGAGGGGTGGTCGTTTGACCGCGGACCCGTTACGGACGCAGGCAATAAGGCAGTGATCGCTGAGATCCTGGTTGAAGACAGCTGAGGTGTATTTAGAGGGTATGTTAGTCAGGATGATATCTATGAGGGTACCCATGTTTACGGATTTAGGGTTGTACCTGGTAGGTTCGTTGATAATTTGCGTGAGGTTGAGGGCATCTAGCTTGGATTGTAGGATGGCTGGGGTATTAAGCATATCCCAATTTAGGTCACCAAGCAGTACAAACTCTGAGGCTAAATGGGGGGCAATCAATTCACATATGGTGTCCAGGGCACAGCTGGGGGCTGAGGGGGGTCTGTAGCAAGCGGCAACAGTGAGAGACTTATTTCTGGAAAGGTGGATTTTTAGAAGTAGAAGCTCAAACTGTTTGGGCACAGACCTGGATAGTATGATAGAGCTCTGCAGGCTATCTCTACAGTAGATTGCAACTCCACCCCCTTTGGCAGTTCTATCTAGACGGAAAATGTTATAGTTGGGGATGGAAATTTCAGAATTTTTGGTGGCCTTCCTGAGCCAGGATTCAGACACTGCTAGAACATCAGGGTTGGCAGAGTGTGCTAACGCAGTGAATAACTCAAACTTAGGAAGTAGACTTCTGATATTTATGTGCAAGAAACCAAGACTTTTGCGATTACAGAAGTCATCAAATGATAGCGCCTGGGGAGTAGGAGTGATACTGAGGGCTGCAGGGCCTGGGTTAGCCTCTACATCACCAGAGGAACAGAGGAGGACTAGAATAAGGATACGGCTAAAGGCTTTAAGAACTGGTCTTCTAGTGCGTTGGGTACATAGAATAAAGGGGGCAGATTTCCGGGTGTTATAGAAAAGATTCAGGGCATTATGTACAGACAAGGATATGGAAGGATATGAGTAAAGTGGAGGTAAACCTAAGCGTTGGGTAACAATGAAAGAGATAGCATCGCTGGAGGCATCAATTGAGTCGGTCTCCGCGTGTATAGGGGGAGGGGCAAAGGAGCTATCTAAGGCAGGTTTAGCTAGGCTGGGGGGTCTACAGTGATATAGTACAATTAGAAATAACCGAAACAACAATAAACTAACCATGTTTGGGCTGAGGCTAAACATAAACAGGATGTAGTACCGTAAAAAGGAACAGTCCAGCAGATATCAGCTGTATAGCTGAGTTATCATAAGGTCCGGTGGTGAAGCACTAGTGAGTAAGAGGCCACGGCTAGCGTGTGCTAGCGGGCCAGGGCTGATACAGGTGGTGAAAGCAGCCAATATAAACCGAAGGTTCAGGTGATAGCAGTGTCTCTCTACTAGGTAGGTTGTGTACTCATGTTGCTTATGTTTCTCCCCCTCCCTCTCACTCTCTAACCACCTTTAAACTCAACCAAACACCTAAAAACCACAAACCCGCACAAATCATCAAGAAAGACACATAACCCCGCACAATCCCTCCTCCCCTAAACCTCCAAGCCCCTAACCTCCTCCCTCCCTCTCGCCCTTCTCCTTCTCCCTCTCCCACCTTACCACCTCTCCCTCTCGCTCTCCCCTCTCTCTCCTTCCTCTATCACTCCCTCCCTCCTCCCTCCCCTCCCCTCCCTCCCCCCTCATTCTCTCTATCAATCAGGAGAACCTGGCCAGACTACAGAGAGCCTTCGCCAGGAAGTGGGAGTTTATATTCATGCAGGCCGAGGCTCAGGTCAAGTAAGTGAATCAAATCAAATCAAATGTTATTGGCCACATGCGCCGAATACAACAGGTGCAGACATTACAGTGAAATGCTTACTTACAGCCCTTAACCAACAGTGCATTTATTTTTAATAAAAAAGTAGAATAAAACAACAAAAAAGTGTTGAGAAAAAAAGAGCAGAAGTAAAATAAAATAACAGTAGGGAGGCTTTGTGTTTGTGTGTGTGTGGATTGGTTCTTCTATCCTTGTGGGGACCTAAAATCCCCAAAAGTCCCCACAAGGATAGTAAAACAAGGAACATTTTCCCACGTGGGGACATTTCCCACGTCCCCATGAGGACAAAGGCTATTTTAAGCTTAGGGGTTATGTTTAGGGTTTGGGTTACAATTAGGGTTATGGTAAAGGTTAGGGTTAAATTTAGGGTTAGGGTTAGGGAAAATAGGATTTTGAATGGGACTGAATTGTGTGTCCCCACAAGGTTAGCTGTACAAGACTGTGTGTGTGTGTGTGTGTGTGTGTGTGTGTGTGTGTGTGTGTGTGCTTGTATTACTATCCTCTTGCGTGCCGAAAGACCCCACAAGACCCCACAAGTCCCCACAAGACCCCACAAGTCCCCACAAGACCCCACAAGTCCCCACAAGACCCCACAAGTCCCCACAAGACCCCACAAGTCCCCACAAGACCCCACAAGACCCCACAAGACCCCACAAGACCCCACAAGTCCCCACAAGTCCCCACAAGACCCCACAAGTCCCCACAAGACCTCACAAGTCCCTACAAGTCCCCACACATCCCCACAAGTCCCCACAAGTCCCCACAAGACCCCACAAGTCCCCACAAGACCCCACAAGTCCCCACAAGTCCCCACAAGACCCCACAAGTCCCCACAAATCCCCACAAGACCCCACAAGACCCAACAAGACCCCACAAGTCCCCACAAGACCCCACAAGACCCCACAAGACCCCACAAGTCCCCACAAGGATAGTAAAACAAGGGAAATTCTCCCTTAAGGGGACATTAGATTAGTTAGATGTAAGGTTAGGGCTAGAATTAGGGTTGGGTTTAGGGTTAGGCTTAGGGAAAGTAGACTTTTGAATGGAAATCAATTTTAGGTCTCCCAAGGTTAGAATAACATAATGTGAGTTTGTGTCTGTGTGTTTTCTTCTTTTTTATATTAGTGAGTGTATTGTATTTGGGTGGATGTTTTTATATAACAAAGTAAACACCCTTAGGCTATGTCTAACACTATCTCTTCTCTCTCTTTTCTCTGTCTCTTTTCTCTGTCTCTGTCTCTGTGTCTGTCTCTGTCTCTCTTTCTCTCTCTCTCTCTCTCTCTCTCTCTCTCTCTCTCTCTCTCTCTCTCTCTCTCTCTCTCTCTCTCTCTCTCTCTCTCTCTCTCTCTCTCTCTTCCTCTCCTCCAGGATCGACAGGAAAAAGGATAGAATTGAGAGGAAGATTCTAGATAGTCAAGAAAGAGCTTTCTGGGATGTCCATAGACCTGTGGTATGTGCGTGCTTGTGTGTATGTGTGTGTGTGTGTGTGTGGACGTACAAGACTGTGTGTGTGTGTATGTGTGTGTGTGTGTGTGTGTGTGTGTGTGTGTGCGTGTATGTGTTTTTTGTGGTGTGTACCTGGACTTGCCCATTAACACTGCATTTCTATTTTGAAAGTGTTTCCTGTTTCCTGTTTCCTATGCCTACTGAACATAACACTTGATCCTCTATGATCTCCAGCCAGGTTGTGTGAACACCACAGAGATGGACATCAGGAAATGCAGACGCATGAAGAACCCACAGAGAGTCAAGAAGGTATGGCCAGGAAGGACTAGATTCACTAGACTGTGCCCAGAACTATTGGGTTGGTGTAGTGGGTGGGTCACTAGACAATGTCAAAGGCTTTACAAAAAAAGTTTGAAAAACCCAATACGGGATGATGGTAACATGCCACTCTTCCCTCTCCTTTCTTCTCCTCCATTTCTCTCTCCTTCTCTCCATCCCCCTGATTTCTCTCTCCTTCTCTCCATCCCCCTGATTTCTCTCTCCTTCTCTCCATCCCCCTGTCCAGTCAGTGTATGGACTGATAGAGGAGGTTCAGTCTCAGAGCCCAGTACACACACCCTCACAAATAGCCAGGAAAGGCACCAAAGAGGACATGGAGAAAGAGGTACTTCTGTGTCTGTGTGTTCTATTGGATGTTGGATGTTCTATTAGATGTTGGATGTTCTATTGGATGTTGGATGTTCTATTAGATGTTGGATGTTCTGTTGGATGTTGGATGTTCTATTAGATGTTAGATGTTCTATTGGATGTTCTATTAGATGTTGGATGTTCTATTAGATGTTGGATGTTCTGTTGGATGTTGGATGTTCTATTAGATGTTAGATGTTCTATTGGATGTTCTATTAGATGTTGGATGTTCTATTAGATGTTGGATGTTCTGTTGGATGTTGGATGTTCTATTAGATGTTGGATGTTCTATTGGATGTTCTATTAGATGTTGGATGTTCTAATGGATGTTTTATTAGATGTTGGATGTTCTGTTGGATGTTCTATTGTACATATGTCAAACACAAGGCCCGATTCAGCACGTGACACATTCCTATCTGGCACGCACAATGACTTGGGTTGTCAATTCACTTTGACACACTTCCATACTGCCAGCAATGCGCTGCACTACAAGTCACAGCAAGCACTGCCAACGTGTTGCACGCCAAATGGCAATGCATTGCCACCCACACACCCCTCCTCCCAGACCCACACACACCCACACACGAGCCAGCCAGTGCACTGTATCATATCACTAATGGCACTGACAAAAATCTTCTACCGGACTGAAAGTTTAAAGGTGTTGATTCCAACGGGTCATTACTGTAGCCTACAGAAAATGTCATCTTGGTTGTCAAAAAGTTATAAGTTAAAGGATTCACACTACTAAATCACTGCTAAAGGACAATAGGACACAAGGGAGTATAAATGAGTCAACAGTTGAGTCATCTACTTTATGAAAGTATAGCCTGATGCGCTCGCATCGGTGAATTCAACTTCAATTGCGCTGCATTCGTGTGTCCCGTTTACGGCGCACAGCGGAGGGAAAGTGTACAAACACATACCACAGTCCTAGATAGGCTGAAACATACCACAGTCCTAGATAGGCTGAAACATACCACAGTCCTAGATAGGCTGAAACATACCACAGTCCTAGATAGGTTGACACATGCCACAGTCCTAGATAGGCTGAAACATACCACAGTCCTAGATAGGCTGACACATACCACAGTCCTAGATAGGCTGAAACATACCACAGTCCTAGATAGGCTGAAACATACCACAGTCCTAGATAGGCTGAAACATACCACAGTCCTAGATAGGCTGAAACATACCACAGTCCTAGATAGGCTGACACATGCCACAGTCCTAGATAGGCTGAAAGATACCACAGTCCTAGATAGGCTGACACATACCACAGTCCTAGATAGGCTGAAACATACCACAGTCCTAGATAGGCTGAAACATACCACAGTCCTAGATAGGCTGAAACATACCACAGTCCTAGATAGGCTGAAACATGCCATAGTCCTAGATAGGCTGAAACATACCACAGTCCTAGATAGGCTGAAACATACCACAGTCCTAGATAGGCTGACACATACCACAGTCCTAGATAGGCTGAAACATGCCACAGTCCTAGATAGGCTGAAACATACCACAGTCCTAGATAGGCTGAAACATACCACAGTCCTAGATAGGCTGAAACATACCACAGTCCTAGATAGGCTGACACATACCACAGTCCTAGATAGGATGAAACATGCCACAGTCCTAGATAGGCTGACACATGCCACAGTCCTAGATAGGCTGACACATACCACAGTCCTAGATAGGCTGAAACATACCACAGTCCTAGATAGGCTGAAACATACCACAGTCCTAGATAGGCTGAAACATACCACAGTCCTAGATAGGCTGAAACATACCACAGTCCTAGATAGGCTGAAACATACCACAGTCCTAGATAGGCTGACACATACCACAGTCCTAGATAGGATGAAACATGCCACAGTCCTAGATAGGCTGAAACATACCACAGTCCTACATAGGCTGACACATACCACAGTCCTAGATAGGATGAAACATGCCACAGTCCTAGATAGGCTGAAACATACCACAGTCCTAGATAGGCTGAAACATACCACAGTCCTAGATAGGCTGAAACATACCACAGTCCTAGATAGGCTGAAACATACCACAGTCCTAGATAGGCTGAAACATGCCACAGTCCTAGATAGGATGAAACATACCACAGTCCTAGATAGGCTGAAACATGCCACAGTCCTAGATAGGATGAAACATACCACAGTCCTAGATAGGCTGACACATACCACAGTCCTAGATAGGCTGACACATACCACAGTCCTAGATAGGCTGAAACATACCACAGTCCTAGATAGGCTGACACATACCACAGTCCTAGATAGGCTGACACATACCACAGTCCTAGATAGGCTGAAACATACCACAGTCCTAGATAGGCTGAAACATACCACAGTCCTAGATAGGCTGAAACATACCACAGTCCTAGATAGGCTGACACATACCACAGTCCTAGATAGGCTGACACATACCACAGTCCTAGATAGGCTGACACATACCACAGTCCTAGATAGGATGAAACATACCACAGTCCTAGATAGGCTGAAACATACCACAGTCCTAGATAGGCTGACACATACCACAGTCCTAGATAGGCTGAAACATACCACAGTCCTACATAGGCTGACACATACCACAGTCCTAGATAGGATGAAACATGCCACAGTCCTAGATAGGCTGAAACATACCACAGTCCTAGATAGGCTGAAACATACCACAGTCCTAGATAGGCTGAAACATACCACAGTCCTAGATAGGCTGAAACATACCACAGTCCTAGATAGGCTGACACATACCACAGTCCTAGATAGGATGAAACATACCACAGTCCTAGATAGGCTGAAACATACCACAGTCCTAGATAAGCTGACACATACCACAGTCCTAGATAGGATGACACATACCACAGTCCTAGATAGGCTGCTAAAATATTGCAGTCTGGCTTCGGCTTTGAAAGAAAAAAAGGAAAAACATATTTTAAGTTGAAATGTTACAACAACCTATAGTTACCTTTTTGTTATTTGGAGTTATTAAATACTTTTTGATGAGGGTCGCTGCATATTATCTGCAAGCATAGCAGCAAAGGCTGGACGAATATTTATCAAACGTTTTGTTTTAATTATGTTAAAATGCTATATAAAGCATCCTTTGTACAAAAGTGGACATTGTAAAGGGCCATATTTTTTGTAATAAAACAGTGGCCAGTTTGGGCCAGTGTTATGCAAGTTCTATGTCTGGCCAGCAAATTCGTTGTGTTTTTTCAGCATGGCCCTTACGCTGATTGAGTTTGACACCCCTGGGCTATTGGATGTTGGATGTTGAATTGGATGTTCTACTAGATGTTGGATGTTCTATTGGATGTTGGATGTTCTATTGGATGTTGGATGTTCTATTAGATGTTGGATGTTCTATTGGATGTTGGATGTTCTATTGGATGTTGGATGTTCTATTGGATGTTGGATGTTCTATTGGATGTTGGATGTTCTATTGGATGTTGGATGTTATATTGGATGTTGGCTGTTCTATTGGATGTTGGCTGTTCTATTGGATGTTGGATGTTCCATTGGATGTTGGATGTTGTATTGGATGTTGGATGTTATATTAGATGTCCTAAGATGTACTTTATCAATTAAAATGTAATCCACACAATATACAATGTTCTTGTAATCACAAGAACATAGCTCTGAGTTTATCAATTAGAAACCAGTTTTTATCGTAATCAATGAATAATGATGTCTATTGTTTTTCCTCCACATCCCTCCTCAGATTGTGTTTCTTAACAGCCAGTTGGACAGACACTGTATGAAGGTTTCTAAAGTGGCTGAGAGGTAGGTATGACCAAAGCTCCACCATCTCACCTATAAAGCACATCCTGTCATAAAGCACATTGACGTTGATAAATCAACACATATATATTGTATCAACCGGTGTGGAATTCCAGAGCTCTGAATAGAAGAAACCACCCTCCTCCCTTCCTCTGCACTCCTCCAACCCCAGTCTATCTCAACCCTTTGGCTCGGTAGCCTCACTAGCCCCAGTCTATCTCAACCCTTTGGCTCGGTAGCCTCACTAGCCCCAGTCCATCTTAACCCTTTGGCTCGGTAGCCTCACTAGCCCCAGTCCATCTTAACCCTTTGGCTCGGTAGCCTCACTAGCCCCAGTCTATCTCAACCCTTTGGCTCGGTAGCCTCACTAGCCCCAGTCCATGCAGCTTTCCAGTTAATCCTGGGTCTGCAGTGGAGTGTTGTTAAGCCGCTAGCCCACAGCACCAGCACAGAGAGACTGTGATTACTCCAGGGGTCATCTGGTGGGCTGGTGGGTGACCTTTGACCCTTGTCATAGAGCTGGGAATGATTGGGGGCTCAGCCTTAGGCAAGGTCAAGGGGCAAGGTACAGGCTGGAGGGCAGGACTGAAGTGGGGTTATGGTTTCCGAATGTGACCTTCTACCAGGGATTGTGTGTGTGTGCGTGCGTGTGTGTATTTGTGTGTGTGTGTGTGTGTGTGTGTGTGTGTGTGTGTGTGTGTGTGTGTGTGTGTGTGTTTTCTAATAATTCCTTTAAAGAGCTCATGTCCAGTGTCGCTATGGTGATGCAGGTAGGGTGTTTGAAACTGAACTTGCACTGTGGTGGAAACTGCTGTTGGCTCACCAGTTTCCATCTAAACTACTGTTGGTTCATCAGTTTCCATCTAAACTACTGTTGGTTCATCAGTTTCCATCTAAACTACTGTTGGTTCATCAGTTTCCATCTAAACTACTGTTGGTTCATCAGTTTCCATCTAAACTACTGTTGGTTCATCAGTTTCCATCTAAACTACTGTTGGTTCATCAGTTTCCATCTAAACTACTGTTGGTTCATCAGTTTCCATCTAAACTACTGTTGGTTCATCAGTTTCCATCTAAACTACTGTTGGTTCATCAGTTTCCATCTAAACTACTGTTGGCTCACCAGTTTCCATCTAAACTACTGTTGGCTCACCAGTTTCCATATCCACATCTGCCTGATCATGTGTCAGTCTTCACAATGTCCATCTCTGTGTGTTGTCTGTTGTGTTGCTGTCAGTCTGATGTCTTACACAGAGCAGTACCAGGAGTATGACCCGTTTGTGGTGTCACCAGAACCGTCCAACCCCTGGACCAGTGACGACCTCTCATTCTGGGACCTGGAGGCCAGGTGAGAACCACAACACCCAGAATCAAGTAATAATAATATGCCATTTAGCAGACGCTTTTATCCAAAGCGACTTACAGTCATGCGTGCATACATTTTTTTGTGTATGGGTGGTCCCGGGGATCGAACCCACTACCTTGGCGTTACAAGCGCCGTGCTCTACCAGCTGAGCTACAGAGGACTAAGGTCTTGTAAAAAGGTATTTGGTTGCAGGGTTTGCAAGGGCATCAACTACAAAAGGAAACACCCAAACTCACAGGAAATACTTCCAGGAAGTGAAGCCTTTTCCTTTTCTAGCCCACAGCCTTTCCACTGCAAAATCACCGTCAGTGACCGAATGGAACACAGGGCAAGGACAAGCTATCGTCCTATATCATTCCTATACAGTGACTTCAAAGTACCAGATTTACAGATAGCTATCTATCTCGCCTACGCTGTGTCTCACATAATCACCTTTAGACTTAGAAAAGAGCAATGACCTCCCATCGTCCTAGATCTTTATTAAATACAGATATAAAATATATATTCAGGGCTAGACTAGGCTGTCACCCAGCACGGTGTAGTTCTGGAAGCCTTGGGTCTCCTTATGTAGAGGTTAATCAACCAGACATATACCGTATTTTCCCGCACTATAAGGCGCACCGGAGTATAAGCCGCAGCAGCTAAATTGAATGAATATTGAATGATGTGTACATATATAAGCCGCACTGGACTATAAGCCGCAGGTGTTTTAATGTTTAATTACCATATGTAAAGGGTTCGTGCACAGAGGGGATTGTCGGGAAAGAGACAAACTGTCTCGCTCTCGTAACGTCTGTCTGTCTTGCTCTCGTTCTGTCTCTCGTTCTGTCTCTCGTACCACTCTCGGTTCCACTTTTACTTTTGCGCGCTACCTGTCTCACTCTTTTCCGGCCTCCAGCTTTTCCTGCTGGAGCCCGCCGCTTAAAGGTGGGGGGCGCGGACCGGTCATAGAGCCCATAGAGTTAAATTTGGTGGACTGTAACCTGTAAAATCCATAGATTTAGGAGGTCTTCTAGTGGCCGTTAGCTGTAAAAATCCATAGATTAGCCGCACCGTTATATAAGCCGCAGGGTCGAAAATTGGTTACGGTAACGGTAAATTACGGTAATCATTGTGTCTAATTTAGCTTCATAATCCTGATAAATTGATGAATTACATTAAGTACAGGTTAGGGAAATGTCTTGCAGAGATGTAAAAGATTAGGTGTCATGTGAACGCTGCCATTACAGTACTATGCTGTCACTGTTTCTACTTCCCTGTCACCACTTGTCCAACGTCATGTGGTGTTTGAGACTGTTTCAGACAGTTTCAGACTGTTTGAGACTGTTTCAGACTGTTTCAGACTGTTTGAGATGGTTTGAGACTGTTTGATATCAGAGACTATTTCCGACTGTTTGAGATGTTTGAGATCGCACATTGTTTGAGACTGTTTCAGACTGTTTCAGACTGTTTGAGATCAGAGACTGTTTCAGACTGTTTGAGATCAAAGACTATTTCCGACTGTTTGATATGTTTGAGATCACAGACACTTTCAGACAGTTTCAGATCACAGTATTCATTTTTCCTGTATATCTATTTTTTAAATCTCTTGATCTTTCGTGAATTCAAACTTTTTCTCCCTCCTCGTTATCCCGTGTCCAACTCTCTCCTTCTCTCCCTCTCCCCTCTCTCTCCCCTCTCTCCCTCTCTCCCTACCCCCCTCTCCCTCTCCCCTCTCTTCCTACCCCCTCTCCCCCTCTCTCCCTCTCCCCTCTCTCTCTCTCTCTTTATCTCCCTACCCCCCTCTCTCTCTCCCCTCTCTCCCTACCCCCTCCCTCTCCCCTCTCTTCCTACCCCCTCTCTCCCTCTCCCCTCTCCCCTCTCTCCCTGCCCCCTCTCTCCCTCTCCCCTCTCTCCCTACCCCCTCTTTCTCTCTCCCCTCTCTCCATCTTCCCTCTCTCCCTACCCCCTCTCTCTCTCCCCTCTCTCCCAACCCCCTCTCTCCTTCTCCCCTCTTCTCCCCTACCCCGCTCTCTCCTCTCCCCCTCTCTCCCCTACCCTCTCTCCCTAACCCCTCTCTCCCTCTCCCATCTCTCCTCCCTCTCCCCCTCTCTCCCTCCTCTCCCCTCTCTCCATACCCCTCTCTCCTCTCCCCCTCTCTCCTACCCCCTCTCCCTCCCCTCTCTCCCCTCTCTCCCCTCTCACCCTACCCCCCTCTCTCCCACTCTCCTCTCTCCCTCTCCCCTCTCTCCCTCCCCTCAGTAAGGACCCCAGTCAACGGAGGGTGAGGAAGTGGGGTTTCTCTCTAGAAGAAGCTCTGAAAGATCCGGCAGGACGAGACCAGTTCCTCAAGTTCCTGGAATCAGAGTTCAGCTCAGAAAACCTACAGTTAGTCACATCGAACACTCCTCTCCTCTCCTTCTTTCATTCACACATCCTTTATCTCATCCCATCCATATTTCCTCTCACCTGATCCCCTCATCCTATCCCTCCATTTTCCCTCCCTTCCTCTCACCATCTCCTCCTTCCATCGCTCCTTCCTTATCCCTCTTCATCTCCCATCACCTGATCCCTTAGCTTCATCCCATCCCTCCATTCTTCTCCTTCCCCAGTTCTCCTCATCCTCTTCCATCCATCCCCTGCCGCCATATTTTCCTTTCATCTTCCCTTCATCTCCTACATCTTTCCTTTCCTCTTCCCATCCCTCTGTTTGAAAGTTCACCCTCACTACCTCTACCCTTACTACCTCTACCCTCACTACCTCTACCCTCACTACCTCTAACACAACCCTCACTACCTCTACCCTCACTACCTTTACCCTCACTACCTCTACCCTCACTACCTCTACCCTCACTACCTTTACCCTCACTACCTCTACCCTCACTACCTCCACCATCACTACCTCTACCCTCACTACCTCTACCCTCACTACCTCTACCCTTATTACCTCTACCCTCACTACCTCTACCCTCCACTACACCTCTACCCTCACTACCTCTACCCTCACTACCTCTACCCTCACTACCTCTACCCTCACTACCCTATCTACCCTCACTACCTCTACCCTCACTACCTCTACCCTCACTACCTCTACCCTCACTACCTCTACCCTCACACCCTACCCACTACCCTACCCTCACTACCTCTACCCTCACTACCTCTACCCTCACACCTCACTAACCCTACTACCTCTACCCTCAACCTCTACCTCACTAACTACTACCTCACTACCTCTACCTTCACTACCTCTACCCTCACTATCTCTACCATCACTACCTCTACCCTTACTACCTCTACCATCACTACCTCTACCCTCACCACCTCTACCCTTACTACCTCTACCATCACTACCTCTACCCTCACTACCTCTACCCTCACTACCTCTACCTTGTGTGTGAGTATGTGTGTCCCCTGAAGGCATGTTCTGATGAAGGGCTCTACTAAAGATGATAACAGGGTCGTGGACTGGAGAGATAACCAAGGTCGCTGGAGCCTTGGGGCTACTGAGGACGGACGGACACAACCTTATCTCTCTCCATAATCTCACCCTCTATTCAATCCACCTCTTTAATTACTTTGTTTTTAGTTTTTCCGAAAGGTTGGTGCTGTCATGTAATATTGTGTAACCCCTATACAGGTTCTGGTTGGTGCTGTAATATTGTGTAACCCCTATACAGGTTCTGGTTGGGTGCTGTAATATTGTGTAACCCCTATACAGGTTCTGGTTGGTGCTGTAATATTGTGTAACCCCTATACAGGTTCTGGTTGGTGCTGTAATATTGTGTAACCCCTATACAGGTTCTGGTTGGTTCAGTAATATTGTGTAACCCCTATACAGGTTCTGGTTGGTGCTGTAATATTGTGTAACCCCTATACAGGTTCTGGTTGGTTCAGTAATATTGTGTAACCCCTATACAGGTTCTGGTTGGTGCTGTAATATTGTGTAACCCCTATACAGGTTCTGGTTGGTGCTGTAATATTGTGTAACCCCTATACAGGTTCTGGTTGGTGCTGTAATATTGTGTAACCCCTATACAGGTTCTGGTTGGTGCTGTAATATTGTGTAACCCCTATACAGGTTCTGGTTGGTGCTGTAATATTGTGTAACCCCTATACAGGTTCTGGTTGGCGGTGCAGGATCTGAAGAGGCAGCCTCTGGAGAATGTGGCAGAGCGGGCTCAGGAGATCTGGACAGAGTTTCTGGCAGAAGGCGCTCCCAGCTCCATCAACCTGGACTCACACAGCTACGAACGCACCAGCACCAACCTTAAAGACCCGGGACGATACAGCTACGAAGACGCACAGGTGCATTATATTACAGACAGACAAACAGACAGACAGACAGACAGACAGACAGACAGGTACATTATATTACAGACAGACAGGTACATTATATTACAGACAGACAGACAGACAGACAGACAGACAGACAGACAGACAGACAGACAGACAGACAGACAGACAGACAGACAGACAGACAGACAGGTACATTATATTACAGACAGACAGGTACATTATATTACAGACAGACAGACAGACAGACAGACAGACAGACAGACAGACAGACAGACAGACAGACAGGTACATTATATTACAGACAGACAGACAGACAGACAGACAGACAGACAGACAGACAGACAGACAGACAGACAGACAGACAGGTTCATTATATTACAGACAGACAGACAGACAGACAGACAGGTACATTATATTACAGACAGACAGATAGACAGACGGGTTCATTATATTACAGACAGACAGACAGACAGACGGGTTCATTATATTACAGACAGACAGAGAGACAGGTTCATTATATTACAGACAGACAGAGAGAGAGACAGGTTCATTATATTACAGACAGACAGAGAGACAGGTTCATTATATTACAGACAGACAGACAGACAGACAGGTTCATTATATTACAGACAGACAGAGAGACAGGTTCATTATATTACAGACAGACAGGTTCATTATATTACAGACAGACAGAGAGACAGGTTCATTATATTACAGACAGACAGACAGACATGTTCATTATATTACAGACAGACAGACAGACAGGTTCATTATATTACAGACAGACAGAGAGACAGGTTCATTATATTACAGACAGACAGAGAGACAGGTTCATTATATTACAGATAGACAGAGAGACAGGTTCATTATATTACAGACAGACAGAGAGACAGGTTCATTATATTACAGACAGACAGACAGACAGACAGACAGACAGGTTCATTATATTACAGATAGACAGAGAGACAGGTTCATTATATTACAGACAGACAGGTTCATTATATTACAGACAGACAGAGAGACAGGTTCATTATATTACAGACAGACAGACAGACAGGTTCATTATATTACAGACAGACAGAGAGACAGGTTCATTATATTACAGACAGACAGGTTCATTATATTACAGACAGACAGACAGACAGGTTCATTATATTACAGATAGACAGAGAGACAGGTTCATTATATTACAGACAGAGAGACAGGTTCATTATATTACAGACAGACAGAGAGACAGGTTCATTATATTACAGACAGACAGGTTCATTATATTACAGACAGACAGAGAGACAGGTTCATTATATTACAGACAGACAGGTTCATTATATTACAGACAGACAGAGAGACAGGTTCATTATATTACAGACAGACAGGTTCATTATATTACAGACAGACAGAGAGACAGGTTCATTATATTACAGACAGACAGAGAGACAGGTTCATTATATTACAGATAGACAGACAGACAGGTTCATTATATTACAGACAGACAGACAGACATGTTCATTATATTACAGATAGACAGAGAGACAGGTTCATTATATTACAGACAGACAGGTTCATTATATTACAGACAGACAGAGAGACAGGTTCATTATACTACAGACAGACAGGTTCATTATATTACAGATAGACAGACAGACAGGTTCATTATATTACAGACAGACAGACAGACAGGTTCATTATATTACAGATAGACAGAGAGACAGGTTCAGTATATTACAGACAGATTTGTTCATTATATTACAGACAGACAGAGAGACAGGTTCATTATATTACAGACAGACAGACAGACAGGTTCATTATATTACAGACAGACAGAGAGACAGGTTCATTATATTACAGACAGACAGACAGACAGACAGACAGACAGACAGGTTCATTATATTACAGACAGACAGACAGACAGACAGACAGGTTCATTATATTACAGACAGACAGAGAGACAGGTTCATTATATTACAGACAGACAGACAGACATGTTCATTATATTACAGACAGACAGACAGACAGGTTCATTATATTACAGACAGACAGAGAGACGGGTTCATTATATTACAGACAGACAGAGAGACAGGTTCATTATATTACAGATAGACAGAGAGACAGGTTCATTATATTACAGACAGACAGACAGACAGGTTCATTATATTACAGACAGACAGGTTCAGTATATTACAGACAGACAGAGAGACAGGTTCATTATATTACAGATAGACAGACAGACAGGTTCATTATATTACAGACAGACAGAGAGACAGGTTCATTATATTACAGATAGACAGAAATTATATTACATTATATAAGCTAGGAGGAAGAGAAGGATGTAGAAAGAGGGAGGGACACAGAAAGGGGAGGGGTTAGAAAGAGGGAGGGACACAGAAAGGGGATGGGTTAGAAAGAGGGAGGGACACAGAAAGGGGAGGGGTTATAAAGAGGGAGGGACACAGAAAGGGGATGGGTTGAAAGAGGGAGGGACACATAAAGGGGAGGGGTTATAAAGAGGGAGGGACACTGAAAGGGGAGGGGTTAGAAAGAGGGAGGGACACAGAAAGGGGAGGGGATAGAAAGAGGGAGGGACACAGAAAGAGGAGGGGATAGAAAGAGGGAGGGACACTGAAAGGGGAGGGGTTAGAAAGAAGGAGGGACACAGAAAGAGGAGGGGATAGAAAGAGGGAGGGACACTGAAAGGGGAGGGATTAGAAAGAGGGAGGGACACAGAAAGAGGAGGGGATAGAAAGAGGGAGGGACACTGAAAGGGGAGGGGTTAGAAAGAGGGAGGGACACCGAAGGGGAGGGGTTAGAAAAGAGGGAGGGACACAGAAGGGGAGGGGTTAGAAAGAGGGAGGGACACAGAAAGGGGAGAAGTTAGAAAGAGGGAGGGACACAGAAAGGGAGAAAAAAGACTAACACCGCATACCGCTAAAACACAAAACTGATCTCTGTCTCCTCCCTCTCTCCTGTTTCAGGACCACATCTATAAGCTGATGAAGAGTGACAGCTACACACGTTACCTCCGCTCCAATGCTTACCAGGAGCTTCTGATGGTGAAGGTGTGTGTGTGTTTGTGCTAGTCTCCTTTTGCCTGGAGCAGACTGCAGTTAGACGCCATTCCTCAGCATCCAAGGTAGTGAAGCTCTGCCCTCTGCTGGAGATGTCCAGGTTCTGCAGTCAGTGACTTGGTAAACTACTTTATATTCTGAACCAGTGATATCAGTGACTTGGTAAACTACTGTTTAGTCTGAACCAGTGATATCAGTGACTTGGTAAACTACTTTATATTCTGAACCAGTGATATCAGTGACTTGGTAAACTACTGTTTAGTCTGAACCAGTGATATCAGTGACTTGATAAACTACTGTTTAGTCTGAACCAGTGATATCAGTGACTTGGTAAACTACTGTTTAGTCTGAACCAGTGATATCAGTGACTTGGTAAACTACTGTTTAGTCTGAACCAGTGATATCAGTGACTTGGTAAACTACTGATTAGTCTGAACCAGTGATACCAGTGACTTGGTAAACTACTGTTTAGTCTGAACCAGAGATATCAGTGAATTGGTAAATTACTGTTTAGTCTGAACCAGAGATATCAGTGACTTGGTAAACTACTGTTTAGTCTGTACCAGAGATATCAGTGACTTGGTAAACTACTGTTTAGTCTGAACCAGTGATATCAGTGACTTGGTAAACTACTGTTTTAGTCTGAACCAGTGATATCAGTGACTTGGTAAACTACTGTTTAGTCTGAACCAGTGATATCAGTGACTTGGTAAACTACTGTTTAGTCTGAACCAGAGATATCAGTGACTTGGTAAACTACTGTTTAGTCTGAACCAGAGATATCAGTGACTTGGTAAACTACTGTTTAGTCTGAACCAGTGATATCAGTGACTTGGTAAACTACTGTTTAGTCTGAACCAGTGATATCAGTGACTTGGTAAACTACTGTTTAGTCTGAACCAGTGATATCAGTGACTTGGTAAACTACTGTTTAGTCTGAACCAGTGATATCAGTGACTTGGTAAACTACTGATTAGTCTGAACCAGTGATACCAGTGACTTGGTAAACTACTGTTTAATCTGAACCAGAGATATCAGTGACTTGGTAAATTACTGTTTAGTCTGAACCAGAGATATCAGTGACTTGGTAAACTACTGTTTAGTCTGTACCAGAGATATCAGTGACTTGGTAAACTACTGTTTAGTCTGAACCAGAGATATCAGTGACTTGGTAAACTACTGTTTAGTCTGAACCAGTGATATCAGTGACTTGGTAAACTACTGTTTAGTCTGTACCAGAGATATCAGTGACTTGGTAAACTACTGTTTAGTCTGAACCAGAGATATCAGTGACTTGGTAAACTACTGTTTAGTCTGAACCAGTGATATCAGTGACTTGGTAAACTACTGTTTAGTCTGAACCAGAGATATCAGTGACTTGGTAAACTACTGTTTAGTCTGAACCAGTGATATCAGTGACTTGGTAAACTACTGTTTAGTCTGAACCAGTGATATCAGTGACTTGGTAAATTACTGTTTAGTCTGAACCAGTGATATCAGTGACTTGGTAAACTACTCTTTAGTCTGAACCAGAGATATCAGTGACTTGGTAAACTACTGTTTAGTCTGAACCAGTGATATCAGTGACTTGGTAAACTACTGTTTAGTCTGAACCAGTGATATCAGTGACTTGGTAAACTACTGATTAGTCTGAAACAGAGATATCAGTGACTTGGTAAACTACTATTTAGTCTGAACCAGTGATATCAGTGACTTGGTAAACTACTGTTTAGTCTGAACCAGAGATATCAGTGACTTGGTAAACTACTGTTTAGTCTGAACCAGTGATATCAGTGACTTGGTAAACTACTGTTTAGTCTGAACCAGTGATATCAGTGACTTGGTAAATTACTGTTTAGTCTGAACCAGTGATATCAGTGACTTGGTAAACTACTGTTTAGTCTGAACCAGAGATATCAGTGACTTGGTAAACTACTGTTTAGTCTGAACCAGTGATATCAGTGACTTGGTAAACTACTGTTTAGTCTGAACCAGTGATATCAGTGACTTGGTAAATTACTGTTTAGTCTGAACCAGTGATATCAGTGACTTGGTAAACTACTCTTTAGTCTGAACCAGAGATATCAGTGACTTGGTAAACTACTGTTTAGTCTGAACCAGTGATACCAGTGACTTGGTAAACTACTGTTTAGTCTGAACCAGAGATATCAGTGACTTGGTAAACTACTGTTTAGTCTGAACCAGTGATATCAGTGACTTGGTAAACTACTGTTTAGTCTGAACCAGTGATATCAGTGACTTGGTAAACTACTGTTTAGTCTGTACCAGAGATATCAGTGACTTGGTAAACTACTGTTTAGTCTGAACCAGAGATATCAGTGACTTGGTAAACTACTGTTTAGTCTGAACCAGTGATATCAGTGACTTGGTAAACTACTGTTTAGTCTGAACCAGTGATATCAGTGACTTGGTAAACTACTGTTTAGTCTGAACCAGTGATATCAGTGACTTGGTAAACTACTGTTTAGTCTGAACCAGAGATATCAGTGACTTGGTAAACTACTGTTTAGTCTGAACCAGTGATATCAGTGACTTGGTAAACTACGGTTTAGTCTGAACCAGAGATATCAGTGACTTGGTAAACTGCTGTTTAGTCTGAACCAGTGATATCAGTGACTTGGTAAACTACTGTTTAGTCTGAACCAGAGATATCAGTGACTTGGTAAACTACTGTTTAGTCTGAACCAGTGATATCAGTGACTTGGTAAACTACTGTTTAGTCTGAACCAGTGATATCAGTGACTTGGTAAACTACTGTTTAGTCTGAACCAGTGATATCAGTGACTTGGTAAACTACTGTTTAGTCTGAACCAGTGATATCAGTGACTTGGTAAACTACTGTTTAGTCTGAACCAGTGATATCAGTGACTTGGTAAACTACTGTTTAGTCTGAACCAGTGATATCAGTGACTTGGTAAACTACTGTTTAGTCTGTACCAGAGATATCAGTGACTTGGTAAACTACTGTTTAGTCTGAACCAGAGATATCAGTGACTTGGTAAACTACTGTTTAGTCTGAACCAGAGATATCAGTGACTTGGTAAACTACTGTTTAGTCTGAACCAGAGATATCAGTGACTTGGTAAACTACTGTTTAGTCTGAACCAGAGATATCAGTGACTTGGTAAACTATTGTTTAGTCTGAACCAGAGATATCAGTGACTTGGTAAACTACTGTTTAGTCTGAACCAGAGATATCAGTGACTTGGTAAACTACTGTTTAGTCTGTACCAGAGATATCAGTGACTTGGTAAACTACTGTTTAGTCTGAACCAGAGATATCAGTGACTTGGTAAACTACTGTTTAGTCTGAACCAGTGATATCAGTGACTTGGTAAACTACTGTTTAGTCTGTACCAGAGATATCAGTGACTTGGTAAACTACTGTTTAGTCTGAACCAGAGATATCAGTGACTTGGTAAACTACTGTTTAGTCTGAACCAGAGATATCAGTGACTCCTTTACTTTGTTTTCAGCTCCCTTCTTTTTTTTCTTCCATTTCTCCTCTCCCTTCTCTTCCCATGATGCTTTGTGCCCCAGCCTGAGACGGAGCAGCAGCAGGGAAGACGCACCTCTCTGGAGAAGTTCACACGCAGCGTGGTCAGTGGCTCTTCCTCCCTGTCTTTTAGTCTGTCTGTCTGTCTGTCTCTCATCTACACATACTGTAGAGATGAATCCGACCACAACTTTGTTACAAAACTTCTCATCTGAAACCAACAAGGAAACCATCATATGAATTCCCTACTATCTCTCTTCAGGGAAAGTCACTGACGGGCAAACGGCTGACGGGCCTGATGCAGTCGTCCTGACCAGGCCTGGGGCTGGAGTACGACAGCCATGCCCAGAGGAACTGCTCCGCTGTGGGGAGAGGGCTGGATGTTGAAACTGAGAGGTCTAACTGGAGCCTGGACGCAACGTCGCCCACATAACTGACTCCAGATCAGTTTCCTGAGCTCCAGTGGAGGACAGACAGCATGCAATAAGTAACCTAGATCTGATACGGGGACAGTGCTGTCTTTGCCTGCGTCTCAAATGGCACCCTATTCTCTATATAGTGCACTACTTTTGACCAGAGTCCAATTTTGACTAGAGCGCTAGTTTGTCCGTAGGTCTCAGGTCAAAAGTAGTGCACTATAAAGGGAATAGGGTACCATTTGGGACGCTATAATTGTGTAGTTTATCGACATTTCACTCTGCCCGCTACTCTCTCTCTCTCCCTTAGGTTCCTTTTAATCGATTCTATAACCAAATGGAATGTCAGACTTCTTCTACTCTAGCCCAGCTCGTGTTAATACAGTATGATACCTTTATTATAACAGTTACACTGCTATGTTGTTCAATTACAGAAACATTAAAATGCTTAAACGCTTTGACTGATGTCATAATGGATTTAGAATTAGTACTTTATTTCCGTCTTTCACTCACTGGGTGTCTGCCCGTTAGGAAGTACATGGGAGCAGGGAATGGAATGGAACATTATGATTGAATACATGTTTGGAAAATCTGTTCGGCTTTTCAGCCTTGATTTTATATACAGTACCAGTCAAAAGGGTTTTTCTTTATTTTTTACTATTTTCTACATTGTAGAATAATAGTGAAGACATCAAAACTATGAAATAACACATATGGAATCATGTAGTAACCAAAAAAAGTGTTAAACAAATCTAAATATATGTTATATTTGAGATTCTTCAAGGTAGCCACACTTTGCCTTGATGACAGCTTTGCACACTCTTGGCATTCTCTCAACCAACTTCACCTGGAATGCTTTTCCAACAGTCTTGAAGGAGTTCCCACATATGCTGAGCACTTGTTGGCTGCTTTTCCTTCACTCTGCGGTCCGACTCATCCCAAACCATCTCAATTGGGTTGAGGTCGGGGGATTGTGGAGGCCAGGTCATCTGATGCAGCACTCCATCACTCTACTTCTTGGTAAAATAGCCCTTACACAGCCTGAAGGTGTGTTGGGTCATTGTCCTGTTGAAAAACAAATGATAGTCCCACTAAGCCCAAACCAGATGGAATGGCGTATCGCTGCAGAATGCTGTGATAGCCATGCTGGTTAAGTGTACCTTGAATTCTAAATAAATCACAGACAGTATCACCAGCAAAGCACCCCCACACCATAACACCTCCTCCTCCATGCTTTACGGTGGGAACTACACATGCGGAGATCATCCGTTCACCCACACCGCGTCTCACAAAGACACGGCGGTTGAACCAAAATCTCAAATTTTGACTCCAGACCAAAGGACAAATTTCCACCGGACTAATGTCCATTGCTTGTGTTTCTTGGCCCAAGCAGGTCTCTTCTTCTTATTGGTGTCCTTTAGTAGTGGTTTCTTTGCAGCAATTCGACCATGAAGGCCTGATTCACCCAGTCCCCTCTGAACAGTTGATGTTGAGATGTGTCTGTGACTTGAACACTGTGAAGCATTTATTTGGGCTGCAATCTGAGGTGCAGTTAACTCTAATGAATGTATCCTCTGCAGCAGAGGTAACTCTGGGTCTTCCTTTCCTGTGGCGGTCCTCATGAGAGCCAGTTTAATCATAGCGCTTGATAGTTTTTGTGACTGCACTTGAAGAAACTTTAAAAGTTCTTGATATTTTCCGTATTGACTGACATTCATGTCTTAAAGTAATGATGGACTGTTGTTTTGCTTTGCTTATTTGAGCTGTTCTTGCCATAATATGGACTTGGTCTTTTACCAAATAGGGCTATCTTCTGTATACCCCCCTACCTTGTCACAACACAACTGATTGGCTCGAACGCATTAAGAAGGAAATCAATTCCATAAATTAACTTTTAACAAGGCACACCTGTTAATTGAAATGCATTCCAGGTGACTACCTCATGAAGCTGGTTGAGAGAATACCAAGCGTGTGCAAAGCTGTCATCAAGGCAAAGGGTGGCTATTTGAAGAATCTCAAATATAAAATATATTTTGATTTGTTTAACACGTTTCTGGTTACTACATGATTCCGCATGTGTTATTTCATAGTTTTTATGTCTTCACTATTATTCTACAATGTAGAAAATAGTAAAAATATAGAAAAACCCTGGAATGAGTAGGTGTGTCCAAACATTTGACCGGTAGTGTAGATACGCAGACTAGTTATTGAAGCACTTTGTTATGGGGAACATTACCTTCTTAGCATTCCAAGCTTGCGTCAGAAATGGCACCCTATTCTCTATAGTGCAGTCCTTCTGACCAGCTCCCTATCGTTCCTGGTCCAAAGTAGTGCGCGTAATAGGGGATAGGGTGCCATTTGTGACGCAGGCCCACATTCCATCCAAGCCGAGCTATCTTACATGGGAACGGTAACATACTGTGCTAGGATGGCAGAGTGTACATGGACAGCATTTTACACTGTAATTGTAAATTATATACAGTATCATAATAAAAAAGAAGGACAATGACACAAATACAGCTGATGTTTTTTTGTATTTTTTTTATCCATGTTTTGCAGAAATAGCTTGTTTTTCAGACTTCACTGAGATTGGCCAGGATTCAATCCGATCGCGATTTGTCGGCTACCCACCTTTAAAGGCAATGTTACCGTGTTCGCGGAGACTGCATTCACGATAAACGCTGCATATGTCGTCTCAATCACAATTACCTTTACATGGTGCATATAGCAGACAAAGCGCGTTCGCACTGAATCTTGGTCATTGAATGCGTTTGGATTATAGATAAGAAGTTACAAATCCAAGGGGTCAAGGTTCCGGTCCATAGAGCCCCACAGTGGAGTTGTCATAATACCCATAAAACCTAGCAGTCAAACAGGGAAATGGTTCCAATTGTTTTTCCACGATTCATTTTAGAAACACTGTTTTGTGTAGGCTTGCCCTGGCGTGACGTTTTGATAACCATGTAAATCTCTCTCAGACAAGGTGACTTGGATGCAGACATCTTGGATGCAGTCTCCAGATAATACTATACCTCAGTGTTCAAAGCATTGAATGACACCTGTGTACAGTAGCATCAGATTCAAATCTGGATCTTGAAGTCTGCTTTTTTTCCCTCCATTCTTCCTCTCTAATCAGGGACTGATTTAGACCTGGGACACCAGGTGGGTGTTCATTATCAGGTAGAACAGAAAACCAGCAGTACTAGGGATCTAGCAGAGTAAGAGTTGAATATCCCTGGTCTATGGCATCATGTTTTAGTAAGTGTTCATTCATTCAGAGTATCTGGTAATGGTCTAAAGTAGCTATGGTTCATCCCAACATCATCAAGAAGACAAACACTTTGTTGGCCATTTTGAAGCATGGTGAACGCCTCAGGGAAAGCATGTGCAGTGGTCACACAGGGCCATTAGGAGGGGTCAAGGGTCAAGCTTGAAGAAGGATGTCATTGTGAGTGGAGGTTAAAATGGAGTCACTGAATAACCCTAAGCCTCTACTAATATGCTGTATTGGTTGAGATGCCTTAGCTGGTTAAACTATGTTGAATAGCTTCATCCAACAGCCGTTGATAATGGCTGATCCCTGGCCGTGTCCCCACTCTCAGAGGGTGTCTCAGGGGGAGTTGGGATATGCAAAGAAACACATTTCCAATTCACACATGCGTACTAATTGACGTGTGAAATAGGACAAAAATAAGCACCCACCAAATGATGTATTATTTACTTCTGAACTAACAGGTTATAATGATACGTATGCAATTGTTGAAACTGCACTAACTAACTTCTTCACCTCTTCAGATAGTGGGTTATTGAAATAAGCAGATATTCTTGGCCCCTTTTAACTCAGAGGGGGAACAGACATGTAAGAATGACTTGTGCAGACAGAGAAGAAAATACTCATCACATGTAGGAAATGAAGCCTACTGAATGAGCCTGCATAGTTCTTGCACTCCAAATTGAAAAGTTTTATACACGTCTTTACACTGTGGCCATTTTAGCAGACGCTCTCCAGAGCAACTTACAATGACTACATTCAACAAAGCAAGGTTGATTTGATTTGAAAAGCAGCCATCTCACGTAAACCCTTGAAGTGGAGTGGCTGGAGTGAGGTTAACTTCTGAGTATAATGCAAACCAGCTCAAACTAATTCATTGTCAGGGGTAACTAAGGATTTCTTCAAAAATCTTTATTTCAACACAAAAACGAACATACAAACTTTCAACAATGTACCCAAAACTGACACAGTATGATATCCATATATAATTGATGGTCTCCAATATAAAACAAAATGATATTGACACATATATTTCTTGGAGTGGGAAGTTGGCATGGTGATATGAACAGGAAGACATGTTGTTAAAATGGCCGACATGAGGGGGGGGAAGAACAAGGAAAACATTCACATGTTCTTCACATCATGGACACGTCCCAAATGGCACCCTGCTCCTTGTATACTACTACCATAGGATAATAATAATAATAATATGCCATTTAGCAGACGCTTTTATCCAAAGCGACTTACAGTCATGTGTGCATACATTTTTGTGTATGGGTGGTCCCGGGGATCGAACCCACTACCCTGGCGTTACAAGCGCCGTGCTCTACCAGCTGAGCTACAGGATGCCATTTGGGACACAACCCATATATCCACTCTACTTCATGATTGTCTGTGGAGAAACAATATCAAATTTAAAAAAGCACAAAACAAAATAAGAAAATTGCTGTAAGACATTTCCAGTCACGACACTGTAATTCATTTTTGCATTAAAATACTATTATTGCATTTTTTTTTAACAACATCGCTAAAACATCCTCAGGTCTTCTGCCACTATATTTCAAGATTGTATTTCCGGCTATAGTTTTTCTCCAGGATTCTTCAAATCTATCCAATAGTCCTATAAGAAATCTATATGAAATATACAGTATATTACCTGTGTTCAGTGCAATCTATTAACATCTTGTTCACATGGAAGAACGTGAATCATTATATAATAATTTGGAGTTTTACATGAAAAGTTTTGAATGATATACAAAGTTGGAAGGGAAGCCTATAAAACAAGTTGACATTTACTAATACATAAAATAAATATGTACAAAAAAACTGATGCATCACACATGGAGAATGTGAGGTATCCTACACACCAGCTGAATGATAGCTATGTACCATTGATTGACTGAAACGTGGTGGCAGAGCTACGAGGTATGTGTTTAGTGTATGTTCCTGACTATGTAAGTGTGAATGGATTGTGTCTATGTGAATCCAGTGCCTTCAGAAAGTATTCACACCCCTTGACCTTTTCCACATTGTGTTGTGTTACAGCCTGCATTTTAAATGGATTAAATTGAGATTTTGTGTCACTGGCTTACACACAATACCCCATAATGTCAAAGTGGAATTATATTTTTTAGATATTTTGACAAATTAATAAAAAATGAAAAGCTGAAATATCTTGAGTCAATAAGTATTCAAACCCCTTTGTTATGGCAAGTCTAAATAAGTTCAGGAGTAAAATGTTGCTTAACAAGTCACATAATAAGTTGCATGGACTCACTCTGTGTGCAATGATAGTGTTTAACATGATTTTATTACGACTACCTCATCTCTGTACCCCACACATACAATTATCTGTAAGACCCCTCAGTCGAGCAGTGGATTTGAAACACAGATTCAACCACAAAGACCAGGGAGGTTTTCCAATGCCTCGCAAAGAAGGGCACCGATTGGTAGATGGGTAAAAAAATAAAAAAGATGGCATTAAATATCCCTTTGAGCATGGTGAAGTTATTAATTACACTTTGGATGGTGTATCAATACAGCCTGTCACTACCAAGATACAGGCGTCCTTCCTAACTCAGTTTCTTACCTTAACTCAGTTGCCGAGTAGGAAGGAAACCGCTCAGGGAATTCACCATGAGGCCAATGGTGACTTTAAAACAGTTACAGAGTTTAACAGATGTGATAGGAGAAAACTGAGGATGGATAAACAACATTGTAGTTACTCCATAATACTAACCTAAATGACAGAGTGAAAAGAAGGAAGCATGTACATGTTTGCAACAAGGCACTAAAGTAATACTGCAAAAAATGTGGCAAAGAAATTAACTTTATGTCCTGAATACAAAGTGTTATGGTTGGGGGAAATCCAACACACCACATCACTGAGTACCACTCTTCATATTTTCAAGCATGGTGGTGGCTGCATCCTGTTATGGGTATGCTTGTCATCGGCAAGGACTAGGGAGTTTTTTTTTAGGATAAAAATAAACGGCATACAGCTAAGCACAGGTAAAATCCTAGAGGAAAACCTGGTTCAGTCTGCTTTTTCAGCAGGACTATAACCTAAAACACAAGGCCAAATATACACTGTCGTTGCATACCAAGACGACATTGAATGTTCCCGAGTGGCCGAGTTACAGTTTTGACTTAAAATCGGCTTGAAAATGTATAGCAAAACTTGAAAATGGCTGTCTAGCAATGATCAACAACCCACTTGACAGAGCATTAAAACCATTTTTTTATAATAATGTGCAAATATTGTACAAACCAGGTGTGTAAAGCTCTTAAGAGACTTACCCAGAAAGACTCACAGCTGTAATCGCTGGCAAAGGTGATTCTAACATGTATTGACTCAGGGGGTTGAATACTTATGTAATCAAGATTATTTTATTTATTTATTTTTTCTTCCACTTTGACATTAGAGTATTTTGTGTAGATCGTTGACAAAAAAAATGACAATTAAATCAATTTCTATCCCAGCTTGTAACACAACAAAATGTGGGAAAAGTCCAGGGAGGGGTGTGAATGTTTTCTGAAGGCACTGAATGTTTCTCTCTATGGTCTATGTTTGCAGTCCTATACTTTACCGGTTTCCTACATCGATATACAAAATGTGATTCAACAACATGTAAACCCTCTTGTATGGTAACACATTAACAGACAACATGGTCTAGAGACCAGAGCTTGGAGGGAAACAGGGTTGCCACCATTTTGCATTGCTTCTTCTTACAAACAAAGAATCCATCCATAGTAACAGTCACAATAACCAGAAATGCATAAATAAGACCAGTTTTAAATTAATAACTGTTTAGATCATTGTCATGAGGTACTTTTAGTATCCTAGTAACCACAAACATGGCTAAGATCCAACTGAAATTAAATAATTGCTGCAATGACCCCTAACGGGGATAGCATTACACATAAATAAAAGTCCTGTGAGTAACGCTATTTCAAATATTCAATATGTCTTGGTGCAATATGAAAGAACGTCACTGTGAAATCTTAACACACGGAGAGGACTGGAAACTGAAATTTAAACAAACGGACACAAATTCTCCCTGTTCCGGTATATAATGCATTTTTGACCTCAGCACAAACATCTCTAGCTAGCTAACAGTCAGAAGACACTACAGGGTAGAACACCATAGTGTCAAACACTGTGTAGCAAGATTACTATTTGAGGGTTTTCTTTGTGTTTTTATAGCCCACATCATGACATTGTTTCCATTTCAGAGGTAAAGGATAGTACTTTCTCCTCACACAAGAAACGGAGAAACTGAACGAGATGAGACTGAATATGCGCCCTGAGCCTGTAAATCCATTGTGTGTGTGTGATGCTATGGCTCTTCATAGGCTGAGGCCTTGTCCTTCAACAGATCCAAACACAGGTGACAGCTCCAGCTCCCTAGGGGGGTGGTAGAGGAGAGGAGAGAGAGAGAGAGAGAGAGAGAGAGAGATAGAGAGAGAGATAGAGAGAGTAGATAGGATAGAGAGACGAGAGAGACTATATAGATTGGCGGGCATGGCTCTCCGAGAGATCTCGCTGGAAGCGTAATAGGCCGATAGAGAGCGAGATCAGCTTCGTCTATGACTCTATCTCTCAGTCGCTAGACAATCCTCTATCTCTCCGCTGATCTCCGAGCGCTCTGATCTCTCCTCTCTCTCCCTCTCGCTAGCCTACGCTCCGTCCATATATCGGCTCCCTTCTCGACGAGCTAGCTGCTATCTCTCTCTCTCTCGCTATCCTGCGATAATCTCTCTCCCCATATCTCAGATCTGATCCGTAGAGAGCGAGTGTATCTTTTGTTCTGGACTGTGTTATTTTCAGACCACTAAGTGGTGTGCTGTACCTCGGTCTATTGTGTGAAATTGTAAAAACGTTGTTCAGGAACTCTCTGTTTCACAAGCCACACTCAAAGTCTCACGGTACACACGTAAATCAAGTCAAGAGAGATTATCACTGAGCCTCCATGTGTGGTCTGTGGTCTGCCGTACCTTCAGGAAGCTAATATCTCAGGAGGTTGTGCCATAATAATACAGTCATAACTCAGTGGGCTTCCCCTTCAGGAGGTTGGGTCGATAATATATACAGTATAACTCAGTTGGTCTATTACCTTCAGGAGGTTGGTCTATAATATATACAGTATAACTCAGTGGTCTTACCTTCAGGAGGTTGGGTCTATAATATATACAGTATAACTCAGTGGTCTTACCTTCAGGAGGTTGTGTCTATAATATATACAGTATAACTCAGTGGTCTTACCTTTAGGAGGTTGGGTCTATATATATACAGTATAACTCAGTGGTCTTAAACCTTCAGAGGTTGGGTCTATAATATATACAGTATAACTCAGTGGTCCTTAGGGTTTTTAAACCTTCAGGAGGAGTTGGTCCTATAATAAAATACATATAAAATCAGTGGTCTTACCTTTAGGAGGTTGGGTCTATAATATACATATAAACTCAGTGGTCTTACCTTCAGGAGGTTGGGTCTATAATATATACAGTATAACTCAGTGGTCTTACCTTCAGGAGGTTGGGTCTATAATATATACAGTATAACTCAGTGGTCTTACCTTCAGGAGGTTGGGTCTATAATATATACAGTATAACTCAGTGGTCTTACCTTCAGGAGGTTGGGTCTATAATATATACAGTATAACTTCAGTGGTCTTCCCTTCAGGGAGGTTGGGTCTATATAATATATACAGATATAACTCAGTGGTCTTACCTTCAGGAGGTTGGGTCTATAATATATACAGTATAACTCAGTGGTCTTACCTTCAGGAGGTTGGGTCATGGGGGGCTTCAGACAGTACATGTGGTATCCTCTATCACAGTCATCACAGAACAAGAGCTGGTCCTAAAGACACAGAGACAACCACACAATGTTAACTCACTGTAGTACCACACAATGTTAACTCACTGTAGTACCACACAATGTTAACTCACTGTAGTACCACACAATGTTAACTCACTGTAGTACCACACAATGTTAACTCACTTCTCAAGACAGTAGTAGCAGGGATAACTTACACAACGTGGTAACTGACACAATACAACTGACACAATGCAAAAATCCCTTCCACTGTGAATTGACAAAATGCCTTTCAAGACAATGGTAGCCCACTGAGCTAAAGCCTAAAGGCTAGGTAGTTGTAGGAGCTAACAAGAGTCTTCAGTCTAAACTGAATTTTCTGGGCCCAGAATAAAGAGTTTCAGGGTAGGCACTTTTTGAATACAGGCCCAGGTCTAGGAACAGTTATCCAATGCACTTACGTCGTTCTCAGAGGTGCCACAGAGGCTGCAGGACTTGCACTCGATGCACTGCCACTGGTATGTCTTCACCGCAGTCATCATGTTGTCTGTGAACTGCAGACAGGTAGGGTGGCCTGGGGGGGAGGGGGAGGGGGAGGGGGAGGGAGGAGTAAAATAAAAAAGGACGCCTCATTTACATTGCAACTCAACACAGAAAGACAACAGCTCCGATTGTTTTATAAACTGCAATAACGGTGAATAAGTTAGATAAAGCAAAAAGAGGTATCCTATTGCTGTCTGTCTTCTCAGAGATAGGTAGGTAATTCATAAGTTGTGGCTAAAGTCACACTACAGTTAAATGTAGCCATTAAAGATACAGCCTGGTTTCTGCTGATTTAGATACAGCAGGCTTGTCCCTGTCAGTAAGAATAAAAAACGTTACCCATTCATAGTTCTCATCAGTGTAAATGGGATATCGATGAGCCATAAACTAAACCTAAGCACTCATCTCATCTCACTGACACCAAACAGTCCTGGCAGAGAATCATGGGACTGGGCACGCAGCCAACCACACAGTGCTACCTTGCCGAACCCTAACAGATAGAGAGCTTCAATGTCAGTCTCTGTCCTGGCTAGGTCATGACAGTCAGTCTCTATCCTGGCTAGGTCATGACAGTCAGTCTCTGTCCTGGCTAGGTCATGACAGTCAGTCTCTGTCCTGGCTAGGTCATGACAGTCAGTCTCTGTCCTGGCTAGATCATGACAGTCAGTCTCTGTCCTGGCTAGGTCATGACAGTCAGTCTCTGTCCTGGCTAGGTCATGACAGTCTGTCTCTATCCTGGCTAGGTCATGACAGTCAGTCTCTGTCCTGGCTAAATCATGACAGTCAGTCTCTGTCCTGGCTAGGTCATGACAGTCAGTCTCTGTCCTGGCTAGATCATGACAGACAGTCTCTATCCTGGCTAGGTCATGACAGTCAGTCTCTGTCCTGGCTAGGTCATGACAGTCAGTCTCTTCCTGGCTAGGTCATGACAGTCAGTCTCTTTCCTGGCTAGATCATGACAGTCAGTCTCTGTCCTGGCTAGGTCATGACAGTCAGTCTCTGTCCTGGCTAGGTCATGACTGTCAGTCTCTATCCTGGCTAGGTCATGACAGTCAGTCTCTGTCCTGAAGAATATATTTACAGTTTAAAGTGTGGGTATTTCTAGTTATGAAGGACGCTGCTTGGCCTTCCTACAGTACGTACAGCTCTGCTGAACCAGAGGTACACAGCAGTCAAGCACAGAGCAGTGCAGTCTACTCACCAGAGCGTCCGCAGTCAGAGCAGGACACCAGCTCCTCAGCCTGGCCAGTCTTCCTGTTAGAGTCGGAGTCTCCCAGACAGAAGTCACAATAGTCGTTAGGGATGATGGAGCCGTCTGCCGCCCTCTGAGCTGTAAGCGTAATGGAGAGATAAATAAACATCTACAGTATCTATCGATAGTCTATAGAGGTACAGCATCTATCTTTATCCATCACAGTATTCGTTAGGGATGATGGAGCCGTCTGCCGCCCTCTGACCTGCGGAGGAGGAAGACAGGAGTATACGTGTGAGAGAAGAAGTCGTCTGGGTGCCTGTCCGTTTCTTCTTCTGATGGAATTATCATGCTCGACTTGACAATGACAGCGATGGGAGTTGGCGAGAACGTAAATCGAGAAGTCCTAAAAAACGCTATTTGAGGCGGCGTTCCCAAAAAGACACAGTGTTAGGCGAATCATTACCATAATGCAGTTCTACTGTGATCATGATTGTGTTGTTCAGTAACAGTCAATAGAGGACTAGCAACACATATACAGTCATCTGTAAAAGCTGTTATTACACTATTACTGGTTTCATCACCAACTTTTATAAGCCTGTACTACTATTAGTTTAAAACCTGATCAGACAGTAGTCTCTTACGTTTGTGGTTGTCAGGGTCTGGGTCTGATCGGTGTGGTGGCGGGGACGGTGCCATCTCTTCTCTCTCCTCCCTCTCCTCCCTCTCTTCCCTCTCCTCCCTCTCCTCCCTCTCCTCCCCCTCCTCCTCCGCCAGGTGTGTGTGGGCGTAGTGGTAACTCAGGCCCGGGCGGTTCTTATAGCGCTTCCCACAGACTGCAGAACACAGAACACAGAACACAGAAGCGTTACAATACATTGGAACCACAGAACACGAGAAAATGTTTTGAAACAGAGGGAAATGCTGAGGTTCTAACTGAACTAGTCCAATAACAAACTAAAATGTTCTGTTTCTGTTTCAAAACGTTTTGCTACTGTGTGCACTACTGAACATGCCCCAGCTCTCAAGGCAAAGGACCAACCGTTTACACAGTACTCAATGTTTCGTTGAGGAGGGCTTTTTCTTCCAAAAGACATCTGAAGGTATTGACACTTCTAATTGTCTAACTTACAACAATACTAGAGAACTCATTTACAAGCAAATTCCTACTAGGATAGTAGCATGTGATCACTTATACAAACAACATCTCTATGAAATGACTCCCTAGAAAGTTACAGCGCTGTAATACTTCAACACATCCGGGTAGCCATTGTAAAACAAAACGATGTGGGAAAAGAGTGAACACTCGAAGAACACTCTGTTGAGAATGTTGGTTTCTTTGCACTGCTTAGGTTGTTTGGTAACATCACAGTGACAGCAGGTTAGGTTGTCTGTGATATCCAGAAACTGTAGCGACAGCATTGTTACAACGCTAGAGAAACATGCGTTAGCTCAGCTGATGCTCAAAGATCATTTTACGTCATTTAGCAGACGCTCTTATCCAGAGCGACTTACATTATTTTTTTTCATACCCCCTGTGGGAATTGCAAACGCCATGCTCTATCAACTGAGCTACATCCCTGCTGGCCATTCCCTCCCCTACCCTGGACGACGCTGGGCCAATTGCGCACCGCCCCATGGGTCTCCCGGTCACGGCCGGCTACGACAGAGCCTGGATTCGAACCAGGATCTCTAGTGGCACAGCTAGCACTGCGATGCAGTGCCTTAGACCACTGCGCCACTCAGGAGACACTCTTCCCCAGCAACTTGATCACAAACCAGCAGATACTGTAGAGTTATGTTGGTGCCATGCAAGCTCGCTTTGGTCTTAGAATTAACAATCAATGCTTATGCAATTACAAAGCATAATAGCGATACATATTGGTTTAGCTCAAACGTAGCATGGAAGCCAAAGGTATTTCTGCTTTAGCCAATCCTATTGTTAGCCAAATTAGAAACAAAAAAAGCCAAGCAGGGTCGCATTCAGGAGGGTGCAACATAGAAATATACTGTATAGAGTTAACATTATTCCCTATTCTACATGACATAGACGCATGTCTCTTCTACTTCCTCTATTTCTATCTGGATGTCCTGTAACGTTGTACCCATCTGAACACGACCCAGGCCAGGCTCAAATTAGCCCCAGCAGCCCCTGTAGCCCCTGATCTTGTCGTTAGAGAAAGCCAGACAGAGAAAAGATAGTGACCTGGGTCAGCAGTTTTTGAGTTACGCTTTTGTTTGTATCTGTCTAGAAGGAACAAAGGAAACACAAAAGAAATGAAAGAAAACGAAAATAAAGAAAAAGAAGAAGATAAAGAGTTTCATTCAAAGAGGATATAATATCCAATGACATGAGTACTAGTTCCTTCAATGTTTTCCTTTAAGTAGAAGTAGCTTGCTGTGCTAACGTCCAACATGCTAGCTGGACTATCCACATACTCGGCTCTCTCCATGCTAGAGAGGGAAGACGGTTGCTCTCGTCCCAATGAAAGCTAAATAAGGTGATTGATCTAAAACTATCTCAGGGGGCTGAAAATGTCCAGATACGCACCTTCACCTTCAGAAAATAAATAGAGAATATTGAGACCTAACAAATAAAACAAGAAAATCGTTTTTTTTACTCAAACTGTGTCTACATACGTGGCAAGAATATTCTGATGAGGAGGTCACACGTTATTAATGTTATTAACGTTACCATGTTTTTAAACTGTGTAACTTATACAAAGATGTATATTGAGTAAAGAAATATAGGAGATGTCTGGGAGTTTGCTGTTGTCTTACTGTCACAGACGTAAGGTTTATCCACGTCGTCGTTGGACACAGCCTCTGTCCTCCTGCGGCCGGATCCTCGGCCCTGTGGAGAGAAGAACAGGATCATTCTCTCTTTTCTCTCTAAATCTCTCATTCTTAAATCCTTTTCACACTACGACAGATTCCCTAGAGGTAGAATACCCTCGGCTAGGGCTGTGGCGGTCATGAAATTTAGTCAGCCGGTGATTGCCAAGCAAATAGCTGCCGGTCTCACGGTAATTGACCGTTAATT
>LR778285.1:7020282-7022782 GCA_902810595.1 Coregonus sp. 'balchen' | reverse complement strand
TCCTGTCTTCTGGTGTTATGATTCATATCAGTGGTTCAGTCAGTGTACTGTAGTCAGTGTACTGTAGTCAGTGTACTGTAGTCAGTGTACTGTAGTCAGTGTACTGTTAGGCTGTGTCCCAAATGGTACCTTATTCCCTATTTAGTGCACTACTTTTGACCAGAACCCATAGACTATGTAGGGAATAGGGTGCCATTTGTCTTTCATCTGTCTGTCTGGAGGTCTGTCTGTCTGCCTGCCTGGAGGTATGTCTGTCTGTCTGCCTGGAGAGCTGTCTGTCTGCCTGGAGGTATGTCTGTCTGTCTGCCTGGAGAGCTGTCTGTCTGTTTGTCTGTCTGTCTGCCTGTCTCTTTCTCTGTCTGTCTGTCTGTCTGTCTGTCTGTCTGTCTGTCTGTCTGTCTCTCTGTCTGTCTGTCTGTCTGTCTGTCTGTCTGTCTATTTGTCTACCTGTCTCTCTGTATATCTGCCTGTCTGTCTGTCTGTCTGTCTGTCTCTCTGTCTATCTGCCTGTCTGTCTGTCTGTCTGTCTGTCTGTCTGTCTGTCTGTCTGTCTGTCTGTCTGTCTGTCTGTCTGTCTGTCTGTCTGTCTGTCTGTCTGTCTGTCTATCTGCCGGTCTGTCTGTCTGTCTGGAGGTCCAGGCACCGTGGTTTGACCCTCATGTCTTCCCACTGTGTCTCCTACCAGTCTGTCTCCCCCGCTGTTTCTAATCTGTCTGAATAATGCAAAATGCCTAAAACAATGTTTATAAAGAAAGGTAGAGCTTTAGCTATGTACAACTGTGTTTATTTCATGCATAAACTGTTGTATGGCCAACGCTAAGCTCTGGGAATATCCTCCTGATAATGATTCCCTCTGTAGCTGAATATGTTATTGGTGAAACTATGGCTGCGTCCCAAATGGTCCTCTATCGGGCCCTGGTCAACAGTAGTGCGCTACGAAGGTAAGAGGGTACCATTTGGGAATCAAAGTCAGAGTATCATATTGCTGAAGAGAGCTGGGAATACTACAGTATGGGACAGAGACTAGCCTTTATAATGCCCTCTTAACAGGTTCCCCTGGGGTTCCTCCGCGCACGCACACACGCACGCACGCACGCACGCACGCACACACACACACACACACACACACACACACACACACACACACACACACACACACACACACCACACACACACACACACACACACACACACACACACACACACACACACACACACACACACACACCACACACACACACACACACACACACACACACACACACACACACACACACACACTCAGCCACACAGCCCTCTCCTTAGCTGAGGAACAGAAGCACCCTGTACTGGGCCCCTCTAATCATTTGTCCATGCGGCATGAGAATGTAGGAGAGTGTGTGTATATGTGTGCGTGCGCGTGTGTGTGTGCTTGCGTGCGCGTGCGTGTGTGTGTGTGTGTGAGTGTGCGTGTGTCCTAGAGGAAAAGGGAGAGGAGGCATTGATTCAGGCAAAGAATCAAACCTTATTCAAGGTTTCAAATACCTTTTTGATGAGAATAGGCTACCCGTCCTGTTGGGGGAGGACACAGAGAGCTGTGGGTTGGCAGCGCACTACATTGCTGCCTGCCATAAGATGAGGGACAGTGTCTGACAGACCAACCAACCTGCACATGTCCTCTACGCCATTGTTATTGTTACTGTTCATTGTATGGCTATTTGTACCCTTGATTATTGTTGTTACTGCTGTCCGGTTGACAATATTGATAATTATTATTTTAATGATGTTAATATTGTAAATGAATAATTTAATCTCCATGCCAATAAAGCAAATTTAATTTAATTGAGAGACCAAATACAGAAATTGAGAGCGAGAGAGAGAAGAGGAGAGAGGAGAGAGAGAGAGAGGAGAGAGAGGGGTTCAGGGGAGAGGAGAGGAGAAGAGAGAAGAGAAGATGGAGAGAAGAGAGAGAAGAGAAGAGGGAAGGGAGAGAAAAAGAGAGGAGAAGAGGAGAGAAGACCGGGGGGGAGAGGGAAGAGGAGGAGAGAGAGAAGGGGAAGGGGGAACTTTGTGGGAAGGGGAAACAAAAAAAAGGGCATTTCACCAGTCGTAGTTCACAGGCGTAGCTGGGTCCATAGGGGGTGAAGCCTCCTCTTCTCCTCCAACCAAAGTGCAGGTACGCATACATCTGTCCAGCAGAAAACCACACACACCCCACACACACACACAAACCCCACACACACACACACCACACAAAACCACCACAACACACAACACACACACACACAACCCCACACAACACACACACACACCCAAAACAGAACACACCACACACAACCCCCAATTACACAAAATGTCAGAACAAAAATTGTTAAAGTAACTGTCCAGATTCTATGAAATATTTAAACCCATAATTAATTAAATATAAGTGAAATTTCCCTTCACCAAAGGTTAAGTTGTCAAAATTTTTTGGGTTATTGAAAGTATGGGGGTTTTAAAAAAAAAAAAAGCAAGCCTTTTC
>LR778285.1:6974276-7020182 GCA_902810595.1 Coregonus sp. 'balchen' | reverse complement strand
GGGTTTTTTTCCTTTCCGGGGGTTCTCCCCTTTGGGGGACTTCTGCCGGGGTCTGTCCTTGTTATTGCCTGCTATCTGCCCTGTTGTCTGTCGTCTGTCTCCCCTTTATCTCCCTTCGTCTGTCTGTCTGTCTGTCTTTCTATTGTCTACCTGTCTACCTGTCTACTCTGCCTGTCTGTCTGTCTGTCTGTCTGTCTGTCTGTCTGTCTGTCTGTCTGTCTGTCTGCCTGCCTGCCGGCCTGCCTGCCTGCCTGCCTCCGTGCCTGCCTGCCTGCCTGCCTGCCTGTCTGCCTGTCTGTCTGTCCTGTCTGTCTGTCGTCTGTCTGTCTGCTGTCTGTCTGGTCTATTTGTCTACCTGTCTCTCTGTCTATCTGTCTGTCTGTCTGTCTGTCTGTCTATTTGTCTACCTGTCTCTCTGTCTATCTGCCTGTCTATCTGCCTGTCTGTCTGTCTGTCTGTCTCTCTGTCTATCTGCCTGTCTGTCTGTCTGTCTGTCTGTCTATTTGTCTACCTGTCTACCTGTCTACCTGTCTCTCTGTCTATCTGCCTGCCTGTCTGTCTGTCTGTCTGTCTGTCTGTCTGTCTGTCTGTCTGTCTGTCTGTCTGTCTGTCTGCCTGCCTGCCTGCCTGCCTGCCTGCCTGCCTGCCTGCCTGCCTGCCTGCCTGCCTGCCTGCCTGCCTGTCTATCTGCCTGTCTGTCTGTCTGTCTGGAGGTCCAGGCACCGTGCTTTGACCCTCATGTCTTCCCACTGTGTCTCCTACCAGTCTGTCTCCCCTGCTGTTTCTAATCTGTCTGAATAATGCAAAATGCCTAAAACAATGTTTATAAAGAAAGGTAGAGCTTTAGCTATGTACAACTGTGTTTATTTCATGCATAAACTGTTGTATGGCCAACGCTAAGCTCTGGGAATATCCTCCTGATAATGATTCCCTCTGTAGCTGAATATGTTATTGGTGAAACTATGGCTGCGTCCCAAATGGTCCTCTATCGGGCCCTGGTCAACAGTAGTGCGCTACGAAGGTAAGAGGGTACCATTTGGGAATCAAAGTCAGAGTATTATATTGCTGAAGAGATCTGGGAATACTACAGTATGGGACAGAGACTAGCCTTTATAATGCCCTCGTAACAGGTTCCCCTGGGGTTCCTCCACACGCACGCGCGCACGCACGCACGCACGCACGCACGCACGCACGCACGCACACACACACACACACACACACAGCCCTCTCCTTAGCTGAGGAACATAAGCACCCTGTACTGGGCCCCTCTAATCATTTGTCCATGCGGCATGAGAATGTAGGAGAGTCTGTGTATATGTGTGCGTGCGCGTGTGTGTGTGTGTGTGTGTGCTTGCGTGCGCGTGCGTGTGTGTGTGTGTGTGTGTGTGAGTGTGTGTGTGTCCTAGAGGAAAGAGAGAGGAGGCATTGATTCAGGCAAAGAATCAAATCTTATTCAAGGTTTCAAAGAACTTTTTTATGAGAATAGGCTACCCGTCCTGTTGGGGGAGGACACAGAGAGCTGTGGGTTGGCAGCGCACTACATTGCTGCCTGCCATAAGATGAGGGACAGTGTCTGACAGACCAACCAACCTGGACATGTCCTCTATGACATTGTTATTGTTACTGTTCATGTATGGCTATTTGTACCCTTGATTATTGTTGTTACTGCTGTCCGGTTGACAATATTGATTATTATTATTTAAATGATGTTAATATTGTAAATGAATAATTTAATCTCCATGCCAATAAAGCAAATTTAATTTAATTGAGAGACAAATACAGAAATTGAGAGCGAGAGAGAGAGTGAGAGAGAGAGAGGGGAGAGGAGAGAGAGAGAAGAGAGAGAGAGCTCAGAAGAGAGAGAAGAGAGATAGAGAAGGAGATAGTATACATATCGATCGCTCATTTCTCTCTAACCTTTCTCAGAGCGCTATCTCCCCTCTCTCCCCTCGCCCCTCCTCTCTCTCTCTCCTCCCTCTCTCTCTCTCTTCTCTTCTCTCTCTCTCTCTCTCTCTTTCTCTCCTCTCTCTCCTCCTCTCTTCTTCTTTGCTTGCTCTCGTGTTGTCATATTCTTACCCAGTCGTAGTTCACAGAGGCGTAGCTGAGGGTCCATAGGGGGGTGAAGCCTCCTCTTCTTCCTCCAACACCGTGCAGGGTACGCATACATCTGTCCAGCAGCCAGACCTACACACACACACACACACACACACACACACATACACACACACACACACATACACACACACATACACACACATACACACACACAAAAGTGTCAGAACAAAAATTGTTTAAAGTAACTGTCCAGATTTCTATTAAATATAACCTATAATTAATTATAATATAAGTGAAATAGTTGTCATTCCAACAAATGGTATTTAAGTATGTTCAAACGCAGCTTTTCTGTGTTGGAATGGTGGGGGCGTACCCCAACAACAGAATGGTGTGGACGTATAGCGGTCATTAAAAATATTAATGTGAGTAGACCGCTGATTGGCCAGCTCATCATCCTCTAGACCGCTGATTGGCCAGTTCATCCTCCTCTAGACCGCTGATTGGCCAGCTCATCCTCCTCTAGACCGCTGATTGGCCAGCTCATCCTCCTCTAGACCGCTGATTGGCCAGTTCATCCTCCTCTGGACCACTGATTGGCCAGCTCATCATCCTCTAGACCTCTGATTGGCCAGCTCATCCTCCTCTAGACCGCTGATTGGCCAGTTCATCCTCTTCTGGACCACTGATTGGTCAGCTCATCCTCCTCAGGAGTATGACATAATCCTCTATGAGGAAAAAGCAACATTTTTGAAACGATCTGTTTAAGATACAAATACAAGAACCATCAGGCGCTATGATGAAACTGGCTCTCATGAGGACCGCCACAGGAATGGAAGACCCAGAGTTACCTCTGATGCAGAGGATAAGTTCATTAGAGTTACCAGCCTCAGAAATGGCTGCACAAATAAATGCTTCACAGAGTTCAAGTCACAGACACATCTCAACATCAACTGTTCAGAGGGGACTGTGAATCAGGCCTTCATGGTCGAATTGCTGCAAAGAAACCACTACTAAAGGACACCAATAAGAAGAAGAGACTTGCTTGGGCCAAGAAACATGAGCAATGGACATTAGACCGGTGGAAATTTGTCCAAATTGGAGATTTTTGGTTTTGTGAGACGTGGTGTGGGTGAACAGATAATATCTGCATGTGTATTTAACACCGTAAAGCATGGAGGAGGAGGTGTTATTGTGTAGGGGTGCTTTGCTGGTGACACTGTCTGTGATTTATTTAGAATTCAAGGCTCACTTAACCAGCATGGCTACCAAAGCATTCTGCAGCGATACGCCATCCCATCCGGTTTGGGCTTAGTGGGACTATCATTTATTTTTCAACATGACAATGACCCAACACACCTCCAGGCTGTGTAAGGGCTATTTTACCAAGAAGGAGAGTGATAGAGTGCTGCATCAGATGACCTGGCCTCCACAATCCCCCGACCTCAACCCAATTGAGATGGTTTGGGATGAGTCTGTCACACCCTGACTCAGGGAACGCTATGTTGAGTCAGGGTGTGTATATTCCTTGTTGTGCTTGTTCTATGTTTGTCGATCTAGTATGTATTGATCTATGTTGGCCGGTGTGGTTCCCAATCAGAGGCAGCTGTCGCTCGTTGTCTCTGATTGGGGACCATACTTAGGCAGCCTATTTGGCACGTTCTAGTGGTGGGATCTTGTTCCGTGTAAGGTTTGTTGTTCTGTACTACCTTGGACTTCACGTTTCGTTTCCTTTGTTGTTTTGTCGTGTTGTTTATTACTTTAATAAACATGTACGCATATCACACTGCGCCTTGGTCTGACCCGTCCTTCAACGAACGTGACAGAAGATCCCACCAAACAAGGACCAAGCAGGGTGCCGAGAAGGAGCAAACGCCTGGGACTCAACAGGAGGTTACGTTAGTAGATGTCCTCCTCGGTTGGGGGAGAATTACAGAGGAGGAGGCCGTCCGTCATCGGAGGGCGATGAAGGAGGATGCCCAGGTAGGAGAGGAGAAATGGCGCCAACAGTGCCGACGACGGAGACCCGAGAGGCAACCCCAATATATATATTTTTTTTGGGGGGGGGGCACACGGTGTGGACGACGAGGCAGCAGGAGGCCGTGAAAGGGCGGATCTGCAGGTTAGGAGAGGAGGACACCATAATACGGGGGCTATTCGTTCAGAGGGAGCAGGAGTTATTCGGTCAGAGGGAGGCGCTACAGGAGGCTAAAAGGGAGAAGGAAAGTGTAGGTGTAGAGGCACAGCGAGAGGAGCTGGTTAGGCAGCAGAAGGAGCGGGGGTTAATAAAGGAACCCAGTCCTGCTCCTCGCACCAAGCAAGTGGTAAGTGTCGCTAGTCCGGTCCGGCCCGTTCCTGCTCCCCACACTAAGCCAGTGGTGCGCGTCGCCAGTCCGGCCCGGCCTGTTCCTGCTCCTCGCACCAAGCCAGTGGTGCGCGTCGCCAGTCCGGCCCGGCCTGTTCCTGCTCCTCGCACCAAGCCAGTGGTGTGCGTCGCCAGCCCGGCCCGGCCTGTTCCTGCTCCTCGCACCAAGCCAGTGGTGTGCTTCGCCAGCCCGGCCCGGCCTGTTCCGGCTCCTCGCACCAAGTCAGTGGTGCGCGCCGCCAGTCCGGCCCGGCCTGTTCCTGCTCCTCGCACCAAGCAAGTGGTGCGCGTCGCCAGTCCGGCCCGGCCTGTTCCTGCTCCTCGCACCAAGTCAGTGGTGCGCGTTGCCAGTCCGGCCCGTTCCTGCTCCTCGCACCAAGCCAGTGGTGCGCGTCGCCAGCCTGGCCCGGCCTGTTCCTGCTCCTCGCACCAAGTCAGTGGTGCGCGTCGCCAGTCCGGCCCGGCCTGCTCCTGCTCCTCGCACCAAGCCTGTGGTGCGTGTTCCTAGTCCGGTCCGTGCCTGCTCCTCGCACCAGACCAGTGGTGCGTTTGTCCAGTCCCGCATGGCCCGTGCCCGTTCCACCGGTGCCTGGTCTGGCACCGGTCAGCTGCTCCACTCCGGAGCCAGAGCAGTCCGCTCCACCGGTGCCTGATCCAGTTCCGGTCAGCCGTTCCACTCCGGAGCCAGAGCAGTCCGCTCCACCGGTGCCTGATCCAGCTCCGGTCAGCAGCTCCACTCCGGAGCCAGAGCAGTCCGCTCCACCGGTGCCTGATCCATCTCCGGTCAGCGGCTCCACTCCGGAGCCAAAGCAGTCCACTCCACCGGTGCCCAGTCCAGCTCCGGTCAGCGGCTCCAGTCCAGACCATGACGTCAGCCCCTCCCCAGGTTCGGGGTCTCCCACACCAGGGTCCAGACAGGGCCTGGCATATCGTGAGAGGAAGGAGAGGGGAAGCATCGCACCGAGGTCCAGACCAGACCAGGGGCGCAACAGGGAGGCGGAGAGTGAGAGGTCGTCACGCCCCGAGGCGGATTGCCCACCCGGCCCCTACCCTGTTATGTTTATGTTGTGCGGTCGGAGTCCGCACCTTTGGGGGGGGGGGGGGGGGGTACTGTCACACCCTGACTCAGGGGACGCTTATATGTTGAGTCAGGGTGTGTATATTCCTTGTTGTACTTGTTCTATGTTTGTCGATCTAGTATGTATGGATCTATGTTGGCCGGTGTGGTTCCCAATCAGAGGCAGCTGTCGCTCGTTGTCTCTGATTGGGGACAATACTTAGGCAGCCTATTTGGCACGTTCTAGTGGTGGGATCTTGTTCCGTGTAAGGTTTGTTGTTCTGTACTACCTTGGACTTCACGTTTCGTTTCCTTTGTTGTTTTGTCGTGTTGTTTATTACTTTAATAAACATGTACGCATATCACGCTGCGCCTTGGTCTGACCCGTCAATGAACGAACGTGACAGAGTCGGACCGCAGAGTGAAGGAAGAGCTGCCAACAAGTGCTCAGCATATGTGGGAACTGTTGGAAAAGCATTCCAGGTGAAGCTGGTTGAGAGAATGCCAAGAGGCTGCAAAGCTGTCATCAAGGCAAAGGGTGGCAATTTGAAGAATCTCAAATATAAAATATATGTTGATTTGTTTAACACTTTTTTGGTTACTACATGATTCCATATGTGTTATTTCATAGTTTTGATGCCCCTCCCTTCATTTCCCTTCAGCTAGCATGCTGGGCCAATAGCCTCTCCCTTCAGCTAGCATGCTGGGCCAATAGCCTCTCTTCATCTAGCATGCTGGGCCAATAGCCTCTCCCTTCAGCTAGCATGCTGGGCCCTGGGACCATACCCTATACTTTGTGGCCTGTTGGCTTCCATTATATGTATTCATTCTGACTCTCTCTCTGACTCTCTCTCTCTCTCTCTCGTGAGATGTTCTACTAGAGCTGGGATGATAAACCGAAAATTACACTGACCACTTATCGCAGGCATTTTGCTTATATCGTTCATTACGATAAGTAGCCTACACTTGAGAAATGTGAAGTTTGAAATTAAATAAGTTTGCTAATATAGGTGATCGTTCATGGGACAATTGATGGCTTAAACCATCAAACTAGTAGTAGTAGTAGTTTAAAGGATAATAAAATAAAAACTGGTGCACATTAATGTTATAATTCATATGGATTAATATGGATTTCTGTCCACATTGACCAGCTCTATGTTTTAGATGTAATCATGACTGTAAACAGTCCGCTGGTTTTAAAACTATGAAAACAGTTTAGTTTATTAAGACCAGTTATGTATCAACAGACAATGAAGGGCTATCAAGTGTCGTGTCGTGTCGTGTGTGTGTGTGTGTGTGTGTGTGTGTGTGTGTGTGTGTGCGTGCCACTTCTCTTCCCCAGCCTGCAGTTCACCCACCTGGCCCGCGGTGGCGCTGTTCCATCCAGATGTAGCAGTTGTTCTGGGCCACGCCAGTTTGGTTGTCCAGGAAGGGCATACGGACGCTCCGCTCGGCACACAGACGGGCGTTGTAGCTGCGACAGTGTTCTATGGCCTCCCGGTAGAACTGGTCGCCTAGCCTACAGACACAAGAGAACAGAGACAGTTTTAGTTAACTAGGTTAGGTTAACTAGTTAGGTTAGTTTAGTAGGCTAATAGGGATTGAGGGAGCAGCTGGAACAGGCCTTAAACCTGGTGCCAAATGTCCAGACCTCTTAATCAATCGTACATACTGGGATGCTACTTGTCTTCAGCTCGCTCAGGTTAATGTAGCATGCTAGAGCTATCTTAGCTTACCATATCCCCTTCGTCTTAGTCAGAGCACACAGCTGCTGTTGAGCCGTCCTGCTACTGAGACATGTCCTCTGAATACCAAACATTGTTAGGGTTGTTTATTAGCATGGAGACACGTGCTGAGTTGATTTCAGTTACTCTGAATGCATCAGCCGGGCCAGAATAAATCAAGTGTTGTAGGCAGTTTAGGGCAAGTCACAGCAACACCAACACCACTGTGGCTTGGTGGCTATGCTGTGCAAACATACTCCATTATCCCTAATGTATTTCAACAACCTACAGTATAGTAAACCATTCTAACAGGGAGAAACACACTGTGGACAGAAGAGTTACTATAGGGAAGATGTTTACTGTCCACATAGATGGATGGGTTAAGGGAATGATGAACGAGGGAGAGCTATGGCAGACACACATATGATTTACTGCTGGGGAACACCAAGACACACACGCACGCACTTAAAACACACACAAACACCAGGAAGCCATCCATCGACGAGACGAGACGAGACCAGACGAGACCAGACGAGACCAGACCAGACCAGACCAGACCAGACCAGACAGACAGACAGACAGACAGACAGACAGACAGACAGACAGACAGACAGGACGGACGCACATTTTTGTGGAACAGTTTCATTTTCATTTAATGTTTTAGTTTCTCAAAATCCTTGTCACGTGGTAAATCATAAAAATCTTAATTAAAGAGATAAAAATATAAAAGTTACAATTCAAACTTATGCCATATGGCAACCTGGTCTCAGCACATTTCGTATTATTCTGTACGTAAGCCGATACACAATCCGCGATGCATTTAGTATGATATGTTACATTTTGGATGGTCGGGGTGGGCGTATAACGCGAACGTCTAGCAACCCAAAGGTTGCGAGTTCGAATCTCATCACGGACAATTTTAGCTAGTTATCAACTTTTTAACTCCTTACTACTTTTTAGCTACTTTGCAACTACTTAGCATGTTAGCTAACCCTTCCCCTAGACCTAACCCTACCCCTTTTAGCTAACCCTTCCCCTAACCCTAACCCTTTCACCTAACTCCTAAACTTAGCCCTAACCTCAACCCTAACCCCTAACCCCTAGCCTAGCTAACATTAGTCACCTAGCCACTTAGCTAGAATTGGTAACATATCATAGGTTTAGCAAATTCGTAACATATTGTATGTTTAGCAAATTTGTAACATATTGTGCTTTTGCAAATTCATAACATATTGAACGTTTTGCAAATTCATAACATATTGTTAGTTTAGCTAATTTGTAACATATAATACGAATTGTAATTCGTAACATATCATAAAAAATGGGTGATGGACATCCATAAATGAACACATACCAGACAAAACGTAACATCCATATTCATTTGAGCGTCTCGGAATTACATACAGAATAATATGAAATACTCTGAGACCAGGTTGCATATGGACACATTGATACACCTTGATCATTGGCAGCCAAATAGCCTAAATGAGTGCGTGGAACTCAGAGATGCCCAATGCAGCCGTTGGCCTCTAACTTCCATCGCAAACTAGGTAAAAATACATAAAACCGACATATAAAAACAGTAGAACATATACTGATGAAAAAATCAGTTTCTTTCAATCACGTGAATCTCTCTACTCAGCCTGTCTGCCGCCCCTTTGCTATCGCTAGTGAAGTGCAACATTGTATCAAATCAATTAACTGGATCAGTCCTGAAGCTGTCTCTAGTGAAGTGCAACATTGTATCAAATCAATTAACTGGATCAGTCCTGAAGCTGTCTCTAGTGAAGTGCAACATTGTATCAAATCAATTAACTGGATCAGTCCTGAAGCCGTCTCTAGTGAAGTGCAACATTGTATCAAATCAATTAACTGGATCAGTCCTGAAGCTGTCTCTAGTGAAGTGCAACATTGTATCAAATCAATTAACTGGATCAGTCCTGAAGCTGTCTCTAGTGAAGTGCAACATTGTATCAAATCAATCAACTGGATCAGTCCTGAAGCTGTCTCTAGTGAAGTGCAACATTTTATCAAATCAATCAACTGGATCAGTCCTGAAGCTGTCTCTAGTGAAGTGCAACATTGTATCAAATCAATCAACTGGATCAGTCCTGAAGCTGTCTCAAGTGAAGTGCAACATTGTATCAAATCAATCAACTGGATCAGTCCTGAAGCTGTCCTAGTGAAGTGCAACATTGTATCAAATCAATCAACTGGATCAGTCCTGAAGCTGTCTCTAGTGAAGTGCAACATGTATCAAATCAATCAATGGATCAGTCCTGAAGCTGTCTCTAGTGAAGTGCAACATTTTATCAAATCAATCAACTGGATCAGTCCTGAAGCTGTCTCTAGTGAAGTGCAACATTGTATCAAATCAATCAACTGGATCAGTCCTGAAGCTGTCTCTAGTGAAGTGCAACATTGTATCAAATCAATCAACTGGATCAGTCCTGAAGCTGTCTCTAGTGAAGTGCAACATTGTATCAAATCAATCAACTGGATCAGTCCTGAAGCGGTCTCTAGTGAAGTGCAACATTGTATCAAATCAATCAACTGGATCAGTCCTGAAGCTGTCTCTAGTGAAGTGCAACATTGTATCAAATCAATCAACTGGATCAGTCCTGAAGCCATCTCTAGTGAAGTGCAACATTGTATCAAATCAATCAACTGGATCAGTCCTGAAGCTGTCTCTAGTGAAGTGCAACATTGTATCAAATCAATCAACTGGATCAGTCCTGAAGCTGTCTCTAGTGAACTTGCAACATTGTATCAACTAGCCTATTCCGGAATTTCCCGCCCCAGAGAGCTGGGGTCAGATAGCTGTTTTTGCGCAAGGGATTCTTTCTTTTTTAATGACTTTTCCACTGGCTATATGGGATCATCAGATTATTATATTTTGCTCTTTCACACCGAGGCTTGGTGATTATCGAGGGGGAGATTGTTGGAAAGATTTTTCAAATAGGCCTACTGTGAGGAACTATTAAGCTATCATTCACAATGGATGTTAAAACAAACCAGACTTCATTGACTGTGTGGGGTGAAGAAGAATTGACTGAGGAGCTCATTAGTGGTGGACGTGGTGAGTTCAGACAATTTACATTTACATTTACGTCATTTAGCAGACGCTCTTATCCAGAGCGACTTACACATTTTTATGGGGGGGGTGGGGTGGGGTAAGGGGGGGGTTAGAAGGATTACTTTATCCTATCCCAGGTGTTCCTTAAAGAGGTGGGGTTTCAAATGTCTCCGGAAGGTGGTGAGTGACTCCGCTGTCCTGGCATCGTGAGGGAGCTTGTTCCACCATTAGGGTGCCAGAGCAGCGAACAGTTTTGACTGGGCTGAGCGGGAACTGTGCTCCGCAGAGGTAGGGGGGGCCAGCAGGCCAGAGGTGGATGAACGCAATGCCTTCGTTTGGGTGTAGGGACTGATCAGAGCCTGAAGGTACGGAGGTGCCGTTCCCCTCACAGCTCCATAGGCAAGCACCATGGTCTTGTAGCAGATGCGAGCTTCAACTGGAAGCCAGTGGAGTGTGCGGAGGAGCGGGGTGACGTGAGAGAACTTGGGAAGGTTGAACACCAGACGGGCTGCACATCACACATCCCCAAATGGGCACTTTCCTATATTTCTGCACAGCAGGCCAGGTAGGCTCCTTCTATGCATGCTCAGGTGTGAGCGCTCCCTCTACATTAACAGGACAGAGAAACCAGACCCATTGCTCATTGATCACATGGAGCACTCCAAACAAAAGACAACTAAAAAATTGACAAATCTCGTAAATAATGGTTATGAAATAAACCAAAACTTGTTTCTCACAAGTGTAGCAGCAGGTTGTGAACTCTGCAAACAACGTTTCCTCTCTGAGAATGAGAATGGTAAATTACTGTAGGCCTAATTAGTAATACAATGCATTAACAGCAATTCATGTAACCCAATAATGGGGATTAATGATTACGGTACATTTACTAATGGTGACATATGTAATGGGGAATTGATCAAAATAAACAATCAAAGGCTGACAATGCACACAATGCACACAATGAAAGCGCAAGAACAGGCGGGAGACAGCTGAGTGGATTCTGGAGAGCTGAGCCCATGCATTCTGGAGAGCTGAGCCCATGCATTCTGGAGAGCTGGGCCCATGCATTCTGGAGAGCTGGGCCCATGCATTCTGGAGAGCTGAGCCCATGCATTCTGGAGAGCTGAGCCCATGCATTCTGGAGAGCTGAGCCCATGCATTCTGGAGAGCTGAGCACATTCATTCTGGAGAGCTGAGCCCATGCATTCTGGAGAGCTGAGGCCCATGCATTCTGGAGAGCTGGGCCCATGCATTCTGGAGAGCTGAGCCCATGCATTCTGGAGAGCTGAGCCCATGCATTCTGGAGAGCTGAGCCCATGCATTCTGGAGAGCTGAGCCCATGCATTCTGGAGAGCTGAGCCCATGCATTCTGGAGAGCTGAGCCCATGCATTCTGGAGAGAGACCAGCCTATAGGCTATCTTCACCACACACCCCTCCCCTTCTTCTTGTCTCAACATTTGAAATTATACTCAAGACACATTATCTTCACACATATTTTAGATGCTTTTCACTGACAGCCGCAACTCAATAATCAGCTAGGCCTTTTTTACATTTACATTTTTAGTCATTTAGCAGACGCTCTTATCCAGAGCGACTTACAGTTAGTGAGTGCATACATTTTCATACTGGCCCCCCGTGGGAAACGAACCCACAACCCTGACGTTGCAAGCGCCATGCTCTGCCAACTAAGCTACATGGGGACTACTTTTGCCTATGAAAGACTTCCTCATATCCCATTTCTCTCCTGTTCTATTGGTTTTCATATGTGACTCGTTTCAGGAAACTAGGCGTATGTCGCGTGTCACTACTTCACAGGAGAGCCATTTGAACAGAAACTTTTTTTAAAAAATCAAAATTCAGTTTTTGGCAGAAATGCCTTCTGGAACATGTCAACTTTCATGTGCCTTAATAACAAACTTGTAAGTCATCTGTAAATACGAATACAATTGTTACATTAGGAGCCTAGTTGGTTTAGCCACGGAAAAAGACAGGAACCTTCCCGCTAGCCATGATTGGCTGAGATAATGGGTGGGCTGGATATGCCGAGAGATGAGTTTGGATTGGTCTGCCATATGGCACGCTTCTGTCTATAACATGAGCTGCTCAGTATGTGCAGGTAATCCTTTCTAACGCGGCTTTTTTTAAAGATATCTCAAAGTAGAACTGCAAAAGTGTTGCTCTCCACTTTCTGGAGGACCGAGTTTTGAAATCAGTGGAATTAGAGTATGATAGCTAAGGAGATGGAGAAAATTCTGGCGTTCGTTTGATTGCAAATACGCAGAGGGAGTCGAAAAGAGAACACACCGAAGGCTGTTGTATAAAACACCTGTCTCCGGATTACATCTTCAAACTAAGGGCAACCATGTCATCCGTGACAGAGAGGGAGAAGCGTCCATCCATGCATACGGGTAAGAGAGTCTAGCTAGCTACATTTTCAGATATTACATGTTTCTAATTTTGTCAGAAAGTCGTTTTCATTTCAAGTTAAAGCATACTGTAAGCTAGCTAGCTAACGTTAGCTGGCTGGCTCGTTAGCTAACATTACATGTAAGATCTGTGTAGTAATATTATTCATATCTCAGAGCCATTTGCATTGCTAGTTATAGCCTAATGTTAGCTAGCTAGCTAACATTGAACCTGGTTGGTTAGCTACCTGCAGGTTCATGCAGGGTAGTAATGTTAGGAGTTGGGATTATGGTTCATTGTTTAGCTACCTAGCTACATGTCTAAACAAAAGACTAGGGCTCTGGATAACATAAAAACAGCCTAACCAGCTCTGCTAGGGCGAGTAAAATGGTCAGTGTGAGCTGTTCTCTCATTTGTGTCTGGAAGTAGCTAGCTTGGGTGCTTGACTGCTGTTGTTAGGTCTGAATGCTTGGATCAACCCTATTCCTCGGCCAGAACGTCCAGTGTGCGCTCTGAACGCTCCGAGAGCGAAACGCTCTGAATTTACGAACGGACAATCTGACAACGCTCTGAGCTTACGAACGCCCAGAGTGCACTCTGGCACTCCAGATTGAATGTACGAACACACCCGTAGTATAAACCAGCCTTTAGTCTTGAAATCTTTGGTTGTTTAGTACATGGCCTCACATGGGAATCCTTAAAGAGATGGGTGGGGCTAAGGCTTATGGGGGTGTGAACGATGCTGAATGGGTGTAGACAAAGAAGAGCCAGTAGGTTTACCAAAACATTCAAGGGCCATTTTCTCAAAAGTGAGGGTACAAGTTTATCAACTGTCAAAGCACAATTACTTTCCCATTGTTCCTCAACTGTAGTGTATTATATACCATTTTGTAGCTCTTAGTCTCTATTTTTATCCAATGTAAAAAACACAATTGCAAATGTTGCTACATAAGACCGAATCGAGCCGGTCGGTCACATATCAACTTTCTTTGATTGTCCAGAAGCCAAAGGGCACAATCCCAGTCATATTAGCAAACCATCCTAGTTGTTGCATCTTTAGATTCACCCTCTTTCTAAGTTTCTAACTGAGATTTTCATCTCTGTCATATACTGCTCGCATCAGGTGCGCTGTTTAGAATGGTGTTATCCCGGGAATTCCATTTTGGGGAATTGTTTGAAAATGACGTTCTATTGGCTGTTTCATTACAGGAGTTGCATGTTCTGTTAAGATGAATGACCATAATTTAAACGTGATTTATGTCATTCTGAGCACCGTGGGTGGACGCCCTGATGGGTTACACAGCATGGGTCCGGTACATTTCTCAAATGGCCGCTAAATTAAACTCTTCCCGGTCACTATGTTCCTAATGGAAAACCTTATGCATGGCTGCAAGTGTGTGTGTTTCAAACACAGCAGTAAAATCACCATCAGAGTTCAGCCATTGCAGACTGGGGACACGGATGTGTGTTTTAACCCCAGCAGTGAATCATCATCAGAGTTCAGCCATTGCAGACTGGGGACACAGAGCAGACTTTGGCAAGATCTGGATGGTGGATCAGGCTGATGTTTGTGCCCAATACCACACCAAGAGAACAGCAGGGACAAGTCCTCAATTACATCTTTATTAGAGGAACAAGAGGGGAAGAGAGCTAGAGAGAGGGGTCAGAGTGTCTCTCTCCCTGGGTAGATCTCAGTCGACATGGACCTGTCTGGATGTCTGTGGGTCTCTCTCCTAGTCTGATTAGATCTGATTCTCTCTCTCTCTCTCTCTCTCCCCCCCCCCCTCTCCCTCCCCTCCCCCCCTCTCTCTCTCCCTCGCTCCCTCCCCCAGAAGATTCACAGATTACTCTGTGAGGAATGCCAGGCTAGACAATGAAGACAGGCTGTTGTCACACCCAGGGCACAAAGAAGACCAGTGTTCAGAGGGAGGGAGGGAGCTAGGGCTGTCCCTGACTAAAATAAATCCTGGTCTACCGAGAGTAATCTGTTCTTTCAACCAATCGATTGGACAAACTTTTAAAACTTATATTTTCCCATATATAGACACACCTTGTGTTTTAATAAAATCAACTATTTGCACTGAGCTTGTCTGATGCTTTAAGTGCACTGTTTGATGAAATAATTAAGACACACAAATTACCCAAGAGGGAGCCAGAGATCAAGATAACCAGAAGGAAAAAAAAAAACTGTTCCCAACCCTCCTCTTCCCGCTCCTGCTGGCCTTCACAGATTATGCCGTAACACTCTTGATGTTGCTGGTAAATAGGCTAGACTAGGGGTCGGCAACCTTTTTCATGTGGAGTGCCAATTTATCTTACCATTTCTGCCGATCTGCTATGCGGATGACACACAGCTGTACATTTCAATGAAACATGGTGAAGCCCCAAAATTGCCCTCGCTAGAAGCCTGTGTTTCAGACATAAGGAAGTGGATGGCTGAAAACTTTTTACTTTTAAACTCGGACAAAACAGAGATGCTTGTTCTAGGTCCCAAGAAACAAAGAGATCTTCTGTTAAATCTGACAATTCATCTTGATGGTTGTAAAGTCGTCTCAAATAAAACTGTGAAGGACCTCGGCGTTACTCTTGACCCTGATCTCTCTTTTGACGAACATATCAAGACTGTTTCAAGGACAGCTTTTTTCCATCTACGTAACATTGCAAAAATCAGAAATTTTCTGTCCAAAAATGATGCAGAAAAATTAATCCATGCATTTGTTACTTCTAGGTTAGACTACTGCAATGCTCTATTTTCCGGCTACCCGGATAAAGCACTAAATAAACTTCAGTTAGTGCTAAATACGGCTGCTAGAATCCTGACTAGAACCAAGAAATTTGATCATATTACTCCAGTGCTAGCTTCCCTACACTGGCTTCCTGTTAAGGCAAGGGCTGATTTCAAGGTTTTACTGTTAACCTATAAAGCGTTACATGGGCTTGCTCCTACCTATCTTTCCGAGTTGGTCCTGCCGTACATACCAATACGTACGCTACGGTCACAAGACGCAGGCCTCCTAATTGTCCCTAGAATTTCTAAGCAAACAGCGGGAGGCAGGGCTTTCTCCTATAGATCTCCATTTTTATGGAACAGTCTGCCTACCCATGTGAGAGACGCAGACTCGGTCTCAACCTTTAAGTCTTTACTGAAGACTTATCTCTTCAGTAGGTCATATGATTGAGTGTAGTCTGGCCCAGGAGTGTGAAGGTGAACGGAAAGGCTCTGGAGCAACGAACAGCCCTTGCTGTCTCTGCCGGGCCGGTTCCCCTCTCCACTGGGGTTCTCTGCCTCTAACCCTGTTGCAGGGGCTGAGTCACTGGCTTGCTGGTGCTCTTTCATGCCGTCCCTGGGAGGGGTGCGTCACTTGAGTGGGTTGAGTTACTGACGTGATCTTCCTGTCTGGGTTGGCGCCCCCCCTTGGTTTGTGCTGTGGTGGAGACCTCTGTGGGCTATACTCGGCCTTGTCTCAGGATTGTAAGTTGGTGGTTGAGGATATCCCTCTAGTGGTGCGGGGGCTGTGCTTTGGCAGAGTGGGTGGGGTTATATCCTTCCTGTTTGGCCCTGTCCGGGGGTTTCTTCGAATGGGGCCACAGTGTCTCCGGACCGCTCCTGTCTCAGCCTCCAGTATTTATGCTGCAGTAGTTTATGTGTCGGGGGGCTGGGGTTAGTTGGTTATACCTGGAGTACTTCTCCTGTCTTATCCAGTGTCCTGTGTGAATTTAAGTATGCTCTCTCTAATTCTCTCGTTCTCTCTTTCTCTCTGAGAACCTGAGCCCTAGGACCATACGTCAGGACTACCGGGCATGATGACACCTTGCTGTCCCCAGTCCGCCTGGCCTTGCTGCTATTCCAGTTTCAACTGTTCTGTCTGCGGTTACGAAACCCCTACCTGTCCCAGACCTGCTGTTTTCAACTCTTAATGATCGGCTATGAAAAGCCAACTGAGAGACCTGAGCCCTAGGACCATACGTCGGGACTACCGGCCGTGGTGACTCCTTGCTGTCCCCAGTCCGCCTGGCCTTGCTGCTATTCCAGTTTCAACTGTTCTGCCTGCAGTTATGGAACCCCTACCTGTCCCAGACCTGCTGTTTTCAACTCTTAATGATCGGCTATGAAAAGCCAACTGAGATTTATTCCTGATTATTATTTGACCATGCTTGTCACTTATGAACATTTTTGAACATCTTGGCATGGTTCTGTTATAATCTTCACCCGGCACAGCCAGAAGAGGACTGGCCACCCCTCATAGCCTGGTTCCTCTCTAGGTTTCTTCCTAGGTTTTCGCCTTTCTAGGGAGTTTTTCCTAGCCACCGTGCTTCTACACCTGCATTACTAGCTGTTTGGGGTTTTAGGCTGGGTTTCTGTACAGCACTTCGAGATATTAGCTGATGTAAGAAGGGCTATATAAAATAAAATTGATTGATTGATTGAGTTACGATTTGAATATGCACATTTTCGTGCAACAGTTTAATTTTCGAATTATAACAACGTATTTTTGTTCTATTGCCAAATTGGTAAAAAAATAGCCTACATAAAGCCAACAAATAAAAACATTGCAGGTAGAAAATATTCTGATAAAAATAAATATTCTATAAATCACATTGGCTACACATGGAGGTTTGTTTATGTTCTTCAATTATTCTGGGGCATCAGAGTTTCCCACTATAAAAAGGGAGTGAGCTGGGCCTCCTGAGTGACGCAGTGGCCTTGAGGCGTCACTACAGACCCGGGTTCGATCCCCAGCTGTGTCGCAGCCGGTCGCGACCAGGAGACCCATGAGGCGGCGCACAATTGGCCCAGCGTTGTCCGGATCAGGGGAGGGTTTGGCCGGCCGGGATGTCCTTGTCCCATCGCGCTCTAGCGACTCCTGTGGCAGGCCGGGTGCATGCACGCTGACACAGTCGCCAGTTGTACAGTGTTTCCTCCGACACATTAGTACGGCTGGCTTCCGGGATAAGCGAGCAATGTGTCAAGAAGCAGTGCAGTTTGGCAGGGTCGTGTTTCGGAGGACGCATTGCTCTCGACCTTCGCCTCTCCTGAGTCTGTATGGGACAAGACTGTAACTACCAATTGGGGAGAAAAAGGGGTACAAATAAAAGAGAGAGAGCTGGAAAGATTTTTCTAATACATTGAGGAACTATTGTCATTCTCAATGGATGTAAAAACAGACTTTGTTTATTTGCTGTTTGAGGTGAAGAAAAAATTACTTTGAGAAACTCCATAGCTCCTTAGTGGTGGTGAGTTAAGACAATCAGATATACTATCATGCATGGGCTCAGCTCTCCAATTTAGCCGTGGTGACGAGCGGGGATGCAGACCCTGATGAGTTGTTACATTTGTACATGTTATCTGTTGGAGCAGCACGCAGAGCTTAGCAAAGTTGATACATTGTATCATTTCATCACCTGGTATAACCAAGAGCACAGGCCAGTCTGAGTAGGCTTCGCAAGTTCGCTGTCAAGAAGCCTCTGAGTGACAGAGAGGGAAAATGGAGCATAGCTTTGCGACAGGCATGCATGCAGCTTTACAGCAAAAAAAACGGCTTGCCTCTAGCCTAAATGGTTCAAAGAATATGACCCATATTACCAGAGATGTTAAAACAATATGACCCATATTACCAGAGACGTTAAAACAATATGACCCATATTACCAGAGATGTTAAAACAATACGACCCATATTACCAGAGATGTTAAAACAATATGACCCATATTACCAGAGATGTTAAAACAATATGACCCATATTACCAGAGACGTTAAAACAATATGACCCATATTACCAGAGACGTTAAAACAATATGACCCATATTACCAGAGTTGTTAAAACAATATGACCCATATTACCAGAGTTGTTAAAACAATATGACCCATATTACCAGAGATGTTAAAACAATATGACCCATATTACCAGAGATGTTAAAACAATATGACCCATATTACCAGAGATGTTAAAACAATATGACCCATATTACCAGAGACGTTAAAACAATATGACCCATATTACCAGAGATGTTAAAACAATATGACCCATATTACCAGAGATATGAAAACAATATGACCCATATTACCAGAGATGTTAAAACAATATGACCCATATTACCAGAGATGTTAAAACAATATGACCCATATTACCAGAGATGTTAAAACAATATGACCCATATTACCAGAGATATGAAAACAATATGACCCATATTACCAGAGATGTTAAAACAATATGACCCATATTACCAGAGATGTTAAAACAATATGACCCATATTACCAGAGACGTATTTTCTTCTTTCTATCGGGATTCACACGCATTTTATATAATTTCACGAACCATGTTGTGGGCCGTTTTAAACTAATCCTGGGCTGCTAATTATTGGTTTGATAACGCACAACGGTGTTCAGTCATGTTTCCTAGCTAGTTAACAACCTGTTAACTTGACAGTAGGTTTGGGCACATTTGATTGGCACAGGAAGACAGGAAAAGGGTCTGCTACTCATGAGATGTGCTTCAAAAGGTAGGATTCATATAGGACTAATGTATAAACTATATCAACATTACATTTATTTCTGGTGCTCCATACATTCCATTTGGTGTCTAGTGTTTTTTAAAGTTGGGAGCAGTGTGTGTTTGTGTTTGTGGGAGAGAGAGTGGTGTGTTTATGAGAGGGAGACGGGGGGAGTGTGTGAGGGAGGGGAGAGTGAGTGTGTGTGTGTTAACTGAAGAGTAGAAGGTTTCATGCAGTGTTTTCCCCTTAATGACACAATGACATGCAGATCATTATGCATGTATATTCCTTCCTCCCATTCCTCCAGCCAAATCACAGGTAGGCTTTTAGATATGAGCAAACCAGCCATTCTATGCAGTATTCTATTATACAGTGAACAGTGTGAAGTTAATTCAATATGTGTTGTATTGAGCAGAAGTGTGAACATCCTTCTGAGTATCGTGATACTTGGCCTGGTATTGTATCGTTAGTAAAATGTTGGTATCATGACAACACTAGTCCAGAAACACTTTCCTCTCAGGCAGAGTCCCCTGGATACTGATGGAATAGTCCAGGCAGAGTCCCCTGGATACTGATGGAATAGTCCAGGCAGAGTCCCCTGGATACTGATGGAATAGTCCAGGCAGAGTCCCCTGGATACTGATGGAATAGTCCAGGCAGAGTCCCCTGGATACTGATGGAATAGTCCAGGCAGAGTCCCCTGGATACTGATGGAATAGTCCAGGCAGAGTCCCCTGGATACTGATGAATAGTCCAGGCAGAGTCCTCTGGATACTGATGGAATAGTCCAGGCAGAGTCCCCTGGATACTGATGGAATAGTCCAGGCAGAGTCCCCTGGATACTGATGGAATAGTCCAGGCAGAGTCCCCTGAATACTGATGGAATAGTCCAGGCAGTGTTCCTTGGTTACTGATGGAATAGTCCAGGCAGAGTCCCCTGGATACTGATGGAATAGTCCAGGCAGAGTCCCCTGGATACTGATGGAATAGTCCAGGCAGAGTCCCCTGGATACTGATGGAATAGTCCAGGCAGAGTCCCCTGGACACTGATGGAATAGTCCAGGCATTGTCCCTTGGATACTGATGGAATAGTCCAGGCAGAGTCCCCTGGATACTGATGGAATAGTCCAGGCAGAGTCCCCTGGATACTGATGGAATAGTCCAGGCAGAGTCCCCTGGATACTGATGAAAGTCGGCAGGTCCCCTGGATACTGATGGAATAGTCCAGGCAGTGTCCCCTGGATACTGATGGAATAGTCCAGGCAGTGTTCCTTGGATACTGATGGAATAGTCCAGGCAGAGTCCCTTGGATACTGATGGAATAGTCCAGGCAGAGTCCCCTGGATACTGATGGAATAGTCCAGGCAGAGTCCCCTGGATACTGATGGAATAGTCCAGGCAGAGTCCCCTGGATACTGATGGAATAGTCCAGGCAGAGTCCCCTGATACTGATGGAATAGTCCAGGCAAGTGCCCTGGATACTGATGGAATAGTCCAGGCAGAGTCCCTGGATACTGATGGAATAGTCCAGGCAGATCGCCTGGATACTGATGGAATAGTCCAGGCAGAGTCCCCTGGATACTGATGGAATAGTCCAGGCAGAGTCCCCTGGATACTGATGGAATAGTCCAGGCATGTCCCTTGGATACTGATGGAATAGTCCAGGCAGAGTCCCCTGGATACTGATGGAATAGTCCAGGCAGAGTCCCCTGGATACTGATGGAATAGTCCAGGCAGAGTCCCCTGGATACTGATGGAATAGTCCAGGCAGAGTCCCCTGGATACTGATGGAATAGTCCAGGCAGAGTCCCCTGGATACTGATGGAATAGTCCAGGCAGTGTTCCTTGGATACTGATGGAATAGTCCAGGCAGAGTCCCCTGGATACTGATGGAATAGTCCAGGCAGAGTCCCCTGGATACTGATGGAATAGTCCAGGCAGAGTTCCTTGATACTGATGGAATAGTCCAGGCAGAGTCCCCTGGATACGATGGAATAGTCCAGGCAGAGTCCCTGGATACTGATGGAATAGTCCAGGCAGAGTCCCCTGGATACTGATGGAATAGTCCAGGCAGAGTCCCCTGGATACTGATGGAATAGTCCAGGCAGTGTCCCTTGGATACTGATGGAATAGTCCAGGCAGAGTCCCATGGATACTGATGGAATAGTCCAGGCAGAGTCCCCTGGATACTGATGGAATAGTCCAGGCAGAGTCCCCTGGATACTGATGGAATAGTCCAGGCAGTGTCCCCTGGATACTGATGGAATAGTCCAGGCAGTGTCCCCTGGATACTGATGGAATAGTCCAGGCAGAGTCCCCTGGATACTGATGGAATAGTCCAGGCAGAGTCCCCTGGATACTGATGGAATAGTCCAGGCAGAGTCCCCTGGATACTGATGGAATAGTCCAGGCAGTGTTCCTTGGATACTGATGGAATAGTCCAGGCAGAGTCCCCTGGATACTGATGGAATAGTCCAGGCAGAGTCCCCTGGATACTGATGGAATAGTCCAGGCAGAGTCCCTGGATACTGATGGAATAGTCCAGGCAGAGTCCCCTGGATACTGATGGAATAGTCCAGGCAGTGTCCCTTGGATACTGATGGAATAGTCCAGGCAGAGTCCCCTGGATACTGATGGAATAGTCCAGGCAGAGTCCCCTGGATACTGATGGAATAGTCCAGGCAGAGTCCCCTGGATACTGATGGAATAGTCCAGGCAGTGTTCCTTGGATACTGATGGAATAGTCCAGGCAGTGTTCCTTGGATACTGATGGAATAGTCCAGGCAGAGTCCCCTGGATACTGATGGAATAGTCCAGGCAGAGTCCCCTGGATACTGATGGAATAGTCCAGGCAGAGTCCCCTGGATACTGATGGAATAGTCCAGGCAGTGTCCCTTGGATACTGATGGAATAGTCCAGGCAGAGTCCCCTCTAGATACTGTGGAATAGTCCAGGCAGAGTCCCCTGGATACTGATGGAATAGTCCAGGCAGAGTCCCCTGGATACTGGATGGAATAGTCCAGGCAGAGTCCCCTGGATACTGATGGGAATAGTCCCAGGCAGTGTTCCCCTTGGATACTGATGGAATAGTCCAGGCAGAGTCCCCTGGATACTGATGGAATAGTCCAGGCAGAGTCCCCTGGATACTGATGGAATAGTCCAGGCAGAGTCCCCTGGGATACTGATGGAATAGTCCAGGCAGAGTCCCCTGGATACTGATGGATAGTCCAGGGCATGTCCCTTGGATACTGATGGAATAGTCCAGGCAGAGTCCCCTGGATACTGATGGAATAGTCCAGGCAGAGTCCCCTGGATACTGATGGAATAGTCCAGGCAGAGTCCCCTGGATACTGATGGAATAGTCCAGGCAGAGTCCCTGGATACTGATGGAATAGTCCAGGCAGAGTCCCCTGGATACTGATGGAATAGTCCAGGCAGAGTTCCTTGGATACGGATGGAATAGTCCAGGCAGAGTCCCTGGATACTGATGGAATAGTCCAGGCAGAGTCCCCTGGATACTGATGGAATAGTCCAGGCAGAGTCCCCTGGATACTGATGGAATAGTCCAGGCAGAGTCCCTGGATACTGATGGAATAGTCCAGGCAGAGTCCCCTGGATACTGATGGAATAGTCCAGGCAGTGTTCCTTGGATACTGATGGAATAGTCCAGGCAGAGTCCCCTGGATACTGATGGAATAGTCCAGGCAGAGTCCCCTGGATACTGATGGAATAGTCCAGGCAGAGTCCCCTGGATACTGATGGAATAGTCCAGGCAGAGTCCCCTGGATACTGATGGAATAGTCCAGGCAGGTTCCTTGGATACTGATGGAATAGTCCAGGCAGAGTCCCCTGGATACTGATGGAATAGTCCAGGCAGAGTCCCTGGATACTGATGGAATAGTCCAGGCAGAGTCCCCTGGATACTGATGGAATAGTCCAGGCAGAGTCCCCTGGATACTGATGGAATAGTCCAGGCAGAGTCCCTGGATACTGAGGGAATAGTCCAGGCAGAGTCCCCTGGATACTGATGGAATAGTCCAGGCAGATGTTCCCTTGGATACTGATGGAATAGTCCAGGCAGAGTCCCCTGGATACTGATGGAATAGTCCAGGCAGAGTCCCCTGGATACTGATGGAATATGTCCAGGCAGAGTCCCCTGGATACTGATGGAATAGTCCAGGCAGAGTCCCTGGATACTGGATGGAATAGTCCAGGCAGTGTTCCTTGGATACTGATGGAATAGTCCAGGCAGAGTCCCCTGGATACTGATGGAATAGTCCAGGCAGTAGTCCCTGGATACTGATGGAATAGTCCAGGCAGAAGTCCCCTGGATACTGATGGAATAGTCCAGGCAGAGTCCCTGGATACTGAGGAATAGTCCAGCAGAGTCCCCTGGATACTGATGGAATAGTCCAGGCAGAGTCCCCTGGATACTGATGGAAAGTTCCAGGCAGAGTCCCTTGGATACTGATGGAATAGTCCAGGCAGAGTCCCCTGGATACTGATGGAATAGTCCAGGCAGAGTCCCCTGGATACTGATGGAATAGTCCAGGCAGAGTCCCCTGGATACTGATGGAATAGTCCAGGCAGTGTCCCCTGGATACGATGGAATAGTCCAGGCAGAGTCCCTGGATACTGATGGAATAGTCCAGGCAGTGTTCCTTGGATACTGATGGAATAGTCCAGGCAGAGTCCCCTGGATACTGATGGAATAGTCCAGGCAGAGTCCCCTGGATACTGATGGAATAGTCCAGGCAGTGTCCCTTGGATACTGATGGAATAGTCCAGGCAGAGTCCCCTGGATACTGATGGAATAGTCCAGGCAGATGTCCCTGGATACTGATGGAATAGTCCAGGCAGAGTCCCCTGGATACTGATGGAATAGTCCAGGCAGAGTCCCCTGGATACTGATGGAATAGTCCAGGCAGTAGTCCCTGGATACTGATGGAATAGTCCAGGCAGAGTCCCCTTGGATACTGATGGAATATTCCAGGGCAGAGTCCCCTGGGATACTGATGTGGAATAGGTCCAGGCAGAGTCCCCTGGATACGATGGAATAGTCCCAGGCAGAGGTCCCCTGGATACTGATGGAATAGTCCAGGCAGAGTACCCCTGAATACTGATGGAATAGTCCTAGGGCAGTGTTCCCTTGGATACTTGATGGAATAGTCCAGGCAGAGTCCCCCTGGATACTGATGGAATAGTCCAAGGCAGAGTGCCCTGGATACTTGATGGAATAGTCCAGGCAGAATCCCCTGGATACTGATGGAATAGTCCAGGCAGAGTCCCCATGGATCCACTGATGGAATAGTCCAGGCAGAGGTCCATGGATACTGATGGAATAGTCCAGGCAGTGTTCCTTGGATACTGATGGAATAGTCCAGGCAGAGTCCCCCTGGATACTGATGAATAGTCCAGGCAGAGTCCCCTGGATACTGATGGAATAGTCCAGGCAGAGTCCCTGGATACTGATGAATAGTCCAGGCAGAGTCCCCTGGACACTGATGGAATAGTCCAGGCAGTGTCCCTTGGATACTGATGTGAATAGTCCAGGCAGAGTCCCCTGGATACTGATGGAATAGTCCAGGCAGAGTCCCCTGGATACTGATGGAATAGTCCAGGCAGAGTCCCCTGGATACTGATAGAATAGTCCAGGCAGTGTTCCTTGGATACTGATGGAATAGTCCAGGCAGTGTTCATTGGATACTGATGGAATAGTCCAGGCAGAGTCCCCTGGATACTGATGGAATAGTCCAGGCAGAGTCCCTTGGATACTGATGGAATAGTCCAGGCAGAGTCCCCTGGATACTGATGGAATAGTCCAGGCAGTGTCCCTTGGATACTGATGGAATAGTCCAGGCAGAGTCCCCTGGATACTGATGGAATAGTCCAGGCAGAGTCCCCTGGATACTGATGGAATAGTCCAGGCAGAGTCCCTGGATACTGATGGAATAGTCCAGGCAGAGTCCTTGGATACTGATGGAATAGTCCAGGCAGAGTCCCTGGATACTGATGGAATAGTCCAGGCAGAGTCCCTGGATACTGATGGAATAGTCCAGGCAGGAGTCCCCTGGATACTGATGGAATAGTCCAGGCAGAGTCCCCTGATACTGATGGAATAGTCCAGGCAGTGTTCCCCTTGGATACTGATGGAATAGTCCAGCAGAGTCCCCTGGATACTGATGCAATAGTCCAGGCAGAGTCCCCTGGATACTGATGGAATAGTCCAGGCAGAGTCCCCTGGATACTGATGGAATAGTCCAGGCAGAGTCCCCTGGATACTGATGGAATAGTCCAGGCAGAAGTCCCCTGGATACTGATGGAATAGTCCAGGCGTGTTCCTTGGAACTGATGGAATAGTCCAGGCAATGTCCACTGGATCTGATGCAATAGTCCAGGCAGAGTCCCCTGGATACTAATGGTAATAGTCCAGGCAGAGTCCCTGTGATACTGATGGAATAGTCCAGGCAGAGTCCCCTGGACCTGATGAATAGTCCAGGCAGTGTCCCTTGGATACTGATGGAAATAGTCCAGCAGTCCCCTGGATACTGATGGAATAGTCCAGGCAGATCCCTGGATACTGATAGAATAGTCCAGGCAGTTCTTCCCCTGGATACTGATGGAATAGTCCATGCAGATTTCAATTGGATACTGATGGAATAGTCCAGGCAGAGTCCCTTCGATACGATGGAATAGTCCAGGCAGAGTCCCTTGGATACTGATGGAATAGTCCAGGCAAGTCCCTGGATACTGATGGAATAGTCCAGGCAGTCCCCTTGGATACTGATGGAATAGTCCAGGCAGAGTCCCTGGATACTGATGGAATAGTAAGCAGGCAGATCACCTTGGATACTGATGGAATTAGTCCAGGCAAGTCCCCTGGTAAATGATGGATATATCCAGGCAGAGTCCTCTGGATACTGATGGAATAGTCCAGCAGAGTCCCTGATACGATGGAATTCAGAGGTCCCCTGTCACTGTACCTGTATGTCAAGGCAAAGTCCCTTTGAACTCTAAAGATCGAACCTGTCCACACCTAGTACCTACACTCGATACTTTGGCAAGACCAAGAGCCTCATTCAACAACATAAAAAAATAAAAATAAAACATTTCCCTTAAAGTATTATTTTTTTAGATTACTAATGTTACTGTCCCCACTACAACAACAAGATACTTAAATAAATGTAATTTTGTCCTTGAAACATTTAATTGAAATACTGTAGAATTCCAATATGGCCGACCGGTGACGTCAACGCTTCTCAATGGCCAATAAATAGCTTAAACAATCCAGGGTTTATATATATACAGTGGAGAAAAAAAGTATTTAGTCAGCCACCAATTGTGCAAGTTCTCCCACTTAAAAAGATGAGAGAGGCCTGTAATTTTCATCATAGGTACACGTCAACTATGACAGACAAATTGAGAAAAAAGAATCCAGAAAATCACATTGTAGGATTTTTTATGAATTTATTTGCAAATTATGGTGGAAAATAAGTATTTGGTCACCTACAAACAAGCAAGATTTCTGGCTCTCACAGACCTGTAACTTCTTCTTTAAGAGGCTCCCCTGTCCTCCACTCGTTACCTGTATTAATGGCACCTGTTTGAACTTGTCTTAAAAGACACCTGTCCACAACCTCAAACAGTCACACTCCAAACTCCACTTTGGCCAAGACCAAAGAGCTGTCAAAGGAACCAGAAACAAAATTGTAGACCTGCACCAGGCTGGGAAGACTGAATCTGCAATAGGTAAGCAGCTTGGTTTGAAGAAATCAACTGTGGGAGCAATTATTATGAAATGGAAGACATACAAGACCACTGATAATCTCCCTCGATCTGGGGCTCCACGCAAGATCACACCCCGTGGGGTCAAACTGATCACAAGAACGGTGAGCAAAAATCCCAGAACCACACGGGGGGACCTAGTGAATGACCTGCAGAGAGCTGGGACCAAAGTAACAAAGCCTACCATCAGTAACACACTACGCCGCCGGGGACTTAAATCCTGCAGTGCCAGACGTGTCCCCCTGCTTAAGCCAGTACATGTCCAGGCCCGTCTGAAGTTTGGGAGAATGTCATATGGTCAGATGAAACCAAAATATAACTTTTTGGTAAAAACTCAACTCATTGTGTTTGGAGGACAAAGAATGCTGAGTTGCATCCAAAGAACACCATACCTACTGTGAAGCATGGGGGTGGAAACTTCATGCTTTGGGGCTGTTTTTCTGCAAAGGGACCAGGACGACTGATCCGTGTAAAGGAAAGAATGAATGGGGCCATGTATCGTGAGATTTTGAGTGAAAACCTCCTTCCATCAGCAAGGGCATTGAAGATGAAACGTGGCTGGGTCTTTCAGCATGACAATGATCCCAAACACACCTCCCGGGCAACGAAGGAGTGGCTTCGTAAGAAGCATTTCAAGGTCCTGGAGTGGCCTAGCCAGTCTCCAGATCTCAACCCCATAGAAAATCTTTGGAGGGAGTTGAAAGTCCGTGTTGCCCAGCGACAGCCCCAAAACATCACTGCTCTAGAGGAGATCTGCATGGAGGAATGGGCCAAAATACCAGCAACAGTGTGTGAAAACCTTGTGAAGACTTACAGAAAACGTTTGACCTGTGTCATTGCCAACAAAGGGTATATAACAAAGTATTGAGAAACTTTTGTTGTTGACCAAATACTTATTTTCCACCATAATTTGCAAATAAATTCATAAAAAATCCTACAATGTGATTTTCTGGATTTTTTTTTCTCATTTTGTCTGTCATTGTTGACATGTACCTATGATGAAAATTACAGGCCTCTCTCGTCTTTTTAAGTGGGAGAACTTGCACAATTGGTGGCTGACTAAATACTTTTTTCCCCCACTGTATATAATTGGTGCACACACACACACACACACACACACACACACACACACACACACACACTGAGAGGCCAGTAGAACGTTTTCAGAGGAGAGGAGGGGAGGACAGGACAGGAGAGGAGAGGAGAGGAGAGGAGAGGAGAGGAGAGGAGAGGAGAGGAAAGGAGAGGAGAGGAGAGGAGAGGAGAGGAGAGGAGAGGAGAGGAGAGGAGAGGAGAGTGATACTCTGCAGCAGTCAGGAGGCGAGTGACACTTATCAAGACGTTGGAGAACGGAAATGCCAAACAGACTTTAAAAATGTATTTTTCTTTCTGCGTCTGTGTGTGTGTGTGTGTGTGTATATCTCCCTCCATCTCTCTCGCTCTCAATTCCTCCATCTCCCCTGTCACTATATCCGTCTCCTCCCTCGCTTCTATATTCTAATGTTCTCTCTTTCCTCCTATTCAACCTCTACGGCCCCCCTGGCCACTCACAGGTGCCTAATGAATAATCATGAATAATCATGACCTGGAGCTTTTCATTGGATGGCTGAGATTCTATTGTAATTACATTCCGTATGCATAAAACGCTGGTAACAGCCCCTCCCCCATGGGAACAGGCAAACCTCTTGTTCATGAGTATAAATTGAAAGATCACTTCTATGTTTCTAATTAAATAGCAGCTCTGCAGGGATACTCTCTCTCTCTCTCTCTCTCTCTCCTCACTTCTCTCGCTCTCTCCCCTTCCCCTTCTCCTCTCCTCACCCCCAAGACCTGAAGTTTCTATCACCATCACTCCCTATGCTGTCAGACTCATAAAGACACACACACAAACACAGAGAGAGAAAGAGAGAGAGACAGACAGACAGACAGACAGACAGACAGACAGACAGACAGACAGACAGACAGACAGACAGACAGACAGACAGACAGACAGACAGACAGACAGACAGACAGAGCGAGAGAGAGAGAGAGAGAGAGAGAGAGAGAGAGAGAGAGAGAGAGAGAGAGACCGAGAGAGAGAGAGAGAGAGAGACCGAGAGAGAGAGAGAGAGAGAGAGAGAGAGAGAGAGAGGTTTCTTCAAAGAAGACGACAACCCCGCACCACCTTGTAACAAGAGTTGTATAGCCAGTCAGCAAGACAATAAGAGAGGAAAGAGAGATTCTTAGCCGGCCATGTTCAGAGAAAGACAGTATCACTGGCAAACACATCTGTATCAGTTTAAACCCCTGGGTCATTCTAAAGACACTCCCAGGAAATGTTTACAGTGTTCCCTCCAGACATCCATTAAATATCCATCAGGATATTGCTTTTCCTCAAGACATTTAGTCCGCTTCATGTTTTGTTTCCTTTGCTTCTTTGCTTCCTAGTGTTGAGATACCGGTGTCGTGACAACACTATCCAGTGCTTGTTGCTTGTATACAGTATATGTGAGCGTGCTGCCTGTACGTGTGTGTGTCCCTACCATAGAAAGCAGTGCTTCATCTAACCCTCGCCCAGCCCTTCTAGAACCCTCCTAACCTTCATCTAACCCTCCTCAAGCCCTTCTAGAACCCTCCTAACCTTCATCTAACCCTCCTCCAGCCCTTCTAGAACCCTCCTAACCTTCATCTAACCCCCCTCCAGCCCTTATAGAACCCTCCTAACCTTCATCTAACCCTCCCCCAGCCCTTCTAGAACCCTCCTAACCTTCATCTAACCCTCCTCCAGCCCTTCTAGAACCCTCCTAACCTTCATCTAACCCTCCCCCAGCCCTTCTAGAACCCTCCTAACCTTCATCTAACCCTCCCCCAGCCCTTCTAGAACCCTCCTAACCTTCATCTAACACTCGCCCAGCCCTTCTAGAACCCTCCTAACCTTCATCTAACCCTCCTCAAGCCCTTCTAGAACCCTCCTAACCTTCATCTAACCCTCCTCCAGCCCTTATAGAACCCTCCTAACCTTCATCTAACCCTCCCCCAGCCCTTCTAGAACCCTCCTAACCTTCATCTAACCCTCCTCCAGCCCTTCTAGAACCCTCCTAACCTTCATCTAACCCTCCCCCAGCCCTTCTAGAACCCTCCTAACCTTCATCTAACCCTCCCCCAGCCCTTCTAGAACCCTCCTAACCTTCATCTAACCCTCCCCCAGCCCTTCTAGAACCCTCCTAACCTTCATCTAACCCTCCCCCAGCCCTTCTAGAACCCTCCTAACCTTCATCTAACCCTCCACCAGCCCTTCTAGAACCCTCCTAACCTTCATCTAACCCTCCTCCAGCCCTTCTAGAACCCTCCTAACCTTCATCTAACCCTCCCCCAGCCCTTCTAGAACCCTCCTAACCTTCATCTAACCCTCCCCCCAGCCCTTCTAGAACCCTCCTAACCTTCATCTAACCCTCCCCCAGCCCTTCTAGAACCCTCCTAACCTTCATCTAACCCTCCACCAGCCCTTCTAGAACCCTCCTAACCTTCATCTAACCCTCCACCAGCCCTTCTAGAACCCTCCTAACCTTCATCTAACCCTCCACCAGCCCTTATAGAACCCTCCTAACCTTCATCTAACCCTCCACCAGCCCTTCTAGAACCCTCCTAACTTCATCTAACCCTCCTCCAGCCCTTCTAGAACCCTCCTAACCTTCATCTAACCCTCCCCAGCCCTTCTAGAACCCTCCTAACCTTCATCTAACCCTCCTCCAGCCCTTCTAGAACCCTCCTAACCTTCATCTAACCCTCCTCCAGCCCTTATAGAACCCTCCTAACCTTCATCTAACCCTCCTCCAGCCCTTCTAGAACCCTCCTAACCTTCATCTAACCCTCCTCCAGCCCTTCTAGAACCCTCCTAACCTTCATCTAACCCTCCTCCAGCCCTTCTAGAACCCTCCTAACCTTCATCTAACCCTCCTCAGGCCCTTCTAGAACCCTCCTAACCTTCATCTAACCCTCTTCCAGCCCTTATAGAACCCTCCTAACCTTCATCTAACCCTCCTCAAGCCCTTCTAGAACCCTCCTAACCTTCATCTAACCCTCCTCAAGCCCTTCTAGAACCCTCCTAACCTCCATCTAACCCTCCCCCAGCCCTTATAATAATAATATTATGCCATTTAGCAGACGCTTTTATCCAAAGCGACTTACAGTCATGTGTGCATACATTTTTGTGTATGGGTGGTCCCGGGGATCGAACCCACTACCTTGGCGTTACAAGCGCCGTGCTCTACCAGTTGAGCTACAGAGGACCACAAGTTATAGAACCCTCCTAACCTTCATCTAACCCTCCTCCAACCCTTATAGAACCCTCCTAACCTTCATCTAACCCTCCACCAGCCCTTGTAGAACCCTCCTAACCTTTATCTAACCCTCCTCAAGCCCTTGTAGAACCCTCCTAACCTTCATCTAACCCTCCACCAGCCCTTGTAGAACCCTCCTAACCTTTATCTAACCCTCCACCAGCCCTTGTAGAACCCTCCTAACCTTTATCTAACCCTCCTCAAGCCCTTGTAGAACCCTCCTGGCCCTAACATAGGAGCTCAATCAGATTAGAGCTAAGGTTATGATATCAACGGCCTGCTCCAGGAGACTCCCCACTGGCCTGGACAAAGACAGCCAGGAGAGGGGCTCCGATCTGGAAAAGATGGCAGGGGGGAGAAGAGGAGCAGGGGAGGGGCTCGGGAAGCCTTTGTGAGGTTTTCTAGGAAGAGGGGGAGGAGGGAGAGGTGGACAGGAGGAGGGAGAGGAGGAGGGAGAGGAGGGAGAGGAGGAGAGGAGGAGGGAGAGGAGGAGGGAGAGGAGGAGGGAGAGGGGACAGAGGAGGAGGAGGGAGGAGGGAGAGGTGGAAGGAGGATGGGAGAGGGGGGAGAGGAAGGAGGGGAGAGGGTGGGGAGAGGAGGAGGGAGAGAGGAGGGAGGGAGGGGAGGACAGAGGAGGGAGAGGACAGGAGGAGGGAGAGGGAAGGAGAGAGGGAGAGGGAGTGGGGAGAGGAGAGGTAGAGGATAAGGAGAGAGGGAGAGGAGGAGAGGAGAAGGGAGAGGAGGGGGGAGAGGGGGTTTATGCCAAGGTCATGTTCCCCCATACCCAGACAGACTCATGTAAGAAGAAGAGAGGAGAAAGAGAGGGAAAGGATAAATAGAGATAGAAAAGGGGAGAGGGAGACTGGAGAGGGAGAGAGATGGGAGGGATGAAGGGAAGGGAGAGAGATGGCGAGGGAGAGAGGACAGGGAGACTGGGAGAGGGAGGGATGGGAGGAGAGAGGGACAGGGAGACTGGAGGAGGGAGAGAGGACAGGGAGACTGGGAGAGGGAGAGAGATGGCGAGGGAGAGAGGGACAGGGAGACTGGGAGAGAGAGAGAGATGGCGAGGGAGAGAGGAGGGAGGGGACTGGAGAGGAGGAGATGCGAGGGAGAGAGGACAGAGACTGGAAGGGAGAGATGGCGAAGAAGGGACACTGAGAGAACAGAGGATCATGAGAAGAGGACAGGGAACGGAAGAGAGGGATCAGGAAAGACAGTAGGATTAGAGAAACTCCAGATCCTTGTTTAGGGCACAGGATATGATGATACTACAGACAGTGGATCACTGATGATCTTACAGCTGGCAGTGATCAACTACTGATGATAATTACAGCACATGTGGATCACTGATGATTAACTTACAGCACAGTGGATCACTGATGATTAACTTACAGCACAGTGGATCACTGATGATTAACTTACAGCACAGTGGATCACTGATGATTAACTTACAGCACAGTGGATCACTGATGATTAACTTACAGCACAGTGGATCACTGATGATTAACTTACAGCACAGTGGATCACTGATGATTAACTTACAGCACAGTGGATCACTGATGATTAACTTACAGCACAGTGGATCACTGATGATTAACTTACAGCACAGTGGACCAACAGCCCAAACTAACTCCATAGGTCGTATGGCATGCCCAAAATAATGTCTCTATACACACTCTACCCCATCCCCCTCCCCCTCCCCTCAGACAGCCTAAACACAGAAACACACTCCCCCTTCTCCCCTCAGACAGCCTAAACACAGAAACACACTCCCTCCCCCTCCCATCCCCCTCCCCCTCACCTCAGACAGCCTACATTGACATTTACATTTTAGTCATTTAGCAGACGCTCTTATCCAGAGCGACTTACAGTTAGTGAATACATATTTTTTTATACTGGCCCCCCGTGGGAATCAAACCCACAACCCTGGCGTTGCAAACGCCATGCTCTATCAACTGAGCTACATCCCTGCCGGCCATTCCCTCCCCTACCCTGGACGACGCAGCCTACACACAGAAACACACTCCCTCCCCCTCCCCTCCCCCTCCCCCTCCCCTCAGACAGCCTACACACAGAAACACACCCCCCCCCCCCTCTCACCTCTCATTCACAACAAGATCTCATAGTTTCACTTCGAAATACGCCGTTTTATGGATGAACGTCTATTTTTTACTCATTAATTCCACGTGGTTACAGAGTTAAAACAGAAACAACTCAACAGGTTAAGTTTAGGTATTAATTCAGAGTGGTTAAGGTCAGGGATATTGTTTGGGGAAGGCTTAAAGCAAAATAATTAAAAACAACTCGCTGTTTCCATCAAGTTTCATCAAGTGTTCTCCCGGCTTGCAGCACGCTTCGCCTCCGAGCATCATGACTTAACGCCATTGCCGGGCAATATATTTTATTATTTTGGTCGAAGTCTACTTCTAGTGGTCAGCCTGCTCATACATAGCCTACACACAACCTGTCCCTCTCCCACCTCACACACTCACACACCCCTCTACCTCTCCCCCTGATGCATTCAGCCTACACACAGGTCTATGTGCTGAACAGGAAAAGAGATTGATGATCCCTCCATGGAGTCTCCCAATAAAACAACCCCTGCGTCCCAAATGGCACCCTATTTTATTCTCTATTTAGTGCACTACCCTATGGGCCCTAGTCAAAAGTAGTGCACTATAGAATAGGGTGCCATTTGAGACGTACAAAATGTTCCCGGCCATTCTAATTCCCAACGCCTGGAACACATTCCGCTCTCGCCAACCCGGCCATTCCCAAAGCAGAGCAGGAAACACAGAGATCAGGGACCTGGAGAGCTGCTCCAGTGTTTAGAGAGGCCAGGGAGCAGGAGAGCTGCTCCAGTGTTTAGAGAGGCCAGGAGCTGGAGAGCTTGCTCCAGTGTTTAGAGAGGCCAGGAGCTAGGAGAGCTGCTCCAGGTTTAGAGAGGCCAGGGAGCAGGAGAGCTGCTCCAGTGTTTAGAGAGGCCAGGGAGCTGGAGAGCTGCTCCAGTGTTTAGAGAGGCCAGGGAGCAGGAGAGCTGCTCCAGTGTTTAGAGAGGCCAGGGAGCTGGAGAGCTGCTCCAGTGTTTAGAGAGGCCAGGCGTGTGGAGCCCGGGGGAGCTGCTCCAGTGTTTAGAGAGGCCAGGGAGCTGGAGAGCTGCTCCAGTGTTTAGAGAGGCCAAGGGAGAGCTGCTCCAGTGTTTAGAGAGGCCAGGGTAGAGCTGCTCCAGTGTTTAGAGAGGCCAGGGAGCAGAGGTGCTAGAGAGGCGGAGCTGAGAGCTGCTCCAGTGTTTAGAGAGGCCAGGGAGCTGGAGAGCTGCTCCAGTGTTTAGAGAGGCCAGGGAGCAGGAGAGCTGCTCCAGTGTTTAGAGAGGCCAGGGAGCAGGAGAGCTGCTCCAGTGTTTAGAGAGGCCAGGGAGCAGGAGAGCTGCTCCAGTGTTTAGAGAGGCCAGGGAGCATGGAGAGCTGCTCCAGTGTTTAGAGAGGCCAGGGAAGAGGCTGCTCCAGTGTTTAGAGAGGCCAGGGAGGAGAGCTGCTCCAGTGTTTAGAGAGGCCGGAAGCTGGAGAGCTGCTCCAGTGTTTAGAGAGGCCAGGGAGCTGGAGAGCTGCTCCAGTGTTTAGAGAGGCCAGGGAGCAGGAGAGCTGCTCCAGTGTTTAGAGTGCAGGTGGATGGAGAGCCCCAGTGTAGGAGCCAGGACAGATAGTCCCATTTAGACCAGGAGGCTCCTCCCATGCATAAGAGGCCAGGGCGGAGAGGCTCATTTCTGATAGGCCAGGACTAAGCTGCTCCATTTTGAGAGCCAGGGAGCGAACACTCCCATGTTAGAAGCCAGGGACAGGAGAGCTGCTCCATTTAGAGCGCCAGGGAGCTGAAGCCTCCATGTTTAAAATTTGGCCAGGGACAGCGGAGGCTGCCCAGTTTAGAGAGCCGAGAGCTGACAGTGCTTGCCAGCCAGTAGACTCCCGTGTTAGGAGATCCGGGCCTCATGCAAAATGGGGGCGCAGGCCAAACTTCTGTAGGCCAGACACACACACACACACATTTGGGACACACACACACACCCCACCCATGTACACACAACCACAAAGGAGCCACCTTCTTCCCGCCAAACATCACACCCCTTCCCTCCTAAAACATTTACCACTCTGCACCTAGCCCGGCCCCCGTCAATCTACACACACAGAGCCGGACCTGCCCACCTCTATATCCCTCATGGGTATTCCCTCCAACCTCACAGTTCAAATCACACAGAGACAAACATTTACAGTGAGTGCACTGCACGCGACCCTGCAGAAGTAGGCCATCGTGGCCGACTGTCTTTGTGGGTAATGGTATTGTTCTGCAAGCTGCATTGTTATGGCATGTAAGCAATATTTTTCCCTTTCTGGCGTCAAAGATGATATGGACAGATCCCAGATCAGCAGTCCTACTCTGAGACACTGGGTGGATACGGGCGCCTGGTCTCTTTCAAACCTCAGAAGACTGAAAATAAAGGTTCCACTATGGGACACAGTGTCTTATTATACTAACGTAGGTTGGGACCAATGTCTCTGTAGTGGGAGGAGTTGTCCCTGATCCTCCGTGTGTGTGTGTGTGTTTAGGGGAGAAGTGGGGTCCTGGTGAGCAGATGGGGCTTTCCCCCTCTCTCTCTCTCTCTCTCTGTCTCCCCCCCTCTCTCTCTCCCCCCTCTCTCTCTCTCTGTCTTCCCCCTTCTCTCTCTTCCCCCTCTCAATTCAATTTCAATTTAAGGGCTTTATTGGCATGGGAAACATATGCCAAAGCAAGTGAAATAGATAATAAACAAAAGTTATATAAACAATCAGAAACTAATGCATTCCCTCTTCTTAAGCCTATGTCCTAAGAATCATATAAAAATGGTTTTATTTTATGTAGAGAGCAGGAGACAAGCCATGGACAACGAACCTCCCATTGTCCCAAACCAGGAAGAAGGCCAGAATAGCTCTTATCAACAGAACAGAACAGGGCTGTTGTTACTAGCTAAGTGCAAACCCAACACCTCTCATAGAAACAGGACAGTCAGATAGAAACCACTCAACCCAACGTGATAAGGCCCAGCACAAAGAGAATATATTCTAATATCTGAATTGTATCTATGTCAAACCAGACCCCTCTCTTTCCCTCTTGACACAATGCAAACAAAATGTACTTTCCTTCCTGCTGTAACTGAATTCCCCATGGAATGATCTTCTGCAATGGTTAATAATAGCCCTACTATATAGACAGACTGGGATACAGTCTGGGGCAGGTTAAATAATATGATATAGAATACACTTACTACAATCAGTTCTTTGGAAAAGTGAGTTGTGCGTGACATAATCTCGGCACCCAGAACCTGATCTCGTTTGTCCGCTGGCCAGCTACTCCACTGGATGGTAACAGTCAAGAGACTATGATTGGCATCATAAGAAAGTAGGTATCTTGTGTAACTGAATGCATATTTCAGCCCACGCACCGTCCGGACACAAACATGTTGACTGCACTGTGTCTGGTTGCTTGCTCTGCTCTGATGTCAGTGAAGGCCCATCTGTTAGACCAAACAGTTGGTGTATGGGTGGTCCCGGGGATCGAACCCACTACCTTAGCGTTACAAGCGCCGTGCTCTACCAGCTGAGCTACAGAGGACCATGACTACCACTCCAACAGTAAGCTGTGTCATAACTCTGTGTCGGACCCCTTCACTACATTCCACAGCAAATGCGGGTAAATATCTCCTGATAGTCTTTGTCTACCAGGGAGAGTCTGATTGTGTCCCAAATGGCACCCTATTCCATAAATAGGGTGTCAAAAGTAGTGCACTATATGGGGAATAGGGTGCAATTTGGGACAGAGACATACAGCCTGTCTGTGAATAGATCCATGTCACTTCTCACAGACAGATAGAGCTGAAAGGCCTTTACACAGAGACGAGGTTATATCCAGGCAACAGGCAGCAACGACTACAGGAGAGCAGCAATGAATACAGGACAGCAACAATGAATACAGGAGAGCAACAATGAATACAGGACAGCAACAATGAATACAGGAGAGCAACAATGAATACAGGAGAGCAACAATGAATACAGGAGAGCAACAATGAATACAGGACAGCAACAATGAATACAGGAGAGCAACAATGAATACAGGACAGCAACAATGAATACAGGAGAGCAACAATGAATACAGGACAGCAACAATGAATACAGGAGAGCAACAATGAATACAGGAGAGCAACAATGAATACAGGAGAGCAACAATGAATACAGGAGAGAAACAATGAATACAGGAGAGCAGCAATGAATGGTGGTCCTCTGTAGCTCAGCTGGTAGAGCATGGCGCTTGTAACGCCAGGGTGGTGGGTTCGATCCCCGGGACCACCCATACACAAAAATGTATGCACGCATGACTGTAAGTTGCTTTGGATAAAAGTGTCTGCTAAATGGCATATTAAATTAAATTAATATTTAAATTAATTAAATGAATACAGGAGAGCAACAATGACTACAGGAGAGAAACAATGACTACAGGAGAGAAACAATGAATAGTGAAGAGTCAAAAACAGTGTTGACACTTTTGACACACACAGCCAGACTTGTTATTCATCACAATAGACAACTAGGCCTATGAGCTGATCCTAGAAAGCGATCCCTGATGGCACTAATGGTAAATACTGTAGTTTCCCTTCGAGGACACGGCTCATGCCCGCTCAGCCTGATCGGACCTCTCGCTCCCTAAATTTGTCGCAGACAGTAAAAAGCTGTCCCATGCATACTCAAATGATAGCCCATCATCTCTGCAAGACTTATTTTTTTCAGTGGGGAAAAAACCCCACATTATACATCTTTGAGTGATGGGCAGACAGACTGTAGGCTGTCTCTCAGTAAGCGAGCGCACCAAAAGCGCTGGTTGGTTGACATGAATTCCAAGTAATAAAACGGACCAGGACAATGGAAATGTGAAAGATCAACAAACACTTATTCTAAGGTTCTTAGGCTATACATGTAACAGAATATGGAACAACTTCTGAAGAAAGAAAAAGTCCATACACAATTGACTTGTCCACAGAGCGTAAATCGGAGCGCAGAAGAACATTGAAAAATGAAATATGTTTCATGCACATTGAAAAATATTTTCTTAAAAGCGTGTGCATGACATGCTTTGTGCTCCGAAAACATTCGCGTAGAAACCAATAAATACGAACAAAACAACGCATATTTGTCCTAACGTGTAATTGTTTTAATGCACGTTGTGATATGTTTATAAACATCATATAAAATCAAAATAGCTATTCCATTATTCCACTCAATTTGCTATCCTTTTCTTCTTTCTTGAACGCAACCTTTGCATGCAAGTGAAAGCGTTTTCTTGGTATAGAATATAGCATTTTGAGAATTACTTACGATTTGAGAGGATTCTGAATGACAGTCGCCATTTTGCTGCTAGACCGTAAGCAAATATTCCAAATCTCGGAGCTGTTTGGGACCTATGAAAAAACAAAACAATAAGGTCCAAGGCGCCCCGCTCCTTAACCAATACAATACCAGGATCCAGGAGAAAAGGCGTGGCTTATGAGAAAACTGTCAAAAAGCGTTTCCTAAAGGCGATGAACCAAGGCTACATACAGTACAACTTTATATTGCACACATGCAAATCATTACAGTTTACTAGTCAGTATAAGTCCTTTGCATAGCGTGGGTATATCCCCGGGCATATGAAAGAGATATACGAAGGAGTGGCTGCATTTTCTAGCAGGGAAAAGGAAAAACATTGCCAGTTGTCCTGTGTTCCTTTGTGCCTGTCCCAAACAGACCATCTTATATTTTCTCAGCATATGGAGACTCTTCTTCCTTCAGTGGCATTTAGCAAAACAAATAGAATGGTATTATAATATATATATAATATATTATGCAGTAGTGCAGTAAAATACATTAACATGAGGCAGATTTAGATGTATATATTGTAGAAGCATTAATAACACATGAAGGTTTGTGTACACAAGAAAATCAAACAGAGCAATGGCTGATGCTCTATCTAGAATGTAAACAAATCACAACTACTGTATCACTACAGACAACACATTTCATATTTTCCACTCTCTGTTACGATGTTTAGTTCATGACAACGATCTTTAAAATGTTACATGTCCTTTTGGAGGTGGGGAGAGTGATTGAAAGCACAAGCATCGAATCGTAAAGCCTCAAAGAGGGCCATTATTGTCAGCGATAAACCAATGAGATTTGGCGGACGGGTGTTAAATTGGTCAAATGGACGCACATTGTAGCAGGGACAGGAACTTTGTGTCAAGCTCCTACAGTATGTTCAATCATATATTTGATCAATTTGTAAATCGCTCTGGATAAGAGCGTCTGCTAAATGACGTAAATGTAAATGATCAAAATCGCAATCTCTTATTAATACACAAATAACACCATTTAATTTTAAAGCTGCAATATGTAACTTTTTGGGCGACCCGACCAGATTCACATAGAAATTTGAGTTATAGATCTGGTCTAAGAAGCGGTAGATCTGTTCTATGTGCGCTATTTCTAAGCTTCCTGTGCTTAAGTTTCATTTTTGCATATTTTACTTCTGGTTTTGTACACCAGCTTCAAACAGCAGAAAATACAATATTTTAGGTTATTGAAAAAATATTTCACAGTGGTTTAGATGGTACAATGATTCTCTACACTAGACTAGTCACATAAACTGAAATTTGGCAAACTATTAGAATTTGAATGGTGGACCGATTTCGGCATAGGGCATCTTTAAATAAGATAAAGATAGATAATTGAAATTGTCTACTTACCACATAAGTGGTCCTCTGTAGCTCAATTGGTAGAGCATGGTGCTTGTAACGCCAGGGTAGTGGGTTCGATCCCCAGGACCACCCATATGTAAAAATGTATGCACACATGACTGTAAGTCGCTTTGGATAAAAGCGTCTGCTAAATGGCATATTATTATTATAAGCGAAATGGCTAACCGAACCAGCTAACTTGCTACAAAGTAAACAACACAGAAGCAAGTGACAGATCTCACGTTGATGTTTACTGTCCGGTATTTGTGTCCAATAGCAGGGTTGAAGAGGAGGCGGCACGGTCACCGCTTGGACTGGGAACAGGACCGCGCAAGGCACAGAAGAGAACACAGTCACGGGAATAAAGGTAGGATGGTGATCATGATGATTGGTTCTCATCACTGCAGGTTAGTTGGTTGGACCAAATTAGTCAGTGTAGCCTATAGCTAACTGACAAGGCAATCAACATGTGTTAGTGGACCATTGATGTTCTTAATATTTAGTTTAGTACATCTGCTATCAGCTGATTGACACAAGGCTTTGTTATAATGTCTATGGTGTTGGCTGTGTGAGAGTTGTCCAGTATAGCCCAGGTATGGCAGCAGTGGAGCAGGCCCCTCCTTCAGCGACAGGACTCCAGAGAGTAGGCCTAGTTCTGATGCCTCTTCATCTTCACCCTCCTCATCATCCTCCAGGTCAGTTACACTCGGACTGCCTTTTTATGTCTACCTGGCTATATCAGAGGTGTTTGGTGAACCGCACCTGGCCTGGCCTGGCGGTGTCAGGAGGTTATCACAACATGCATTCGGATACACCTTGGATACGCCAGGGTAGGTTCGATCCCCGGGACCACCCATATGTAAAAATGTATGCACACATGACTGTAAGTCGCTTTGGATAAAAGCGTCTGCTAAATGGCATATTTTTATTTTTTAAATGTTGTCCTCTCCTTGCATGTCCACCATGTCCTCTCCTTGCATGTCCACCGTGTCCTCTCCTTGCATGTCCACCGTGTCCTCTCCTAGCATGTCCACCGTGTCCTCTCCTTGCATGCCCACCGTGTCCTTTTTCCCTTCCTTTCTTCCTCCCCTCTTCCCTTCTTAGTTCCCTCCTTCCATCTCCAGAACTGCCAGGGTTCTACTTTGACGCTGAGAAGAACCGTTACTTCCGGCTGCTGCGGTCCACAACAACTGCAACCCTCTGACCAGAGAGCTGCTGCGGTCCACAACAACTGCAACCCTCTGACCAGAGAGCTGCTGCGGTCCACAACAACTGCAACCCTCTGACCAGAGAGCTACTGCGGTCCACAACAACTGCAACCCTCTGACCAGAGAGCTGCTGCGGTCCACAACAACTGCAACCCTCTGACCAGAGAGCTACTGCGGTCCACAACAACTGCAACCCTCTGACCAGAGAGCTGCTGCGGTCCACAACAACTGCAACCCTCTGACCAGAGAGCTACTGCGGTCCACAACAACTGCAACCCTCTGACCAGAGAGCTGCTGCGGTCCACAACAACTGCAACCCTCTGACCAGAGAGCTGCTGCGGTCCACAACAACTGCAACCCTCTGACCAGAGAGCTGCTGCAGGAGAGAGAGCAGGAGAAACTTTTACAGCGGCTATCAGCAGTTGAAACAATTACAAAGTGTTTCCTCGCCCCTGTTTTGGTGAAAAGCTGAGGGATGGGGCTGGAGAAAAACAAAAGCCTGCACACCCAGTAGCTATTCTGGAGGATGGCTGCCAGCCTTGATATAACATTTACATTTACGTCATTTAGCAGACGCTCTTATCCAGAGCGACTTACAAATTGGTGCATTCAACTTATAGCCAGTGGGATAACCACTTTACAAAGTGTATTTTTTTATTTTTTTTTATTTTTTTGGGGGGGGGTGGGGTGGGGTGTGGTAAGGGGGGGGGGGGTTAGAAGGATGACCTTATCCTATCCCAGGTATTCCTTAAAGAGGTGGGGTTTCAAATGTCTCCGGAAGGTGGTGAGTGACTCCGCTGTCCTGGTGTCGTGAGGGAGCTTGTTCCACCATTGGGGTGCCAGAGCAGCGAACAGTTTTGACTGGGCTGAGCGGGAACTGTGCTTCCGCATAGGTAGGGGAGCCAGCAGGCCAGAGGTGGATGAACGCAATGCCCTCGTTTGGGTGTAGGGACTGATCTCCTACTGATCTCCTCCTAAAATATTGCAACATTACAACTAAATACTTTTGTCTTTATAAAATGATTCCCTCATTCAATGAATCCGGGATCAAATGGATAAGGTAGGCTACTTCAAAGCAAGGTATCTAACTAGACATATGTACAGTTGAAGTCGGAAGTTTACATACACTTAGGAAAAACTTGTTTTTCAACCCCTCCACAAATTTCTTGTTAACAAACTATAGTTTTGGCAAGTCGGTTAGGACATCTATTTTGTGCATGACACAAGTAATTTTTCCAACAATTGTTTACAGACAGATTATTTCACTTATTATTCACTGTATCACAATTCCAGTGGGTCAGAAGTTTACATACACTAAGTTGACTGTGCCTTTAAACAGCTTGGAAAATTCCAGAAAAAATGATGTCATGGCTTTAGAAGCTTCTGATAGGCTAATTGACATCATTTGAGTCAATTGGAGGTGTACCTGTGGATGTATTTCAAGGCCTACCTTCAAACTCAGTGCCTCTTTGCTTGATATCATGGGAAAATCAAAAGAAATCAGCCAAGACCTCAGAAAAAAAATTGTAGACCTCCACAAGTCTGGTTCATCCTTAGGAGCAATTTCCAAACGCCTGAAGGAACCACGTTAATCTGTACAACAATAGTACGCAAGTATAAACACCATGGGACCACGCAGCCATCATACCGCTCAGGGAGGAGACGCGTTCTGTCTCCTAGAGATGAACTTACTTTGGTGCAAAAAGTGCAAATCAATCCCAGAACAACAGCAAAGGACCTTGTGAAGATGCTGGAGGAAACAGATACAAAAGTATCTATATCCACAGTAAAACGAGTCCTATATCGACGTAACCTGAAAGGCCGCTCAGCAAGGAAGAAGCCACTGCTCCAAAACCGCCATAAAAAAGCCAGACTACGGTTTGCAATTGCACATGGGGACAAAGATCGTACTTTTTGGAGAAATGTCCTCTGGTCTGATTAAACAAAAATAGAACTGTTTGGCCATAATGACCATCGTTATGTTTGGAGGAAAAAGGGGGCGGCTTGCAAGCCGAAGAACACCATCCCAACCGTGAAGCACGGGGAGTGGCAGCATCATGCTGTGGGGGTGCTTTGCTGCAGGAGGGACTGGTACACTTCATAAAATAGATGGCATCATGAGGAAGGAAAATTATGTGGATATATTGAAGCAACATCTCAAGACATCAGTCAGGAAGTTAAAGCTTGGTCGCAAATGGGTCTTCCAAATGGACAATGACCCCAAGCATACTTCCAAAGTTGTGGCAAAATGGCTTAAGGACAACAAAGTCAAGGTATTGGAGTGGCCATCACAACGCCCTGACCTCAATCCTATAGAAAATTTGTGGACAGAACTGAAAAAGCGTGTGCGAGCAAGGAGGCCTACAAACCTGACTCAGTTACACCAGCTCTGTCAGGAGGAATGGGCCAAAATCCACCCAACTTATTGTGGGAAGCTTGTGGAAGGCTAACCGAAACGTTTGACCCAAGTTAAACAATTTAAAGGCAATGCTACCAAATCCTAATTGAGTGTATGTAAACTTCTGACCCACTGTGAACGTGATGAAAGAAATAAAAGCTGAAATAAATAATTCTCTCTACAATTATTCTGACATTTCACATTCTTAAAATAAAGTGGTGATCCTAACTGACCTAAAACAGGGAATTTTTACTAGGATTAAATGTCAGGAATTGTGAAAAACTGAGTTTAAATGTATTTGGCTAAGGTGTATGTAAACTTCCGACTTCAACTGTATAAGTCCCCTGTAGCTCAGTTGGTAGAGCATGAGCGTTCAGGCTGGTGCATTCTTCAATCTGGAACAGTGTACCGTAACACACAGATTCACAGACTAGCAGCAAATAAACTTGAACAAAGCGGAATCAGGAAATGAATGCCCACTCCCGATTGCTATTCAATGCAGATCCCGCCTTCATTCCGCTTTGATCAACCTTTTTTGCCTCGGTGTGTGAATCTGGGCGGGTGATAGGCTACTTTGTTTTTATAAAGGGCCTGGTACGCATTTCACCCCAAATTAGAATTGCCTGTATGGAGCACAGGACAGCCCCGGCCCAGCTCAGTCAAGCACTGGTTTTAACCATGTTTTGAGGCTATATAGTGTTCGTTTACATTGACTTTGTTTACAAACATTGGAGTAAAACAAGCTTACAGTCCAAAAGTTGATGTAGCAACAGCAGATTTCCCCTTTAACCATAAAGAAGCTTTATTGAGATGAGAACTCAAGGACTAGAGGCTGAGGAGGGAGAGGACTAGGGGCTGAGGAGGGAGAGGACTAGGGGCTGAGGAGGGAGAGGACTAGGGGCTGAGGAGGGGGAAGACTAGGGGCTGAGGAGGGAGAGGACTAGAGGCTGAGGAGGGAGAGGACTAGGGGCTGAGGAGGGAGAGGACTAGGGGCTGAGGAGGGAGAGGACTAGAGGCTGAGGAGGGAGAGGACTAGGGGCTGAGGAGGGAGAGGACTAGGGGCTGAGGAGGGAGAGGACTAGAGGCTGAGGAGGGGGAGGACTAGGGCTGAGGAGGGAGAGGACTAGGGGCTGAGGAGGGAGAGGACTAGGGGCTGATGAGGGAGAGGACTAGGGGCTGAGGAGGGAGAGGACTAGAGGCTGAGGAGGGGGGAAGACTAGGGGCTGAGGAGGGAGAGGACTAGAGGCTGAGGAGGGAGAGGACTAGGGCTGAGGAGGGAGAGGACTAGAGGCTGAGGAGGGAGAGGACTAGGGGCTGAGGAGGGAGAGGACTAGGGGCTGAGGAGGGAGAGGACTAGGGGCTGAGGAGGGAGAGGACTAGAGGCTGAGGAGGGGGAGGACTAGGGGCTGAGGAGGGAGAGGACTAGAGGCTGAGGAGGGAGAGGACTAGGGGCTGAGGAGGGAGAGGACTAGGGGCTGAGGAGGGAGAGGACTAGAGGCTGGAGGAGGGAGAGGATAGGGGCTGAGGAGGGAGAGGACTAGAGGCTGAGGAGGGAGAGGACTAGGGGCTGAGGAGGGAGAGGACTAGGGCTGAGGAGGGAGAGGGACTAGGGGCTGAGGAGGGAGAGGACTAGGGGCTGAGGAGGGAGAGGCCTAGGGGCTGAGGAGGGGGAAGACTAGGGGCTGAGGAGGGAGAGGACTAGAGGCTGAGGAGGGAGAGGACTAGAGGCTGAGGAGGGAGAGGACTGGGGCTGAGGAGGGAGCGGATATGTGGTGTACCTGTTATATATGTTATATCTGTGTTGTAACTGTGTTATGCTTATGCTATAACTGATTTCTACTTGTGTTTAAGGTGAACTCAATCTGCTGGGCCTCCGTCACTCACCCTGACTCACACGTCATGTATCCTTCATCCACATGTGGTGTATCAACCTTTTAGTTGTTTAGTTCAACATGAATACTAAAAGACAAGTCTGTTGTGTGGTAGTCAGTCATCAGATACAATGGATTGTTTGTGTTTTCTTGACTTCAGCCTGTCTGGTGGGCATGGCAGAGACTCCAGGACCTTACTGCTGATGGCCGGTTGGTTACAGGACCTTACTGCTGATGGCCAGTAGGTTACAGGACCTTACTGCTGATGGCCGGTAGGTTACAGGACCTTACTGCTGATGGCCGGTAGGTTACAGGACCTTACTGCTGATGGCCAGTAGGTTACAGGACCTTACTGCTGA
>LR778285.1:6754276-6971776 GCA_902810595.1 Coregonus sp. 'balchen' | reverse complement strand
CCCATACTTGTTAGCCTGGGTCCCAGATCTGTTTGTGCTGTCTTGCCAACTCCTTTGGTTGTTGCCCATACGAGTAGGCAAGACAGCACAAACAGATCTGGGACCAGGCTACATAATTGCAGCTAATCACATTGAGCACAGCTGGCTGCTACACAGCCGGAGATGATCGTTTTATATGTGATATTATACTCTATGAATGTTCTGTATATTATGTTTGAGGCTCCACAGTGTGTTCATATCCTTCCATATATTCTACATCCTGTGTTGCGGGCCAGTCACTCTGTGAAAGCAGCTCCCACCATAGAATTAGAATGGTTCTAATTCTCATCATTTGATTCTATGGTTCCATTTCAGCAATGTTCTCTACAGTCAATCTGATGACATCACTCAGTGAGAGTGGTATTGTAGTGTGGACTGTTTAAAAACAAAGAGGCAATTTTATACTAAACAAATCAATTATTTTTCCCCATTATAGTAAAACTTTTCCTATATGTCAAATGAAACCAAATCGACGAGGGCTATTCTATTATCGTGTGTTTAAATCCACATATACAACCACTCAGCTTCCAACAATATATCGGTAGTTATTTAACCTAATCATCATAAACATGGAATGCATCTATGCTGCTACATTAAGGGCTGTGATTTCTCTTCTTCAAGCCAAGGATCAAAGATGGAAAGGGAGTACAAGCCATGACAAGCGTGACGCAGAAGGATGAGGACCAAAGTGAAAATACGAGAGCAAAGTGATATTTTCCTTCTTCCAGATCGTCTTTCTTCTCTGATGTACCTCCTCTTCTCTCCTGGTTCCTCTTAGCCAGGTGGCATCAGGTATTGTTCTCTCCTAGTTCCTCTTAGCCAGGTGGCATCAGGTATTGTTCTCTCCTAGTTCCTCTTAGACAGGTGGCATCAGGTATTGTTCTCTCCTAGTTCCTCTTAGACAGGTGGCATCAGGTATTGTTCTCTCCTAGGTCCTCTTAGACAGGTGGCATCAGGTATTGTTCTCTCCTGGTTCCTCTTAGCCAGGTGGCATCAGGTATTGTTCTCTCCTAGTTCCTCTTAGCCAGGTGGCATCAGGTATTGTTCTCTCCTAGTGCCTCTTAGCCAGGTGGCATCAGGTATTGTTCTCTCCTAGTTCCTCTTAGCCAGGTGGCATCAGGTATTGTTCTCTCCTAGTTCCTCTTAGCCAGGTGGCATCAGGTATTGTTCTCTCCTAGTTCCTCTTAGCCAGGTGGCATCAGGTATTGTTCTCTCCTAGTTCCTCTTAGCCAGGTGGCATCAGGTATCGTTGTCAGGTACAGTACAGTTGCAGGTGCTCCACTAGTGACTAGTGATAGACTGTCATTCAAGGATTTCTGATTTCTTCTGCGTTCATTAATATAAACTGTTCTGACAGGACAAAATGCTACATACAGGAATGACTTCTGCTTATTAGCAAGCACATTATCTCTCTCTTCATCTCTCTATCTCTCTCTCTCTCCCTGTATATCTCTCTCTCTCTCTCTCTCTCTCTCTCCTCTCTCTCCCTGTATATATCTCTCTCTCTCTCTCCCCATCTGTCTCTCTCTCTCTCTCTCCTTCTCTCTCTCCCTGTATATCTCTCTCTCTCTCTCTCTCCCCGTCTCTCCCCATCTCTCTCTCCCCGTCTCTCTCCGTCTCTCTCTCCCTGTATATCTCGCTCTCACTCTCTCCCCCCGTCTCTCTTCATCTCTCTCTCTCTCTCTCTCCGTCTCTCTCTCCCTGTATATCTCTCTCTCTCTCCCCCCCGTCTCTCTTCATCTCTCTCTCCGTCTCTCTCTCCCTGTATATCTCTCTCTCTCTCCCCCCCGTCTCTCTTCATCTCTCTCTCTCTCTCTCTCCGTCTCTCTCTCCCTGTATATCTCTCTCTCTCTCCCCCCGTCTCTCTTCATCTCTCTCTCTCTCTCTCTCCGTCTCTCTCTCCCTGTATATCTCTCTCTCTCTCCCCCCCGTCTCTCTGTCTCTCTCTCCCGTCTCTCTCTCCCCTGTATATCCTCTCTCATCTCTCCCCCCGTCTCTCTTCAATCTCTCCTCTCTCCTCTCTCTCTCCGTCTCTCTCTCCCTTTATATCTCTCCTCTCTCTCTCTCCCCCCCTTCTCTCTTCTCGCTCGTCCTCTCTCTTTCTCCGTCTCTCTCTCCCTGTATATCTCTCTCTCTCTCCCCCCGTCTCTCTTCATCTCTCTCTCCCGCTAGCCAGTTCTGTTCATACGTTAATATAGACATGATAAAGGGATGAAAGGTGTAGTGTAAGGACGGAAGAACTAAGGACAAGTCAGAACATCTGACGTACGGGGTGACATCACAATGAATAAGAAGAATTCCCTTCTAAACTGGGCTGAACCACTGCAGCCACAGAGAGAGGGGTGTTCCATGAGTTCCAAACGCTCCAGTTCCACAGCTGTTAGGTAGAACCTGGGTCGTGTTCATTAGGGCACACCGTAGCAAAACGTTTAGAAGCGAAAAACAAAAATGAGTGTTTCTTATCGGACTAGTACAGATAGTACGTTTTGGAACATTTTCTTCAATTTCATACGTAATGCACACAACCCTGGACTGTCTCTGGCTGTGTCCCAAATGGCACCCTATTCCATATATAGTGCACTACTTTAGACCAGGGCCCATAGGAAATAGGATGCCAATGTGTTTCTCTCTCTCTCTCTCTCTCTCTCTCTCCTCTCTCTTCTCCTCTCTCTCTCTCTCTCTCTCCTCCCCTCTCTCTCTCTCTCTCTCTCTTCTCTCTCTCTCTCTCTCCTGTCCCCTGTCCCCTGTCCCCTGTCTCCTGTCCCCTGTCCCCTGTCCCCTGTCTCCTGTTAGAGGTCCCCAGGTTTCTGGCGGCAGGTGTTACAGACGCGCACCGGGTGGTCCCAGCCCCTAGAGGGCACCGCTCTGCGTTCAGGGGAGCAGTCGTCACACACGCCCTGGCCGCAGGCCCTGCAGTGGTGGATGGAGAGACGCGGGTTGGAGAAGTCTCTCTGACACTCACAGCAGCACCGGATGTCCTGGTCAGGAACCCAGTAGGCTGGACGAGCTGCATCCTTCACCAGACCTGGAGAGAAGGGGAGCGGAGAGGACCGGAGAGAAGGGGAGCGGAGAGGACCAGAGAGGGGGAGCGGAGAGGACCAGAGAGGGGGAGCGGAGAGGACCGGAGAGAGGGAGCGGAGAGGACCGGAGAGGGGGAGCGGAGAGGACCAGAGAGGGGGAGCGGAGAGGACCAGAGAGGGGGAGCGGAGAGGACCAGAGAGGGGGAGCGGAGAGGACCAGAGAGGGGGAGCGGAGAGGCCCAGAGAGGGGGAGCGGAGAGGCCCAGAGAGGGGGAGCGGAGAGGACCAGAGAGGGGGAGCGGAGAGGACCAGAGAGGGGGAGCGGAGAGGACCAGAGAGAAGGGGAGCGGAGAGGACCAGAGAGGGGGAGTGGAGAGGACCAGAGAGGGGGAGCGGAGAGGACCAGAGAGGGGGAGCGGAGAGGACCAGAGAGGGGGAGCGGAGAGGACCAGAGAGGGGGAGCGGAGAGGACCAGAGAGGGGGAGCGGAGAGGACCAGAGAGGGGGAGCGGAGAGGACGAGAGAGGGGGGAGCGGAGAGGACCAGAGAGGGGGAGCGGAGAGGACCAGAGAGGGGGAGCGGAGAGGACCAGAGAGGGGGAGCGGAGAGGACCAGAGAGGAGGAGCGGAGAGGACCAGAGAGGGGGAGCGGAGAGGACATACGCACGCACGCAAACACAGACGGACACAGAGACACACACATACGTCACGTCACAGTTTTGCGAGGACATATGGCTATGTCAAAGTGACCCATCCATCACAGTTTATATTGAATGATGTATATCACATATGATGCAAAGCTCATCATACCAGCTGTATCTCTTCCTGCTTGAACAGCAATAGCTCAGATACACATGCAAATATGAAATGACCCCGGGGAATTGATAGAACATCTCTCAGAGATGCACAAAAACTACATAACATTCAAAATGGGTGAACCTTTCCTTTAAAGGTGTTAGACATAGGATTTTTTTTGTAGAATTATTGCATTGTAATTTCAGAAAATGTCCATAATATACAGTACCAGTCATTCAAGGGTTTTTCTTTAAAAATATATATTTTTTCTACATTGTAGAATAATAGTGAAGACATCAAAACTATAAAATAACACATATGGAATCATGTAGTAACCAAAAAAGTGTTAAACAAACCACCCGTTGCCTTGATGACAGCTTTGCACACTCTTGGCATTCTCTCAACCAGCTTCACCTGGAATGCTTTTCCAACAGTCTTGAAGGAGTTCCCACATATGCTTAGCACTTGTTGGCTGCTTTTCCTTCACTCTGCCGTCCGACTCATCCCAAACCATCTCAATTGGGTTGAGGTCGGGGGATTGTGGAGGCCAGGTCATCTGATGCAGCACTCCATCACTCTCCTTCTTGGTAAAATAGCCATTACACAGCCTGGAGGTGTGTTGGGTCATTGTCCTGTTGAAAAACAAATTATAGTCCCACTAAGCCCAAACCAGATGGGATGGCGTATCGCTGCAGAATGCTGTGGTAGCCATGCTGGTTAAGTGTGCCTTGAATTCTAAATAAATCACAGACAGTGTCACCAGCAAAGCACCCCCACACCATAACACCTCCTCCTCCATGCTTTACGGTGGGAACTACACATGCGGAGATCATCCATTCACCCACACCACGTCTCACAAAGACACAGCGGTTGGAACCAAAAATCTCAAATTTGGACTCCAGACCAAAGGACACATTTCCACCGGTCCAATGTCTATTGCTCGTGTTTCTTGGCCCAAGCAGGTCTCTTCTTCTTTTTGGTGTCCTTTAGTAGTGGTTTCTTTGCAGCAATTTGACCATGAAGGCCTGATTCACAGAGTCCCCTCTGAACAGTTGATGTTGAGATGTGTCTGTGACTTGAACTCAGTTAAGCATTTATTTGGGCTGCAATTTCTGAGGCTGGTAACTCTAATGCACTTATCCTCTGCAGCAGAGGTAACTCTGGGTCTTCCATTCCTGTGGCGATCCTCATGAGAGCAAGTTTAATCATAGCGCTTGATGGTTTTTGCGACTGCACTTGAAGAAACTTTCAAAGTTCTTGAAATGTTCTATATTGACTGATCTTCATGTTTTAAATTAATGATGGACTGTCATTTCTCTTTGCTTATTTGAGCTGTTCTTGCCATAATATGGACTTGGTCTTTTACCAAATAGGGCTATCTTCTGTATACCACCCCCCCCCCCCCCCCCCCCCCCCCCCCCCCACTTTGTCACAACACAACTGATTGGCTCAAACGCATTAAGAAGGAAAGAAATTCCACAAATGATCTTTTAAGAAGGCACACCTGTTAATTTAAATGCATTCCAGGTGACTACATCATGAAGCAGGTTGAGAGAATGCCAAGAGTGTGCAAAGCTGTCATCAAGGCAAAGGGTGGCTATTTGAAGAATCTCAAATATATATATTATATATTTGTTTAACACTTTTTTGGTTACTACATGATTCCATATGTGTTATTTCATCGTTTTGATGTCTTCACTATTATTCTACAATGTAAAAAATAGTCAAAAATAAAATAAAAACCCTTGAATGAGTAGGTGTGTCCAAACCTTTGACTGGTAGTGTGTATACACTTGGTGTACAAAACACTTCCTAATATTGAGTTGCACCCCCTCTTTTGCCCTCAGAACAGCCTCAATTCGTCAGGGCATGTATTATGGACATTTTCTGAAATTCTTTAAGCCTCTATTAAGCCTTGTATATCTTATTGACTTTACATCTCTTACTGAGGACAGACACACACTGTTGATGCAGTGACATTACATTACATTCTTATTGACTATCACTACCCAAAGACTGCCATTCTGATATGATGTGATGTAGCTACAATGGTTTACATGTGCAGTACTTCTCCATTACCATCTGATGGCAGTATGAAGTGCAGTACTTCTCCATTACCATCTGATGGCAGTATGAAGTGCAGTACTTCTCCATTACCATCTGATGGCAGTATGAAGTGCAGTACTTCTCCATTACCATCTGATGGCAGTATGAAGTGCAGTACTTCTCCATTACCATCTGATGGCAGTATGAATGCACAGACGAACACACGTGTGGACATCCACTCTCTCCAGACCGGTGACCACAGAGTCGTCTAGACTACAGTACTCACCCAGAGGGATGTATGTAGCGGTGACCACAGAGTCGTCTAGACTACAGTACTCACCCAGAGGGATGTATGTAGCGGTGACCACAGAGTAGTCTAGACTACAGTACTCACCCAGAGGGATGTATGTAGCGGTGACCACAGAGTCGTCTAGACTACAGTACTCACCCAGAGGGATGTATGTAGCGGTGACCACAGAGTCGTCTAGACTACAGTACTCACCCAGAGGGATGTATGTAGCGGTGACCACAGAGTAGTCTAGACTACAGTACTCACCCAGAGGGATGTATGTAGCGGTGACCACAGAGTCGTCTAGACTACAGTACTCACCCAGAGGGATGTATGTAGCGGTGACCACAGAGTAGTCTAGACTACAGTACTCACCCAGAAGGGATGTATGTAGCGGTGACCACAGAGTCGTCTAGACTACAGTACTCACCCAGAGGGATGTATGTAGCGGTGACCACAGAGTCGTCTAGACTACAGTACTCACCCAGAGGGATGTATGTAGCGGTGACCACAGAGTCGTCTAGACTACAGTACTCACCCAGAGGGATGTATGTAGCGGTGACCACAGAGTAGTCTAGACTACAGTACTCACCCAGAGGGATGTATGTAGCGGTGACCACAGAGTCGTCTAGACTACATTACTCACCCAGAGGGATGTATGTAGCGGTGACCACAGAGTAGTCTAGACTACAGTACTCACCCAGAGGGATGTATGTAGCGGTGGCCACAGAGTAGTCTAGACTACAGTACTCACCCAGAGGGATGTATGTAGCGGTGACCACAGAGTCGTCTAGACTACAGTACTCACCCAGAGGGATGTATGTAGCGGTGACCACAGAGTAGTCTAGACTACAGTACTCACCCAGAGGGATGTATGTAGCGGTGACCACAGAGTCGTCTAGACTACAGTACTCACCCAGAGGGATTGTATGTAGCGGTGACCACAGAGTAGTCTAGCTACAGTACCACCCAGAAGGGATGTATGTAGCGGTGACCACAGAGTCGTCTAGACTACAGTACTCACCCAGAGGGATGTATGTAGCGGTGACCACAGAGTAGTCTAGACTACAGTACTCACCCAGAGGGATGTATGTAGCGGTGACCACAGAGTCGTTCTAGACTACAGTACTCACCCAGAGGGATGTATGTAGCGGTGACCACAGAGTAGTCTAGACTACAGTACTCACCCCAGAGGGATGTATGTAGCGGTGGCCACAGAGTAGTCTAGACTACAGTACTCACCCAGAGGGATGTATGTAGCGGTGACCACAGAGTCGTCTAGACTACAGTACTCACCCAGAGGGATGTATGTAGCGGTGACCACAGCTCCTAGTGTATTCTGAACAGCCTCTCCTACTCTCCTACTGAGTGTCCCTCCCTCCTCCTCCTCCAACGCTGCATCCAGCAGCTCTACAACACACACGCACACACACACGCACACACACAGAAAGAAGTAAGGACAAAACAACCACAGATTTATGTTTCACATATTAATTTATAAGATATGTAAATCAGATAGTAAGAGCAGGAAACACGATTTCCCGACTAAATTTGATGTTCATATTAGTGATGGGGGAAAAATCAATACAGTTAAATATCGGGATATTATTTTTGACGATATATTAAATGGTTTTGACAATATTGCAACATTATTTTTGTGCTAGTTGGATGTACCTGCACCTTTTATTTCCCTGACAGATCAAAACTTGTTTTTCTCATGGCTCTCTCTTGTCTCTCTGTTGCAGACATATGGTGAGCAATATGTTTGGAACATTGAATCGCGATAAAATCACAGTATAGAATCGCAATCCATACACTACAGTATCGTATCGGCACCTACAGTAAGTATCATGATAATATCGTACTGTGAGGTCCCTGGCAATTCCCAGCCTTAGTTCCTATGGCATCCAGGTTTATCTCCCGAGTGGCGCAGTGGTCTAAGGCACTGCATCGCAGTGCTAGCTGTGCCACTAGAGATCCTGGTTCGAATCCAGGCTCTGTCGTAGCCGGCCGCGACCGGGAGACCCATGGGGCGGCGCACAATTGGCTCAGCGTCGTCCAGGGTAGGGGAGGGAATGACCGGCAGGGATGTAGCTCAGTTGGTAGAGCATGGCGTTTGCAACGCCAGGGTTGTGGGTTCGATTCCCATGGGGGGCCAGTATAAAAAATGATGTATGCACTCACTAAATGTAAGTCGCTCTGGATAAGAGCGTCTGCCTAATGACTAAATGTAAATTAAATCTAAGAGTATTATTTAAAAGACCTAGTGGGACATCATAGGATAATGTAGAAACATCATGTTAGATATACAAGTCCTTACCTTCTGAGATGCCCCGGTTATGGAAGCAGGCATCACGACCCGTACGGGGGAAGCCCCCTAGCCCCTCTCTGGAACAGGGCGTTCATGGAGACAGCGTCACAGAAGCCCTCTCCGCAAGGACGGCATGGTGCTTATATCGTTGTCTGGAACACTCATGCACTTAGCACATTTCTGTTACAGAGAACGAAGGACGGTATTCTAGCTCAAAACACAAGCACACATAGGAGCAATGGATAGCCCTTACACAGTCTAGGCAATGGATGTCTTTACACAGTCATAGGAGCAATGGATAGTCTTTACACAGTCATAGGAGCAAAGGATAGTCTTTACACAGTCATATGAGCAATGGCTGGCCTTTACACAGTCATAGGAGCAATGGATATCTTTTACACTCTGGGAGCAAGGGATATCTTTACACCATCAAGAAAATGTAGTCTTTACCTCTAGAGAAATGGATATTTTTTAAACAGTCATGGGGCAATGGCGGGCCTTTACACGTCATGGGAGAAAGGGATGTCTTTACCCCAGTCATGGGAGCAAGGATTTTTTTACACATCATAGGGAAATGATTCCCTTTAAAACAGAAAGGGAAATGGATTCTTTACACAGTCATAAGACAATGGATTCTTTACACTCATGGGAAATGGCTGGCCTTAACAAAATGGACAATGATAGCCTTTACCATCTAGGAGAAATGGAAGCTTTACACGTCATAGGAGAAAATGGATATCTTTACACATCATAGGAGAAAGGGATAGTCTTTACACCGTCATGGGACAATGGATGTCTTTACACAGTCAAAAGAGCAATGTATATTTACCGCATAGGCAAGGGATAGTCTTACACGTCATGGGAGAAATTTTAGTCTTTCACAGTCCAAAAGAGCAATGGTAGTTTTTACACAGTCATAGGAGAAAGGGATGTCTTTACACAGTCATAGGAGCAATGGATATTTAACATCTAGGACAATGGATAGTCTTAACAGTCATACAGCAATGATAGCCCTTTACACTCTGGGAGCAATGGTAGTCTTTACACCAGTCATAGGATATGTAGTCTCCGGATAGAGCATGGCTGGCCTTACAACGTCATGGAGCAATGGATAGCACCTCTAGGAGATGATATTTAACAACACAGAGGACAATGGATAGCTTAAAGAAAAAATGATGTCTTTACACAGTCCTAGGAGCAATGGATGTCCTTTACACGGTATAAGAGCAGGCATTTCACAGTCATAGAGAGCAAGCTAGTCCTTTCCATCATAGGAGCAATGGTGTCTTTACACGGGTCTAGGAGCAAGGATAGTCTTTACACATCCCAAGGCAATGGTGTCTTTACACGTCATAGGAGCAGGGATAGTCGTACCAACCTCCATGACATGGATAGTCTTACACATTCATGGTACAAGGGATAGTCTTTACACAGTCATAGGAGCAATGCTAGGCCTTTACACAGTCATAGGAGCAATGGATAGTCTTTACACAGTCATAAGAGCAATGGATAGTCTTTACACAGTCATAGGAGCAATGGATAGTCTTTACACAGTCATAGAGCAATGGATAGTCTTTACACAGTCATAGGAGCAATGGCTAGTCTTTACACAGTCATAGGAGCAATGGATAGTCTTTACACAGTCATAGGAGCAATGGATAGTCTTTACACAGTCATAGAGCAATGGCTAGCCTTTACACAGTCATGGGAGCAATGGTAGTCTTTACCAGTCATAGGAGCAATGGATAGTCTTTACACAGTCATAGGAGCAATGATAGTTTTACACAGTCATAGGAGCAATGGCTGGCCTTTACACAGTCATAGGAGCAATGGATAGTCTTTACACAGTCATAGGAGCAATGGATAGTATTTACACAGTCATGGGTAGCAATGGATAGCCCTTTACACAGTCATAGGAGCAAGGGATGTCTTTACAACAGTCATAAGAGCAATGGCTAGTCTTTACACGTCATAGGAGCAATGGATAGTCTTACACAGTCATAGGAGCAATGGATAGTCTTTACACAGTCATAGGAGCATGGATAGCCTTACACAGTCATAGAGCAATGGATAGCCCTTTACACAGCCCATAAGGCAATGGCTAGTCTTTACACAGTCATAGGAGCAATGGATAGTCTTTACACAGTCATGGGAGCAATGGATAGTCTTTACACCATCATAGGAGCAATGGCTAGCCCTTTACACAGTCATAGGAGCAATGGATAGTCTTTTACACAGTCATGGGAGCATGGATATCTTTACACAGTCATAGGAGCAATGGATAGTCTTTAAACAGCCCATAGGAGCAATGGATAGTCTTTACACAGTCATAGAGCAATGGATAGTCTTACACATCATAGGAGCAATGGATATTCCTTTACACAGTCATAGGAGCAATGGATAGTCTTTACACAGTCATAAGAGCAATGGATAGTCTTTACACAGTCATAGGAGCAATGGATAGTCTTTACACAGTCATAGACAATGGATAGCCTTTACACAGTCATAGGAGCAATGGATAGTCCCTTTACACAGTCATACGAGCAATGGATAGTCTTTACACAGTCATAGGAGAAATGGATAGTCTTTACACAGTCATAGAGCAATGGATAGTCTTTCACAGTCATAGGAGCAATGGATGTCCTTTACACAGTCATAGGAGCAATGGATAGTCTTTACACATCATAGGAGCAATGGATAGTATTTACACAGTCATAGGAGCAATGGATATCCTTTACACAGTCATAGGAGCAATGGATAGTCTTTACACAGTCATGGAGCAATGGATAGTCTTTACACAGTCATAGAAAGCAATGGTAGTATTTACACAGTCATAGGAGAAATGGCTAGTCTTTCACAGTCATAGGAGCAATGGATAGTCTTTACACAGTCATAGGAGCAATGGATAGTCTTTACACATCATAGAGCAATGGATAGTCTTTCCCACAGTCATGGGAGCAATGGATAGTCTTACACAGTCATAGGAGAAATGGATAGTCTTTACACAGTCATAGAGCAATGGATAGTCTTTAAAACATCATGGGAGCAATGGCTGTCCTTTACACAGTCATAGGAGCAATGGATAGTCTTTACACAGTCATAGAGAAATGGATAGTCTTTACACAGTCATAGGAGCAATGGATAGTCTTTACACAGTCATAGGAGCAATGGATAGTCTTTACACAGTCATAGGAGCAATGGATAGTCTTTACACCAGTCATAGGAGCCATGGATAGTCTTTCCACAGTCATAGGAGCAATGGATAGTCTTTACACATCAAAAGAGAAATGGTGGCCTTTACCAGTCATGGGAGCAATGGATAGTCTTTACCCCAAAAAAAAACAAGCATATGTTTAAATAGGAGCAATGGCTGTCTTTACACAGTCATAGGAGCAATGGATAGTCTTTACACAGTCATGGAGCAATGGATAGCCTTTACACCAGTCATAGGAGCAATGGATAGTATTTACACAGTCATAAGAGCAAGGCTAGTCTTTACACAGTCATAGGAGCAATGGTAGTTCTTTACACAGCATAGGAGCAATGGATAGTCTTACACAGTCATAGGAGCAATGGATAGCCTTACACAGTCATAGGAGCAATGGATAGTCTTTACACAGTCATAGGAGCAATGGATAGTCTTTACACAGTCATAGGGATGCAATGGATAGTCTTTACACAGTCATAGGAGCAATGGATAGTCTTTACACAGTCATAGAGCAATGGATAGTCTTTACACAGTCATAGGAGCAATGGATAGTCGTTACACAGTCATAGGAGCAATGGATAGTCGATAACACCGTTCATATGGAGCAATGGATAGTCCCCCTTACACATTCATAGGAGCAATGATAGTCTTTACACAGTCATAGGAGCAATGGATAGTCTTTACACAGTCATAGGAGCAATGGATAGTCTTTACACAGTCATAGGAGCAATGGATAGTCTTTACACAGTCATAGGAGCAATGGATAGTCTTTACACAGTCATAGGAGCAATGGATAGTCTTTACACAGTCATAGGAGCAATGGATAGTCTTTACACAGTCATAGGAGCAATGGATAGCCTTTACACAGTCATAGGAGCAATGGATAGTCTTTACACAGTCATAGGAGCAATGGATAGCCTTTACACAGTCATAGGAGCATGGATAGTCTTTACAATATCCAAGCCCCATGGATGTCAACTTTCCCACAGTCTGGAGCAATGGATAACTTGTTCCACAGTCATAGGAGCATGACGCTACTCCTTATAAACAGAGAAACAAAAATCCAAGACAAAGATGGACGGTGTAAACAGTCACTTTAAAAACTTCTGCACTACAACCCTCCAATAACCTTCATTGCCAGTGAGTCACTGCATCTCCATGTTGGTTCTGAAAATGCATATGTCAGCCATGTTGGATCCATGCTGTGTCTATATCAGTATGACCAGATGGCTGTGAGGACCACGTACCAAGATAAGGGAGTTGGGTTTCCAGTAGGCCGGGGCGATCTGGTCGGTGAGCCAGGAAGTGACAGCTTTGGCAGGTTTCACACTGAGCTCTGACACACTCTGGGAGATGTAGTTCACACCGTCCAACAGTCTCTGAGCTGCATTGTTGTTGTCCTTCAGAAAACCATCCGACTGGAGAGGGAGAAAGGGGAGGGGGAGAGAGAGTGGAAGGAGGGAGAGGGAGAGAGAGAGAGAGAGAGAGAAGAGAGAGACGAGAAGAGAGAAGAAGAGAGAGACAGAGAGAGACGAGAGAGAGAGAGAGAGAGAGAGAGAAGACTAGAGAGAGAGAGAAGAGATAGAGACAGAGATGAGATAGAAGAGAGACAGACAGAGAGAGGAAAGAGAGAGAGAGAGAGAGAGAGAGAGAGAGAAGAGACAGAGAGAGAGATGAGAGAGAGAGAAAGATACAGAGAGAGAGAGAGAGGAGAGAGAGGAGAGATGAGAGAGGAGAGAGAGAGAGAGAGAGAGAGAAGTCAGTTAGTATGTATAGCTCATTATGCTACATTCTACATTCTACATTCTAGACTTCCTGTCACTGTGTAAAGCTTCTAAAATGGCTAGAATAAGCCAGAGCAGGGGCCATAGCCTCTCAGAGTAGGAGTGCTGATCACTTTTGCCTGTTAGATCACAATGAATAAGATTACATGGACAGGGGGGAATCTGATTCATAGATCAGCACTCCTACTCTTTCACGCTTTATGAATATGGGCCATGGGATGAGTAGGGGAACCCTCTCTTGTTCTTACCCCAGGGCAGATGGGTTGTATCTCAGTCCCACTGGGTCCTGGTCCCCTCCCCTCCCATCTCTTGTTCTTTTTTAAAATTTATTTTCTTAGGGGTAGATCAGCTTTAATATTGCAGATAGATTGTGGCTTCCATCACTGTAATTGTTTGCATCATTTCCAATCCCCCATATTTAAAATAAATATGGGGGATATATAAATTATAAATCTGCAGAACTGGGATGGTTGTATCCCCCATAAATAAATAAAATTATTGGTTGCAAGAATTTTGTATAATAATTGAAATTGTAAAACTCTAAGTTTTGAAACCAGCTTTGATTTGTGTATCAGTTCATAAACCATGTGCCATTGAATCGGTACATCGAAAATCTCTTCCCAACTATTTTGCTTTCTATATGGCACAGCTGTCAATTTTTTTGGTCCTTAAAATGAAACTGGTATACTTTTTTATTTATCACAATTTTCTTTAGGCAATTATGGTCTTTAATGCAGGGCCGACAGACAAGTTCCTTACTTTCTCCCCCTTCCACTTTCCTCTTCCATTTTTGCGGTAATGCTGCAATTAGTTGGTTGTACTATTGATTAGAGCAGACATTTCCATATATTTTGTTAGCTGCATGTGTGACATAACTTCACCAGTCCTATTTATGATAGAATTTACAAAGATGATACCTTTTTTTAAACATTCTTTCCAAAAATATTGTTTTTTAATCAATTAGTATATTTTGTTTTAACCATAATCTTTGTTCTAATATTTGTTCTGTCTTTTCTGGTGGATTAAACTGAAATTGCAACCAACTTTCTATGGCTTGTTTTAAAAATAGAGATATTTTGGAGATGATTTCATTTTCAAATACCCGAAAGTGAGAGGTTGTAATCTGAATAAAGGGAAAAAGGCCATTCTTTAACATGGCGTGAGACATTCCTACTAATCTGCTAGAGACCCAGTTCGGATTTAAGTATAACTTTTGTATGACTGAAGCCTTTAGTGAGAGGTCTAATGCTTTAATATTTAATAATTTCTGCCCTCCGAATTCATATTCATTATATACAGTGGGGAGAACAAGTATTTGATACACTGCCGATTTTGCAGGTTTTCCTACTTACAAAGCATGTAGAGGTCTGTAATTTTTATCATAGGTACACTTCAACTGTGAGGAACGGAATCTAAAACAAAAATCCAGAAAATCACATTGTATGATTTTTAAGTAATTCATTTGCATTTTATTGCATGACATAAGCATTTGATCACCTACCAACCAGTAAGAATTCCAGCTCTCACAGACCTGTTAGTTTTTCTTTAAGAAGCCCTCCTGTTCTTCACTCATTACCTGTATTAACTGCACCTGTTTGAACTCGTTACCTGTATAAAAGACACCTGTCCACACACTCAATCAAACAGACTCCAACCTCTCCACAACGGCCAAGACCAGAGAGCTGTGTAAGGACATCAGGGATAAAATTGTAGACCTGCACAAGACTGGGATGGGCTACAGGACAATAGGCAAGCAGCTTGGTGAGAAGGCAACAACTGTTGGCGCAATTATTCGAAAATGGAAGAAGTTCAAGATGACGGTCAATCACCCTCGGTCTGGGGCTCCATGCAAGATCTCACCTCGTGGGGCATCAATGATCATGAGGAAGGTGAGGGATCAGCCCAGAACTACACGGCAGGACCTGGTCAATGACCTGAAGAGAGCTGGGACCACAGTCTCAAAGAAAACCATTAGTAACACACTACGCCGTCATTGATTAAAATCCTGCAGCGCACGCAAGGTCCCCCTGCTCAAGCCAGCGCATGTCCAAGCCCGTCTGAAGTTTGCCAATGACCATCTGGATGATCCAGAGGAGGAATGGGAGAAGGTCATGTGGTCTGATGAGACAAAAATATAGCTTTTTGATCTAAACTCCACTCGCGGTGTTTGGAGGAAGAAGAAGGATGAGTACAACCCCAAGAACACCATCCCAACCGTGAAGCATGGAGGTGGAAACATCATTCTTTGGGGATGCTTTTCTGCAAAGGGGACAGGACGACTGCACCGTATTGAGGGGAGGATGGATGGGGCCATGTATCGCGAGATCTTGGCCAACAACCTCCTTCCCTCAGTAAGAGCATTGAAGATGGGTCGTGGCTGGGTCTTCCAGCATGACAACGACCCGAAACACACAGCCAGGTCAACTAATGAGTGGCTCCGTAAGAAGCATCTCAAGGTCCTGGAGTGGCCTAGCCAGTCTCCAGACCTGAACCCAATAGAAAATATTTGGAGGGAGCTGAAAGTCCGTATTGCCCAGCGACAGCCCCGAAACCTGAAGGATCTGGAGAAGGTCTGTATGGAGGAGTGGGCCAAAATCCCTGCTGCAGTGTGTGCAAACCTGGTCAAGACCTACAGGAAACGTATGATCTCTGTAATTGCAAACAAAGGTTTCTGTACTAAATATTAAGCTCTGCTTTTCTGATGTATCAAATACTTATGTCATGCAATAAAATGCAAATTAATTACTTAAAAATCATACAATGTGATTTTCTGGATTTTTGTTTTAGATTCCGTTCCTCACAGTTGAAGTGTACCTATGATAAAAATTACAGACCTCTACATGCTTTGTAAGTAGGAAAATCTGCAAAATCGGCAGTGTATCAAATACTTGTTCTCCCCACTGTAAATAGGCCCGTTTAATTTTGTCTGGCTTGCCGTTCCAAATAAAATGGAAAAAATGTTGCTCATATAATTAAAGAAACAAGTCGCTAGGTGTAGGTAGGGCCATAAGCAAATAGGTAAACTGGGATATGACTAAAGAGTTAATCAGGGTGATTTTTCCACAAATAGACAGGTATATTCCTTTCCACAGTAGCAAGATCTTATCTACTTTTGCCAACTTTCTATTAAAATGTATTGTCGCGAGGTCATTTCTTTCGGGATATTAATAATGAGTACGTCCATATCACTGTCAGACCATTTTATTGGTAAACTACACGGTAATGTAAAAGTTGTATTGTTTAGTGATCCAATACGTAATACAGTACACTTATCATAATTTGGTTAGAAAAAACTATCTGGATCATCTATGAGGCTGTGGAGGGATCCAAATTGTTGATTTAAAAAGAAAACATGGATCATCAGCATACAATGACACCTTTGTTTTTAAGCCCTGGATTTCTAGGCCCTTGATATCATTGTTGGATCTGATTTTAATAGCTAACATCTCGATGGCCATAATAAATAGATATGCAGATAGTAGACAGCCTTGTTTCACTCCTCTTGACAGTTTAAAACTTTCTGAGAAATAGCCATTATTTACTATTTTACACCTAGGGTTACTCTACATAACTTTACCCCATTGTATAAGAGACTCTCAAAAAATGAAATATTCCAGGCATTTATATATAAATTCCAGTCATACTTTATCAAAAGCCTTTTCAAAGTCAACTATGAATACCAGGCCTGGTTTCCCAGATTTTTCATAGTGTTCTATTGTTTCCAGTACTTGTCTCATATTATCTCCAATGTATCGTCCATGTAAAAAACCTGTCTGAAATGGATGAATAATATCCGACAATACCTTTTCAATTCTATGCGCTGTGAACTTTGCTAGAATTTTTGCATCACAACACTGAAGTCTAAGGGGCCTCCAATTTTTATTTTATGGACTGGATTTTTATATTTACCACTTGGGTCCTGTTTCAGTAATAATGAAATCAGACCTTCTTGTTGGGTATCTGATAATCTACAATTTTTATAGGAGTGGTTAAAACATGCTAATAACGGTCCTCTGAGTACATCAAAAAAGGTTTGGTATACCTCGACTGGTATACAATCCAGCCCTGGAGTTTCCCCGGACTTAAAGGCTTTAATTGCATCAAGAAGATCCTCCTCTGTAATTTGGCCTTCACATGAGTCTTTCTGTACAGCTGTTAATTGTACATTATTAATAGGAAAAAAATCCTTACAATTAACTTCGGCTAGTGAAGATGGAGGAGACTGAAATGAAAGCATATGCTTAAAGTTCTTTGCTTCCTCTTTCAAAATATATTTAGGTGAATTATGGGTGACTCATTTCTCTAACAAGTGTCAGTCAATTATTTTTGGTAGCATTTCTACATTGAAGATTTTTTGTGTTTTTTTTAATGGTGCATTTTTCTTGATATCCCATCCAGTTCGCTTAATTTTTATAATATATTACACTTGATCTTTCTTGAATAAGTTCCTCCATTTCTTTTTGTTTTTCCTCTACGTATTCTGTGCCTCTATGGTACTGCTTTTATTGCTATCTACACTACCAGTCAAACGTTTGGACACACCTACTCATTCAAGGGTTTTTCTTTATTTGTGTAAAAAAATTCACATTGTAGAATAATAGTGAAGACATCAAAACTATGAAATAATACATATGGAATCATGTAGTAACCGAAAAAGTGTTAAACAAATCAAAATATATTTTCTATTTGAGATTCTTCAAATAGCCACCCTTTGCCTTGATGACAGCTTTGCACACTCTTGGCATTCTCTCAACCAGCTTCATGAGATAGTCACCTGAAATGCATTTCAATTAACAGGTGTGCCTTCTTAAAAGTTAATTTGTGTAATTCATTTCCTTCTTAATGTGTTTGAGCCAATCAGTTGTGTTGTGACAAGGTAGGGGTGGTATACAGAAGATAGCCCTATTTGGTAAAAGACCAAGTCCATATTATGGCAAGAACAGCTCAAATAAGCAAAGAGAAACGACAGTTCATCATTACTTTAAGACAAGAAGGTCAGTCAATCCGGAAAATTTCAAGAACTTTGAAAGTTTCTTCAAGTGCAGTCGCAAAAACCATCAACCGCTATCATGAAACTGGCTCTCATGAGGACCGCCACAGGAATGGAAGACCCAGAGTTATCTCTGCTGCAGAGGATAAGTTCATTAGATTTACCAGCCTCAGAAATTGCAGCCCAAATAAAGGCTTCACAGAGTTCAAGTAACAGACACATCTCAACATCAACTGTTCAGAGGGGACTGTGAATCAGGCCTTCATGGTCGAATTACTGAAAAGAAACCACTACTAAAGGACACCAATAAGAAGAAGAAACCTGCTTGGGCCAAGAAACACAAGCAATTGACATTAGACCGGTGGAAATTTGTCCTTTGGTCTGGAGTCCAAATTTGAGATTTTTGGTTCAAACTGCTGTGTCTTTGTGAGACGCGGTGTGGGTGAACGGATGATCTCCGCATGTGTAGTTCCCACCGTAAAGCACGCAGGAGGAGGTGTTATGGTGTGGGGGTGCTTTGCTGGTGACACTGTCTGTGATTTATTTAGAATTCAAGGCACACTTAACCAGCATGGCTACCACAGCATTCTGCAGTGACATGCCATCCCATCTGGTTTGGGCCTAGTGGGACTATAATTAGTTTTTCAACAGGACAATGACCCAACACACCTCCAGGCTGTGTAAGGGCTATTTTACCAAGAAGGAGAGTGATGGAGTGCTGCATCAGATGACCTGGCCTCCACAATCCCCCAACCTCAACCCAATTGAGATGGTTTGGGATGAGTCGGACGGCAGAGTGAAGGAAAAGCAGCCAACAAGTGCTCAGCATATGTGGGAACTCCTTCAAGACGGTTGGAAAAGTATTCCAGGTGAAGCTGGTTGAGAGAATGCCAAGAGTGTGCAAAGCTATCATCAAGGCAAAGGGTGGCTATTTGAAGAAACTCAAATAGAAAATTGATTTTGATTTGTTTAACACTTTTTTGGTTACTACATGATTCCATATGTATTATTTCATAGTTTTGATGTCTTCACTATTATTCTACAATGTAGAAAATAGTAAAGATAAAGAAAACCCTTGAATGAGTAGGTGTGTCCAAACTTTTGACTGGTACTGTATATATATATATATATATATATATATATATATATATATATAAAACAAATCTTGCATTTCTTAATTAGTTTCCACAATTAAGGAATAATATGTGTAATAATGTTGGCAGTTCATACGAAGGATTGTTACCTACAACATTACATTACAAAAATTACATTTTTTTTATTCATCCAGTATTGTCCCTAACACCCCATAGCAATAGATGTGGGATACACACACACACACACACGCACACACACACACACACACACACACACACACTCCCCACCCTTCCCCCACAAACAACCACAAGCTCAGATGTTCAACAGTTGTTCCATCCCTGAGCCCAACTCAAGAGAAGACTTGATGTGCGAATGCATATACAGTTGTAGCTGTTTGAGAAGGCATGCAAAATTTAGCAAGAGTGGGGAGATTTGATTAACCAATGTGAAGTCCTAGCTCCTCCTGTTCTTACCCCAGGCCAGATGTGTTTTATTTCAGTTCTGACCACCGTGTCCACTGGGTCCTGGTTCCCATACCAGTACTGCCTGCTTCTGTAGATCACCCCACAGTTGGGACACTCTATCACATACCTGTAAACAACAACACCACCACTTCAGTTCACTCTATCACATACCTGTAAACAACAACAACACCACTACTTCAGTTCACTCTATCACATACCTGTAAACAACAACACCACTACTTCAGTTCACTCTATCACATACCTGTAAACAACAACACCACTACTTCAGTTCACTCTATCACATACCTGTAAACAACAACACCACCACTTCAGTTCACTCTATCACATACCTGTAAACAACAACAACACCACTACTTCAGTTCACTCTATCACATACCTGTAAACAACAACAACACCACTACTTCAGTTCACTCTATCACATACCTGTAAACAACAACACCACCACTTCAGTTCACTCTATCACATACCTGTAAACAACAACAACACCACCACTTCAGTTCACTCTATCACATACCTGTAAACAACAACACCACCACTTCAGTTCACTCTATCACATACCTGTAAACAACAACACCACTACTTCAGTTCACTCTATCACATACCTGTAAACAACAACACCACCACTTCAGTTCACTCTATCACATACCTGTAAACAACAACACCACCACTTCAGTTCACTCTATCACATACCTGTAAACAACAACGCCACTACTTCAGTTCACTCTATCACATACCTGTAAACAACAACACCACTACTTCAGTTCACTCTATCACATACCTGTAAACAACAACACCACTACTTCAGTTCACTCTATCACATACCTGTAAACAACAACAACACCACTACTTCAGTTCACTCTATCACATACCTGTAAACAACAACACCACCAATTCAGTTCACTCTATCACATACCTGTAAACAACAACACCACTACTTCAGTTCACTCTATCACATACCTGTAAACAACAACAACACCACTACTTCAGTTCACTCTATCACATACCTGTAAACAACAACACCACCACTTCAGTTCACTCTATCACATACCTGTAAACAACAACACCACTACTTCAGTTCACTCTATCACATACCTGTAAACAACAACACCACTACTTTAGTTCACTCTATCACATACCTGTAAACAACAACACCACTACTTTAGTTCACTCTATCACATACTTGTAAACAACAACACCACTACTTCAGTTCACTCTATCACATACTTGTAAACAACAACACCACTACTTTAGTTCACTCTATCACATACTTGTAAACAACAACACCACTACTTCAGTTCACTCTATCACATACATGTAAACAACAACAACACCACTACTTCAGTTCACTCTATCACATACCTGTAAACAACAACACCACTACTTCAGTTCACTCTATCACATACCTGTAAACAACAACAACACCACTACTTCAGTTCACTCTATCACATACCTGTAAACAACAACGCCACTACTTCAGTTCACTCTATCACATACCTGTAAACAACAACACCACTACTTCAGTTCACTCTATCACATACCTGTAAACAACAACACCACTACTTCAGTTCACTCTATCACATACCTGTAAACAACAACAACACCACTACTTCAGTTCACTCTATCACATACCTGTAAACAACAACAACACCACTACTTCAGTTCACTCTATCATATACAGTGGGGGAAAAAAGAATTTAGTCAGCCACCAATTGTGCAAGTTCTCCCACTTAAAAAGATGAGAGAGGCCTGTAATATTAATCATAGGTACACGTCAACTATGACAGACAAATTGAGGAAAAAAAATCCAGAAAATCACATTATAGGATTTTTAATGAATTTATTTGCAAATTATGGTGGAAAATAAGTATTTGGTCACCTACAAACAAGCAAGATTTCTGGCTCTCACAGACCTGTAACTTCTTCTTTAAGAGGCTCCTCTGTCCTCCACTCATTACCTGTATTAATGGCACCTGTTTGAACTTGTTATCAGTATAAAAAGACACCTGTCCACAACCTCAAACAGTCACACTCCAAACTCCACTATGGCCAAGACCAAAGAGCTGTCAAAGGACACCAGAAACAAAATTGTAGACCTGCACCAGGCTGGGAAGACTGAATCTGCAATAGGTAAGCAGCTTGGTTTGAAGAAATCAACTGTGGGAGCAATTATTAGGAAATGGAAGACATACAAGACCACTGATAATCTCCCTCGATCTGGGGCTCCACGCAAGATCTCACCCCGTGGGGTCAAAATGATCACAAGAACGGTGAGCAAAAATCCCAGAACCACACGGGGGGACCTAGTGAATGACCTGCAGAGAGCTGGGACCAAAGTAACAAAGCCTACCATCAGTAACACACTACGCCGCCAGGGACTCAAATCCTGCAGTGCCAGACGTGTCCCCCTGCTTAAGCCAGTACATGTCCAGGCCCGTCTGAAGTTTGCTAGAGTGCATTTGGATGATCCAGAAGAGGATTGGGAGAATGTCATATGGTCAGATGAAACCAAAATTGAACTTTTTGGTAAAAACTCAACTCGTCGTGTTTGGAGGACAAAGAATGCTGAGTTGCATCCAAAGAACACCATACCTACTGTGAAGCATGGGGGTGGAAACATCATGCTTTGGGGCTGTTTTTCTGCAAAGGGACCAGGACGACTGATCCGTGTAAAGGAAAGAATGAATGGGGCCATGTATCGTGAGATGTTGAGTGAAAACCTCCTTCCATCAGCAAGGGCATTGAAGATGAAACGTGGCTGGGTCTTTCAGCATGACAATGATCCCAAACACACCGCCCGGGCAACGAAGGAGTGGCTTCGTAAGAAACATTTCAAGGTCCTGGAGTGGCCTAGCCAGTCTCCAGATCTCCACCCCATAGAAAATCTTTGGAGGGAGTTGAAAGTCCGTGTTGCCCAGCGACAGCCCCAAAACATCACTGCTCTAGAGGAGATCTGCATGGAGGAATGGGCCAAAATACCAGCAACAGTGTGTGAAAACCTTGTGAAGACTTACAGAAAACGTTTGACCTGTGTCATTGCCAACAAAGGGTATATAACAAAGTATTGAGAAACTTTTGTTATTGACCAAATACTTATTTTCCACCATAATTTGCAAATAAATTCATAAAAAATCCTACAATGTGATTTTCTGGAAAAAACATTCGCATTTTGTCTGTCATAGTTGACGTGTACCTATGATGAAAATTACAGGCCTCTCTCATCTGTTTAAGTGGGAGAACTTGCACAATTGGTGGCTGACTAAATACTTTTTCCCCCCAGTGTACCTGTAAACAACAACACCACTACTTCAGTTCACTCTATCACATACCTGTAAACAACAACACCACTACTTCAGTTCACTCTATCACATACCTGTAAACAACAACAACACCACTACTTCACATACAAGAGAACCACACTACAGTTCGGCCAGCGACAGCAGATAGCGTTTAAACAGCTTCTACCTGTTGGTCTCAAACCTCTTAAAGGTGATTGTATCATTATTCTCCTTTATTCCACAGCCTTTCAGACGATGATACAGACTAAATAGCTTCCTCCCTTCATTCTGAAGGACCAGACCAGGGATGCGTCCCAAATGGCACCCTATTCCCTATGTAGTGCACTACTTTCTGATAGACCAGTACTCACCCTGACCAGGCGTAGATGGCCAGACCAAACCAGGGAGAGTCAGAGGAGGCTGTCGTCTTGGGAACCACAATCACCTCCTTCCCTCCCTCATAGCACGCCTGAGGAGCGGAGTACAGACATTCAGTTCAGAAGACTAACTAACGTGTGTGTGCGCGTGTGTGTGTGTGTGTGTGTGTGTGTGAGAGAGTGTGTGTGTATGTATGTGTATGTGTGTGTGTGTGTGTGTGTGTGTGTACGTGTGTGTGTGTGTGTGTGTGTGTGTGTATGTATGTGTGTGTGTGAGAGAGTGTGTGTGTATGTATGTGTATGTGTGTGTGTGTGTGTGTGTGTGTGTACGTGTGTGTGTACGTGTGTGTGTGTGTGTGTGTGTGTGTGTGTGTGTGTGTGTGTGTGTGTGTGTGTGTGTGTGTGTATGTATGTGTGTGTGTGAGAGAGTGTGTGTGTATGTATGTGTGTGAGAGAGAATGTGTGTGTACGTGTGTGTTCCTACCTTACAAGTGTAGATACGGTTGTCATTCTGAGCAGAGTAGTGACAGCGGTGTTTAGCCTCGTGGTCCACTTCCTCCTTCAGATGGTTCATACTGTTCTTACAGCCAGACCTGACAGGAAGAGGGTTGGTACACAGTGGTTCATTACTACAGTGAGGGAAAAAAGGATTTGATCCCCTGCTGATTTTGTACGTTTGCCCACTGACAAAGAAAGTATCAGTCTATAATTTTAATGGTAGGTTTATTTGAACATTGAGAGACAGAATAACAACAAAAAAATCCAGAAAAACGCATGTCAAAAATGTTATAAATGTATTTGCATTTTAATGAGGGAAATAAGTATTTAGCCCATTCCAGCCTTGTGTAGGTCTACAATCTTGTCCCTGACATCCTTGGAGAGCTCTTTGGTCTTGGCCATTGTGGAGAGTTTGGAATCTGATTGATTGATTGCTTCTGTGGACAGGTGTCTTTTATACAGGTAACAAGCTGAGATTAGGAGCACTCCCTTTAAGAGTGTGCTCCTAATCTCAGCTCATTACCTGTATAAAAGACACCTGGGAGCCAGACATTTTTCTGATGGAGAGGGGGTCAAATACTTATTTCCCTCATTGAAATGCAAATCAATTTATAACATTTTTGACGTTTTTCTAGATTTTTTGTTGTTGTTATTCTGTCTCTCACTGTTCAAATAAACCTACCATTCAAATTATAGACTGATCATGTCTTCGTCAGTGGGCAAACATACAAAATCAGCAGGGGATCAAATACTTTTTTCCCCTCACTGTACGTTATCACTGTGCTGTTCTAACAGCCAGACCTGACAGCAAGAGGGTTGGTACACAGTGTTTAATTACTACGTTATCACTGTGCTGTTCTTACAGCCAGTGTTTAATTACTATGTTATCACTGTGCTGTTCTTACAGCCAGTGTTTAATTACTACGTTATCACTGTGCTGTTCTTACAGCCAGTGTTTAATTACTACGTTATCACTGTGCTGTTCTTACAGCCAGTGTTTAATTACTACGTTATCACTGTGCTGTTCTTACAGCCAGTGTTTAATTACTACGTTATCACTGTGCTGTTCTTCCAGCCAGTGTTTAATTACTACGTTATCACTGTGCTGTTCTTACAGCCAGTGTTTAATTACTACGTTATCACTGTGCCAGACCTGACAGGAAGGCAGAGAATCATTACGGCTGAAGACTTACGTAGAAAACTAGGATATTATTGTTCAAACCTGTTTGAGATGCTATTTCGTGTAATAATCAGGTAATTACTACCGATATGTAATAACTATGCAACTCCAAAGTAATACACATTAACCATGTAATAACAAAATACCAATAATAGAAAGCATTAGTGTAAACTGAGTGGAGTTAGAGTGAGCCATTACACAGCTAAGGCTAATTTACCATGTCAATTATAACACAAAAAGGTCAATATTGAACTGTAATAGAAAGCAGAACTGGAAACAGAGGACACAGATGGAGGCACGGTCAGATACACACCCACAGCTGAGACAGATAGAGGAGCAGGTGAAGTACTCATCAGGGAAGAAAGAGTTACTGGCCAGGTGCTCTTCTGGGATATCCCCACTGAAACGTTCACTCAGGGCCTAGAGGGGAGAGAGGGAGGGAGGGAGGAAGAGAGGTGGGGGGGAGAGAGTAGGGAGGGAGAGAGAGAGAGAGAGAGAAAGCGAGAGCTTTGCAACAGGTGTTGACAGGTTCATGAATTGTTTACACACACACACACACACACACACACACACACACACACACAGAGAGACACACACACACCAACCTGCAGGGCCCTGTATATAACGCTGACACCAACCTGCAGGGCCCTGTATATAACGCTGACACCAACCTGCAGGGCCCTGTATATAATGCTGACACCAACCTGCAGGGCCCTGTATATAACGCTGACACCAACCTGCAGGGCCCTGTATATAACGCTGACACCAACCTGCAGGGCCCTGTATATAACGCTGACACCAACCTGCAGGGCCCTGTATATAACGCTGACACCAACCTGCAGGGCCCTGTATATAACGCTGACACCAACCTGCAGGGCCCTGTATATAACGCTGACACCAACCTGCAGGGCCCTGTATATAACGCTGACACCAACCTGCAGGGCCCTGTATATGACGCTGACACCAACCTGCAGGGCCCTGTATATGACGCTGACACCAAAGTGCAGGGCACTGTATATAACGCCTGACACCAACCTGCAGGGCCCTGTATATAACGCTGACACCAACCTGCAGGGCCCTGTATATAACGCTGACACCAACCTGCAGGGCCCTGTATATAACGCTGACACCAACCTGCAGGGCCCTGTATATAACGCTGACACCAACCTGCAGGGCCCTGTATATAACGCTGACACCAACCTGCAGGGCCCTGTATATAACGCTGACACCAACCTGCAGGGCCCTGTATATAACGCTGACACCAACCTGCAGGGCCCTGTATATGACGCTGACACCAACCTGCAGGGCCCTGTATATAACGTGACACCAACCTGCAGGGCCCTGTATATGACGCTGACACCAACCTGCAGGGCCCTGTATATAACGCTGACACCAACCTGCAAGGCCCTGTATATAACGCTGACACCAACCTGCAAGGCCCTGTATATAACGCTGACACCAACCTGCAGGGCCCTGTATATAACGCTGACACCAACCTGCAAGGCCCTGTATATAACGCTGACACCAACCTGCAGGGCCCTGTATATAACGCTGACACCAACCTGCAAGGCCCTGTATATAACGCTGACACCAAACTGCAAGAACCTGTATATAACGCTGACACCAACCTGCAGGGCCCTGTATATAACGCTGACACCAACCTACAAGGCCCTGTATATAACGCTGACACCAACCTGCAGGGCCCTGTATATGACGCTGGCGGAGCGTGGTGAGCGGGTGGTGTTGTTGTCTAGCTGTTGCTCCAGGCTCCGCAGCAGACCACTGAAATCTGTCGGGGGGTTGTAGGTTCGAGTCCCGCGGTACTGGATGGAGCTGAAGGCCTCGGGAAACAGACCCAGCTTCCTGAAACGCTCCTGGAGCAGACGCTCTGCAGACTCTGATGGCTTGTCTGGAGAGAGGGGGAGAGAGAGAAGATGTAGATGAGAGAGGGAGAGAGAGAGAGAGAGAAATGTAGAGGAGAGAGGGTAAGAGGAATAAGAGAGATAGAAGGGGAGAGCGGGGCTATTCATCTTATGAGATGCTGCAAGCTCTCTCGTCCTATCTGATGCTGGGGGGAGAGATCGCTGCGCGACCGGGGCAGATTCGAGGTGTGTGGAGACTCGTAGCTGGGGGTGCGGAGCGCTGTCGGCCGAGGGCTCGTGGATCGTCGCGCTGTAGAGGGGACGCTTGTAGACGGAGATGGGAGAGGTGTACGAGGAGAGTTGGGAGAGATCGTTTAGAGGAGAGCGTGGAGACGAGTTGGGCGGCGGTCGGGGATAGCGCGCTGTCCGGAGGTCGGGGGCGGCCGCTGTCGCTCGGGAGTGGAGCGCGCTGTAGACGGGACTGTTGGGGCGGCTGTGGCGGGGCGCTGGCGCTGCTGTCGGAGGGCCGGGGAGCGCTGAGCTGTCGGGCGCGGGGGCTGCAGGCGCGGATTGGCAGAGAGGGGGATAGCCCTTGCTTGGACAGCCGGCAGTCCTGCAATCCGAATCGAATGATAATTATTTCAGATATTTCTCCTTGGCGTTTCAGAGAGAGATGTAGAGGAGAGAGAGGGAGAGAGAGATGTAGAGGGAGAGGTGGATGAGAGAGAGCCTCACGTTACGTTTTGTCGCTTCGTGCTCCTACGCGTGGGGAGCGCTCCTCCGCTTTTCTAGAGGGTGGGGTGTTCTTGTTATGCTCGGGGGTAGATCTGAGAGTGTTGATTAGAAGATGAGAAGAGGGGAAGACAGTCTTGATGTTAGAAAGTGATGATTGTAAGTAGAGGTGAATGCACTAAGCTATGACAAGTTATTTCCACTTTCTAAACTGAAAACTGAATTGACGACAATCCTGCTACGGCCTCTATCTCTGTCTCAGCCCCTGACCCCCAACCTGATCCCAGCAGTTTGTCTCTGTCTCTGTCTCAGCCCCTGACCTTTGACCCCCAACCTGATCCCAGCAGTTTGTCTCTGTCTCAGCCCCTAATCCCCAACCTGATCCCAGCAGTTTGTCTCTGTCTCTGTCTCTGTCTCAGCCCCTGACCTTTGACCCCCAACCTGATCCCAGCAGTTTGTCTCTGTCTCTGTCTCAGCCCCTGACCTTTGACCCCCAACCTGATCCCAGCAGTTTGTCTCTGTCTCAGCCCCTGACCTTTGACCCCCAACCTGATCCCAGCAGTTTGTCTCTGTCTCAGCCCCTGATCCCCAACCTGATCCCAGCAGTTTGTCTCTGTCTCTGTCTCAGCCCCTGACCTTTGACCCCCAACCTGATCCCAGCAGTTTGTCTCTGTCTCAGCCCCTGATCCCCAACCTGATCCCAGCAGTTTGTCTCTGTCTCTGTCTCAGCCCCTGACCTTTGACCCCCAACCTGATCCCAGCAGTTTGTCTCTGTCTCAGCCCCTGATCCCCAACCTGATCCCAGCAGTTTGTCTCTGTCTCTGTCTCAGCCCCTGACCTTTGACCCCCAACCTGATCCCAGCAGTTTGTCTCTGTCTCAGCCCCTGACCTTTGACCCCCAACCTGATCCCAGCAGTTTGTCTCTGTCTCAGCCCCTGATCCCCAACCTGATCCCAGCAGTTTGTCTCTGTCTCTGTCTCAGCCCCTGACCTTTGACCCCCAACCTGATCCCAGCAGTTTGTCTCTGTCTCAGCCCCTGATCCCCAACCTGATCCCAGCAGTTTGTCTCTGTCTCTGTCTCAGCCCCTGACCTTTGACCCCCAACCTGATCCCAGCAGTTTGTCTCTGTCTCAGCCCCTGATCCCCAACCTGATCCCTGCAGTTTGTCTCTGTATACATGGTTCAGGTCCATTCTAACTTTACTGATAACTGATTGTGCTGACTTGCCTGGTCCTAGATCTGTTTGTGCTTTTGAGAACTCCATTGGCATGACATACAAGGAGTTGGCATGGCAGCACAAACAGACTGGCACTCAGGCTAAACGCCAACCAGAACCACCTACCTGATCCCAGTAGTTTGGTGTGGACGGTCTCATGGAAGATAATAACAGCTGGTCCCAGAGTGGACAGAGGGACGTCCAGGCCACACCGGGCCGTGGTGGCCTTCAGCTCCCTGGTGAAGTGCTTCAGATAGGCTTCCGAAGCGTCACCTAGGAAACTGAACATGTCCTCGTGGAGACGGTCGGCGTGGGTACGGTAGATGACGAGGTCGGAGACGGCAAGGACTTTGAGGAGCAGCCGGGTACGCTGGCCCTGATTGGATCCTAGGTGGGAAACAGTCGAGAGGAAGGGGAATTGTTAGCAGATGTCTGCTGACTGGTTAGTGCTCCCAACGTGATCTTAATCAAAGGCCTTTAGGCTTTCCCCTCAACAGACACACAGCTTTCCCCTGAACAGACACACCGCTTTCCCCTGAACAGACACACAGCTTTCCCCTGAACAGACACACCGCTTTCCCCTCAACAGACACACAGCTTTCCCCTCAACAGACACACCGCTTTCCCCTCAACAGACACACAGCTTTCCCCTCAACAGACACACCGCTTTCCCCTCAACAGACACACCGCTTTCCCTGAACAGACACACAGCTTTCCCCTGAACAGACACAATGGCTTTCCCCTCAACAGACACACAGCTTCCCTCAACAACACACCGCTTTCCCCTCAACAGACACACCGCTTTTCCCCCAACAGCCCAACCGCTTCCCTCAACAACACACCGCTTTCCCCTCAACAGACACACAGCTTCCCCCAACAGACACACAGCTTTCCTTCCCTCAACAGACACCAACCGTTTTCCCCCTCAACAGACCCCACCGCTTTCCCCTCAAACAGACACACAGCTTTCCCCTAAAACCAGACCACACCGCTTTCCCCTCAACAGACACACCGCTTTCCCCTGAACAGACCCACAGCTTTCCCTCAACAGACACACCGCTTTCCCCTCAACAAAACAAAACCGTTTTCCCCCTCAACGAAAAACCCAGCTTTCCCCTCAACAGCCCACACCGCTTTCCCCTCAAAACACCACCGCTTTCCCCTCAACAGACACACCGCTTCCCCTCAACAACACACGCTTTCCCTCAACAGACACACTGTTTTCCCCCTCAACAGACACACAGCTTTCCCCTGAACAGACACACAGCTTTCCCCTCAACAGACACACAGCTTTCCCCTCAACAGACACACAGCTTTCCCCTCAACAGACACACAGCTTTCCCCTCAACAGACACACAGCTTTCCCCTCAACAGACACACCGCTTTCCCCCTCAACAGACACACCGCTTTCCCCTCAACAGACCACACCGCTTTCCCCTCAACAGACACACAGCTTTCCCCTCAACAGACACACCGCTTTCCCCTCAACAGACACACCGCTTTCCCCTCAACAGACACAGCCACACCGCTTTCCCCCCTCAACAGACACCACAGCTTTCCCCTCAACAGACACACAGCTTTCCCCTCAACAGACACACCGCTTTCCCCTCAACAGACACACAGCTTTCCCCTCAACAGACACACTGCTTTCCCCTCAACAGACACACAGCTTTCTCTCACGTCACCCCCCTCCTCCGCACACTCCACTGGCTTCCAGTTGAAGCTCGCATCCGCTACAAGACCATGGTGCTTGCCTATGGAGCAGTGAGGGGAACGGCACCTCTGTACCTTCAGGGTCTGATCAGTCCCTACACCCAAACGAGGACATTGCGTTCATCCACCTCTGGCCTGCTGGCTCCCCTTCCTCTGCGGAAGCACAGCTCCCGCTCAGCCCAGTCAAAACTGTTCGCTGCTCTGGCACCCCAATGGTGGAACAAGCTCCCTCACGACGCCAGGACAGCGGAGTCACTCACCACCTTCCGGAGACATTTGAAACCCCACCTCTTTAAGGAATACCTGGGATAGGATAAAGTATTCCTTCTAACCCCCCCCCCCCCCCCCCCCAAATTGTAAAGTGGTTATCCCACTGGCTATAGGGTGAACGCACCAATTTGTGAGTCGCTCTGGCTAAGAGCGTCTGCTAAATGACGTTAATGTGCCCTTGAGCAAGGCACTTAACCCTAATTGCTCCTGTAAGTCGCTCTGGTTAAGAGCGTCTGCTAAATGACTAAAATGTAAATGTTTCCCCTGAACAGACACACAGCTTTCCCCTCAACAGACACACAGCTTTCCCCTCAACAGACACACAGCTTTCCCCTCAACAGACACACCGCTTTCCCCTCAACAGACACACCGCTTTCCCCTCAACAGACACACCGCTTTCCCCTCAACAGACACACAGCTTTCCCCTCAACAGACACACCGCTTTCCCCTCAACAGACACACCGCTTTCCCCTCAACAGACACACCGCTTTCCCCTCAACAGACACACAGCTTTCCCCTCAACAGACACACAGCTTTCCCCTCAACAGACACACCGCTTTCCCCTCAACAGACACACCGCTTTTCCCCTCAACAGACACACAGCTTTCCCCTCAACAGACAAGTGATACTCTAGTCTAGTATTTTGATACAAGGTTTTGTGACCAATCAGATGTCAGTCGAAGCCATGCTGTTGTTTCTATCCACCATCAGCAGTAAATAAGCACACACTGCTTTGCTCGGTGTATTTGTCCAGCTCCTGTGCCCCATTTAGACATGTTTAATACCGTACCTGCCCCCAGCAGTCCCTCTGTGTCGATCACCACCACCCTGTGGATGGGGTCCATGGCAGCCCAGACTCCCACGGTGCATGACTCCTGGGTGGGGGACGTCTGGAACACCTCCCGCCCCAGGAAGAAGGTATGGTTCAGGGTGTGGGACTTCCCCTCCCCCGTGTTTCCAAATATAGACACCACCTTGAGGAGTTCCTCTGGCCTGCAGTCCAGCCGGCGCACAAAGTCTTCCTCATCCTTCAACTAGAGATTCAATACAACAGAGGTCAGTCTGTGGTAAAAGTACTTTCCTCACCAAACAGAGTATCGGCCTGGTACCAGATCTGTTTGTGCGCTTGCCAACTCCATTGCTCATTGACATGTCAATGAGTGACAAGGAGTTGGCATGATTGCACAAAGACTGGCACTCACACTATTATTGGCCTTCTTAACCAATATTTGCTTGGACAGCCGGCAGTCCTGCAATCCCAATCGAATGATAATTATTTAAGATATTTCTCCTTGGCGTTTCATACAGATAGCCTGTCCATTGCAAACTGGCTTATATCTATCATCCAATCTTTTCAGATCTACACAAGTTCCTAGTGATTAGTGTCTACGGTTAGAGGGCTGTTTATGACTCTATGGGGCCTGGTCAAAATAAGTACACTATATAGGGAATAGGGTGCCATTTGGGATGCACACAATACATCACTCACCTGAATCTCCTCCTTCTCATCCACCAGTAAGAAACTGCACACCTTCTCCAGTTTGGCTTTGAGGGCCTCCATCTCCCCTCCATCCAGGCTACTATCCTGGGCTTTCACCGGAGGAGGGTAGGGGGTCACGGGGTGCTTCCTCTTATTCACCCCGCTGTGGGTCCGCTTCTGGCAGTCCGGACAGAGGTTAATCTTACAGCCCTGGCAGCGCACCACCGCCCTCAGCCTACCCCCGTTCACCCCACAGCCGCTGTTGTCCCTCTTACAGGAGTCACAGAATGGAACGTGTCCGGAGGCGATGCGGACCCTGTCATGGTCCCTCATGCGTTCCTGGCGATGGAGCTCGAACTCGCAGCGGACGCACTGCAGGCTTCCGCACTCGTCGCATTCGAACGCGGCCTCGTCCGATCCGCCGCAAGCGTAGCTCTCCTGACACACCAGGATGGTGTTTATCCCCTTATCTACTGACGGACCTTGACCACTCATAATAATCACCCTCGGTGTGGTGCTGCTAACAAGTGCGCGTTTAAGCCGATAACCTGTGCCTGAGGAACTGTGGCTGAAGAGTCTAATACTGCACTAGGATTGCGAAACCAAACTGATGTAGAATAGGTTTATGGCTATAGTATATAAGGTGTTGAATATTTAAATGTTTTCTTCTTTATGGTAGTGGCTCTTCTATATTCCCCAAAACACTTAGCAGATCAATATTCAAAATGAACTGTGACAGATCACTTTGACATAGCCATATGTCATCAAATGACTAAATTACAGATCTGCCTGTCTGTCAGCAAAACAATCACAACGATTTCCTGCATACATGTCCAGACATACAGCTAGCCCCACCTGCAAGCAATCGATAGCTGTCAACCAGCAATAACATTGTTATTAGCTAACGTTAGATAGCCTAGTGTTTGTTTAGCTGTTGTTGTTGGCTAAGCAAATTTGACAGTAGAAATTGGCAACGGTAACTCTGTACAAAAACATCAACAAATCCGCCGATATCAAAAGAAAACACTTACATATTTGTCAGTTACTCTACATCAACTGAAACGACCCATTTCTCAAGAGCCAACCCCCATCAAGCCAACAAGATTATCCTAGCTAGTAGCCTAGTACAAGCAGCTAGCTAGTTTGCCCAGTTGTTTCGTAACCTAAGAAAGTTCCTTCACCTTCTACACACAAAAAAACGCAATACTCTTTTAATAGACAAACATGGTATGCAGTGTCAATCACAAAGATGCCGTTATTTTTTTTTTTTATATCTTGTTAGCTAGGATAATTTCGCTGCCCAACAGCTAGATGTTGTTCACAGTTTCATCAGCTGATCGGCTTGTTTTCATCCAGAGGTCAAAGGTTAGAGACCGCGAAGCATCCTGGGAAGTGTAGTAATACTCGTAGTGTTGTTGCTTTGAATCGATGTCATTCCCCACAATGCACCTCAAAGTTTGTAGCTTGCCAGTTAGGTCAACAGAGGTTTTTTCCCATCGATGTTGTCCTAGTTTTTTTTTTGCAACTAAGAGTCAATACTGAGAGGAAGTACATTCCGGATTCATTTATTTGCTGGCTTTGAAGTAAACCAGCAGCGAATGAAAATATGTTCATTATTGTTTCGGTTTTTTTTCAGTCTCCACATTGTTAGCTAGCTAGTAGCTGACTACTCACCGAATACGTTAGATTTAGCCTACAGTAGTTAGAAGATAGCTAGCTAGACATCACTCTAGTTCCAGCTATTGATATCCAATAATCCGGATCTTATGCAGAACGGTGACCAGCAGTACAGTATGGAAGATGAAACCTACACCGACATCGACGGCAAGGCCATCTCTCTGGAGTGTCAAAGGCACTCGGGATTCTGCCGGGAGTTCACGGTTAGCTCGGCTAAAGTATCCATAGGCAGAGTGATGGTGTACACTTGCGCTGTCTGGCTAACGGCCTACATCATATTCTTCGTCACTGAGGTAAGGACACTAGGGCTGGCTTGAGTCCCAAATGGCACCCTTTTCACCATGGCCCATGGGGTTCTCGTGAAATGTAGTGCACTATATAAGGAATAGGGTCAAATGGGTATAGGGTGCCATTTGGAACTCCCTCTAGATATCCACTGGCACCTGCGTCAGTGCGCAACAATCCTGCTCCTGGAAGCTACTGGGTGTACAGGCTTTTGTTCCTGCCCAACACTTAACACATCTGTTTCAACCAACTGCTCATCAGGGTGTTGTGTAGATGTATCAGGTGTGTTAGTGCTGGGCTAGAACAAAAGCGTGCCCCTTTAGCGCTTTAGGGCCAGTGTTGGTAACCCACTAAGCTAGATTAATCATTTAATAATTTAACCTACACCTATAACTAAGTATTTCTTTTTTGTTGTGTGCCTGTTGTAGGTCAATCAGTGCAATGCTAGTCTCTTCTCACAGTCGCTGTATGCGGAGCACCTTGAGTCTAGCGACAGAGATTACTTCAATGCCAATCTCTTCTTCTCTCTCCAGAACACAGCCGTTCTCTCCAGTGCCATAATCATCACCCTGGTCGGTATGATGGTTCACATCCACTTTGTGAAGGTGGACCATGAGACGCTGCTCATCATTGGTTCCCTGGGTGTCCAGGTGTCCTCTAGCTACGCCTCCGGCAGGGAGTCAACAGACTTCATAGAGATGGGCAAGATCAAAGACATAGTAATCAATGAAGCTATTCACATGGTGAGGAAATAGAAGAATATTGAGCTATTTGTTTCATCCAGCCAATGAAGCTACATGTCCACAGTTGATTTCATCATCACTAAAGTTGTTGACTAAATCTTGTTCAGATGAAGCTAGATGGATCCTGCTATAATTTATCTTAACCGTTGATGATTGGCTGGACAGTCAAAAATGTATGCACGCATGACTGTAAGTCGCTTTGGATAAAAGCGTCTGCTAAATGGTATATATTATTATAGAGTATCTTGTGATGTGCCTGTGATGACTTTTCTCAACCCATTTGTTTCAGCAAAGAGTCATCTACTACCTGTGCATCCTCCTGAAGGATCCCTCAGAGCCAGATGCAGTGTCTAGCGTGGTCCCTCTGTTTCAGGTGAACTTCAGGGAGCGTTATTGATCTAACATACTGTTTAAAATGCATGTCTGTATCTTAACTAAATCAAATCAAGCTTAGTTTATGCATCACATTTCAGACATGGAAAGCAATGCAATGTGCTTCACATGAAAAAACGAATAAAATAAAAACTTTGGAACTGATGTAGTTTTAACCCTGTGCTGAAGACCTTCTCACCTCTACATTCACCTGTCTGATTATAGTCTACCTTTTCATTCCTCTTTCAGAGTTCAAAACCGAGGCTGAACTGCCTGGTCAAAGTGTACAAGAGCTGCCAGGAGATTCTAGCTAAGTGCTGATGGTGACGTCATCCTGGTCCTTTTGTAAACCGTCTGGGTAAACCCCACTGACGTCATGCTGGAAAAGCACTGTCGCTGACATCACTGCACACCAATGCTTCAAACCACTGACTTCACCGCATACCAAGTCATGTAACATGTTCAGGATTTTTATCTGGTTAGGTTACGTTATCAATTCTCAATGGAAAGAAATACTGATGATACACCTGTCATCATGAAATTGTTGTTTTGTCTACATTTGTCTTTTTAAATTATTTTCAGGTCATTTTTCCACACGCCAGTTTTCAGTAATGGAAGAAAGACTCTATTAGGTCAACCCACTAAAATATACTATACTCTTAAGATTCTCAGTAAGAGAGTAGTTTATGAATGTAAGTCCTTACTTAGTGTTACCTAATGTTGTTATTTACTTATGTCTTAGTATTTAATACATCTACTTGAACAGTGTTTTCTGTAACTATGACCCTACTTGATAAGCATGATAACTTTAAGGATTTCCTGTTGGAACTATGGATTTAGAAATAGCCTTATTTTACTTAGATGCTCATTTTTATATTATTGTATATTTACAAATATTGTATTCCATCTGAAGAGTTAAGAGTATTTATCATGTAATAAATTACCATTTCTAGCTGCTGTTCTTTCCGTCGCCAGTAGAGGGCAGGACCTACTGAGGGCCGGATAGCCGGCAGTTCTGCAATAATAAAATCATATTTTAAACTTAACCCTAACCTTAAACACACTTCTTATCTTATACCTAACCCTATATTTTTAAGACCAAAAAGCTCGTTTTTGTTTCAGACATAGAGGCTACAGCCCCACATTATGCAGATGGTTGGGAAAGAAAAATATTACGGATAAGGCCTGAACCCAGCTGATCTAGATAGACACTGGGTCATATGGTCTAGATAGACACTGTGTCATATGGTCTAGATCAGGGGTGTCAAACTCATTTTAGCTCAGGGGCCACATGGAGGAAAATCTATTCCCAAGTGGGCCGGACCGGAAAAATCATGGTATATATAACTTAAAAACAACAACTTCAGATTGTTTTCTTTGTTTTAATACGATCAACATACAACATAAAGCTGGAGCCTGAGGACAGTGTGTCCAAAATAGTACAAGCACAACATCACTATTAATCATAAAACACGTCAAGTTTATTTGAAAATTCTAAAGAAAAAGAACACACAAACACACAATGCCTCAGTGATTAACAGAACTGTTTCACAGATCACAGAACTATATCAGGGTGTCATTTCTCAGGCAGAAATGTAGATAAAAATAATGAAATCCTGTTCCCCAAACAAGTGCAAGAACCACAGAGTCAAGAATAGGTTAAATATACAAATAAAATCAATTAAAAACAATAGCACATCAACATAAAAACATCAACATAAATCTGAAAGCATTGCTCAAACTCCCTTAACAGTCCCGTTATTTTATCTTTGAACCGCTTCATGTCTGCCACATGTTGGGTCGCGCACAAATTTTTCAGACAGGGGAAGTGAGCTGCATCACCACCGGCAAGTTGCGTCTCCCACAATGACAGCTTCAACTTGAAAGAACGTATGCTGTCATAATACTGCGTGACAACTTTGTTGCGCCCTTGCAGCTGTTTGTTCAAGTTATTCAGGTGCTCTGTAACATCCACCATAAATGCAAGGTCCTGCATCCATTCTGCGGAATGAAATTCTAACACTGGTTTGCCCTTTTCTTCCATGAACTGTTCAATTTCTTCTCGTAAATCAAAGAAACGCCTCAGCACAGCACCTCGGCTTAACCATCTTACCTCAGTGTGGTATGGCAGGCCATAGATGTGGTCTTTCTCTCTGAGAAGGCTGTCAAACTGACGGTGATTCAGGCTTCTGGATCGGATGAAATTAACAGTTTGGATGACCACCTTCATGACGTTATCCATCTTTAATGACTTGCAACACAAAGCCTCCTGGTGCAAAATACAGTGAAAAGTCAAAAAATCACGTCCTCCATTTGCAGATTGCACTTTCTCTCTGAACTTTGTCACAACGCCTGCTTTTTTCCCGATCATTGAGGGCGCACCATCTGTAGCCAGGCTGACAGCGCGGGACCAGTCCACTCCGACCCTGTCCAGCGCGCCGACGAGTGCGGTAAAAATATCAGCTGCTGTCGTTGTATCTGTCATCAGCACCAACTCCACGAACTCCTCGGTGACGGTCAATGTGTCATCAACTCCGCGGATGAAAATGGCCAGTTGTGCAACATCTGTAATGTCCGTGCTTTCATCAATTGCAACCGAAAACGCAATAAATGACTTTACTTTTTGCTTCAACTGGCTGTCCAAATCCACTGTTTCTTGTCAGGCTGATATTTGCAAAAGCCTGCCGCTTTTCAGGGCACATAATCTCCGCTGCCTTCATCATGCATGTTTTTACAAATTCACCCTCACTAAATGGTTTTGAAGCCACTGCGATTTCATTAGCAATGAGGTAGCTAGCTTTCACTGCAGCGTCACTGATGTCTCGGCTGTGAGTAAACACAGACTGCTGTTTCTTCAGACCCGCCAACAGTTCATTCACCTTCTCTCATCTCCGCTGTCCTTGAAAGTTGTCATATTTGTCGGCATGAAGACTCACATAGTGGCGACGAAGGTTATATTCTTTCAGCACTGCAACATGCTCTGAACACACCAAACATACAGCTTTCCCATTCAATTCCGTGAATAAATAGGATGACAGTTTTTCTTGGAACACTCTGCACTCTGCGTCCACTTTTCTCTTTTTTGACAGAGACATATTGGGGCAATGAGGGTGCCAAAGCACATAATGTTAAAAGTAGAAGCCGTAATAAATATCGCGGGCAAAACAAAGTAGCTCATTGGCTGCACGTGCTTGACCTACTTGCTCTGCCCCGGTTATAAACAGTTTGCTTGCTTAACACAATTGCTAATGCGCCATCCAGTGGACGCAATTGGAACAGCAGTTTATTTTATTGAAAAATTGCAGCGCATTTTTATACTTTACAAAAAAAAAATCATCTCGCGGGGATTAACCGTTGTGTCATATGGCTGATGACGTTGCTTGCACTGCTGGTCTAGTAAACGTTCATGTCTAATAGATTGGTCATATGGTCTAGATAGATACTGGTCATATGGTCTAGATAGATACTGGTCATATGGTCTAGATAGACATGGGTCATAGTCTAGATGATACTGTGTCATATGTCTAGATAGAACTGGTCATATGGTCTAGATAGATACTGTGTCATATGGTCTAGATAGCACTGTGTCATTGGTCTAGATAGACACTGGTCATATGGTCTAGATAGATACTGGTCATATGGTCTAGATAGAACTGGGTCATATGGTCTAGATAGATACTGTGTCATATGATCTAGATAGAACTGTGTCATATGGTCTAGATAGATACTGTGTCATATGTCTAGATAGACACTGTGTCATATGGTCTAGATAGACACTGGGTCATATGGTCTAGATAGATACTGTGTCATATGGTCTAGATAGATACTGTGTCATATGATCTAGATAGATACTGTGTCATATGATCTAGATAGATACTGTGTCATATGGTCTAGATAGATACTGGGTCATATGGTCTAGATAGATACTGGGTCATATGGTCTAGATAGACACTGGGTTCATATGGTCTAGATAGATACTGGGTCATATGGTCTAGATAGATACTGGTGTCATATGGCTAGATAGATACTGTGTCATATGATCTAGATAGATACTGTGTCATATGGTCTAGATAGATACTGGGTCATATGGTCTAGATAGATACTGGGTCATATGGTCTAGATAGATACTGTGTCATATGGTCTAGATAGATACTGGGTCATATGGTCTAGATAGACACTGGGTCATATGGTCTAGATAGATACTGTGTCATATGGTCTAGATAGACACTGGGTCATATGGTCTAGATAGATACTGGGTCATATGGTCTAGATAGACACTGGGTCATATGGTCTAGATAGATACTGTGTCATATGGTCTAGATAGACACTGGGTCATATGGTCTAGATAGACACTGGGTCATATGGTCTAGATAGATCTAGATAGACACTGGGTCATATGGTCTAGATAGACACTGTGTCATATGGTCTAGATAGATACTGGGTCATATGGTCTAGATAGATACTGTGTCATATGGTCTAGATAGATACTGGGTCATATGGTCTAGATAGATACTGTGTCATATGGTCTAGATAGATACTGTGTCATATGGTCTAGATAGATCAGATAGATACTGTGTCATATGATCTAGATAGATACTGTGTCATATGGTCTAGATAGATACTGGGTCATATGGTCTAGATAGATACTGTGTCATATGGTCTAGATAGACACTGGGTCATATGGTCTAGATAGATACTGTGTCATATGGTCTAGATAGATACTGTGTCATATGATCTAGATAGATACTGTGTCATATGATCTAGATAGATACTGTGTCATATGGTCTAGATAGATACTGGGTCATATGGTCTAGATAGATACTGGGTCATATGGTCTAGATAGATCTAGATAGATACTGTGTCATATGGTCTAGATAGATACTGGTCATATGGTCTAGATAGATACTGGGTCATATGGTCTAGATAGATACTGTGTCATATGGTCTAGATAGACACTGTGGTCATATGGTCTAGATAGATACTGGGTCATATGGTCTAGATAGAACTGGTCATATGGTCTAGATAGATACTGGGTCATATGGTCTAGATAGACACTGGGTCATATGGTCTAGATAGATACTGTGTCATATGGTCTAGATAGACACTGGGTCATATGGTCTAGATAGATACTGGGTCATATGGTCTAGATAGATACTGTGTCATATGGTCTAGATAGACACTGGTCATATGGTCTAGATAGATACTGGGTCATATGGTCTAGATAGATCTAGATAGATACTGTGTCATATGATTTAGATAGATCTAGATAGATACTGTGTCATATGGTCTAGATAGATACTGGGTCATATGGTCTAGATAGATACTGTGTCATATGGTCTAGATAGACACTGGGTCATATGGTCTAGATAGATACTGTGTCATATGATCTAGATAGACACTGTGTCATATGATCTAGATAGACACTGTGTCATATGATCTAGATAGACACTGTGTCATATGATCTAGATAGACACTGTGTCATATGATCTAGATAGACACTGTGTCATATGATCTAGATAGACACTGTGTCATATGGTCTAGATAGATACTGTGTCATATGATCTAGATCAGTGGAGGCTGCTGAGGGGAGGACTGCTTATAATAATGTCTGGAATGGAGTCAACGGAGTGGGATCAACCAGATGTTAACCACGTCTTTGATGTATTTGATACCACTCCATTGACTCCATTCCAACCATTATTATGAGCCGTCCTCCCCTCAGCAGCCTCCACTGATCTAGATATATAGCTACTGGTGGGTCAGTCAGTGCAGCACTTTGTGATTTCATTATGCAATATATTTTCTGTCAGGAAAATGTTTATTGTCCAAACTGTCCTCAAGGTGTGGTGGTTTGCATACGTTCAGTACTGAGCTTATCTCCCCCCAGGGGATCCAGAAATAAAACTGCGTCCCAAATGACACCCTATTCCCTATTTAGTGCACTACTTTTGAGCTACTATTCCCATAGGGCTCTGGTCAAAAGTAGTGCACTAAAATAGGAAATTGGGTGCTATTTAGGATGCATTCGGTTTCATAAGACTGAGCACCTCTGACTCTGCTCTGCAGGCAAAACCCACTTGTCTGTTTCGTTGACATAACATCAGCACTATTAGGTTCCCTATGGCTGTTAGCTTTAGAGATATTAGCCTACTGATGAGGACTTGAAGAGGGTTAGAGGGGTTTGATCCCTCGATTAACATAGGCTCAATGAGAGTATGATTAGCTAGTTTGCTGATAGAACTTGTTTTACTTAGGTGTGTGATTTATTTTCGTAGTCGTTGAATCCAGCATTTGTCATGGGGATTGAGGCCAAGGACAAAATTAAATTGTGCTCAGGATGGCCGCCGATACCATCCATTTCTAAATGAATAAATAGACAGTTGGGAGAAAGCTAATGCTTGAATCATAACAGTTCTCTTTTTTTTGTGTCCCAAATGGCACCGTATTGAGTATACCAAACATTAGGACCGCCATCCTAATATTGAGTTCTCCTCCCCTTCATCTACACTGATTTTAAAGTGGATTTAAAACAAGTGACATCAATAAGGGATCATAGCTTTCACCTACATTCACCTGGTCAATCTGTCATGGAAAGAGCAGGTGTTCCTAATGTTTTGTACGCTCAGTGTAGTGCGCTACTACTATCTAGTGTACTACTAAAGTTGTGCACTTAAACTGAAATAGGATGTCATTTGGGAAGCACCATTTGGCTGTGTAAGCCTACCGTCACAGTAGGGTGTCTGATATAGCGCCTGATGAGAAGCTCAGTGCCATTTTAACAATGTTTTCATTTGGGCGTGCTTGAGAATGTCCACGCCGCTCTTCTGTATCTCAGCCTCAACACTCCTTTTTAAATAGTCTCTCCATTCTCTCTCTCTTCCTTATAACTATCCGTTCTGTTTCCTTCCGTTTAAGCCATTGAGGCGGTTAGTCAGGTTTGTCTCTTCGTTAAAAACGCTCCTTATCTGAGCTCCATCTCTGCTTCATAGGAAATATTTATTTACAGGGTAACTTTCACTTTGAAAGATACCTGTTGTTCAAGGGAACTTCACCAACAGAATTCGTATGAACCATAACATCCCCTGTAGCACATCAGAGCAGGAATAGGCCCGATACCATAACGCCACTTAGCTCATAGGTCAAAGTTCAACAAACCTCATTAACTTTCTCAACAGGGGCTTTCCCTCCCCAGGCAGCTCCACCATTTCCTCTTGTTTCCTTCTGTCCTGTGGACCATTTGTAGCCCTCCAGGCCTGTGAACCCAGACCCCCCCCTACTTCCCCCTGTGTCAACCCCCCCCCACACTCCAGCCCTGTGAACCCTGTCCTGTCCTTTCTCCCCTGTGCTCCAGCCCTGCTCCAGGGGTGTTATAACAAGCAGAAGAGTGTGAGTTGATACTTGACAGTGCACGTCTAATCTGCCCCCTGCTTGGGAAAGCCCCTCTCCTCTGCCCTCCCAGCCCCTCTACCATCCCCAGCCCTAACCCCCTGCTGGTTCTGATTTAAGACCAAGGGGGTGTCTGTAGTTCAGATGGCCTGAGGTGTTGGTCGGTCACTCCCAGGTTTCACACCTCCTCCTCTTCTCGTTCCCCGTGAGGCTCTATTATCCTGTCAGAGAGACCTCGTCTTCATCACTCAACTCGTCTTCATCCTTCAACTCACACCCTCCTGCTCATTTTGATGGCCCCCCAAAAAAAGATTGGTTCAAATTACGCAATGACTCTTGGATAATAGTGGAGCATGGGGCTACTGACGCTTTAACCTATGAAGAAATATCATGGTGTAATCGTCCATGTTGTTGTTTACTTGTGTGTTACTGTTCAGATTGATAGTGATATGTTGGTAGTGATATGATTGATAGTGATGTGTAAACTCTGCTGTGACATCTTTCTGAGTGCTAAGCTATATATAGGTTCCCGAGTGACGCAGCGGTCTAAGGCACTGCATCTCAGTGCTCGAGGCGTCACTACAGACCCCCCTGGTTCGATTCCAGGCTGTATCACAACCGGCCGTGATTGGGAGTCCCATAGGGCGGCGCACAATTGGCCCAGCGTCGTCCGGGTTTGGCCGGTGTAGGCCGTCATTGTAAATAAGAATATGTTCTTAACTGACTTGCCAAGGTAAAATAAAAATATACTGTGTCAGTCCCCAGCTGACAGACCACACATAGGCCTGAGGGGTTTGGGGTTGTTTTTCCAAAGGAGTTCATGTCTCTGTTTTCTATGGAGTCCCACCTACCCCTGATTGACGGGTTAGCAGATAGTAGGCGGTTGGTGGCCTAGACTGAGAGTTGGAGTGGGATTCAGGAGGCTTAGTACAAACACCTCTCCCCCCCCAACACACACACAAACACACACCCTCATCACACCCTAAGGGCAATCCCTCTCTGTGTGACATTTGCAGGCTGTGAGCTAAGCAGAGCAACAGAGTAGCAACTCGATGGTAACAGGGTATGAACAGGGTATGAACTCTCCTATCCACTACGAGGAGCAGGAAAATGTCACAATCAGACACAACCGTTTTCACAGTCAAGAGTAGACACTGCAGGGGTGAAAGTTGATTTCTATTATGGTAGATGACGAAACAATGTTTTGGAAAGAGTTAGTTAAAAAAAGGGAACGAAGCCGTAGGTTGTGATGCTTATAGGGTAACGCCATATCAGGGCCACTTCCCGAGGAGCAGGAAGAGATCACACACAAACCGTTTTGTTTACCTTTTAGTAATTTAGCAGACGCTCTTATCCAGAGCGACTTACAGTTTGTGAGTGCATACATTTTCATACTGGCCCCCCGTGGGAATCGAACCCACAACCCTGGCGTTGCAAACGCTGTGCTCTACCAACTGAGCTACACGGGACAGAAAACACACCGGAACAGAGAGAACGCTGCTGCTGTCGATGCGCTGCAGGTTTGAAAATGAAATGTTGTGTTCTATTATGGTAGATTATGATGTAATGTTGTGTTCTATTATGGTAGATTATGATGTAATGTTGTGTTCTATTATGGTAGATTATGATGTAATGTTGTGTTCTATTATGGTAGATTATGATGTAATGTTGTGTTCTATTATGGTAGATTATGATGTAATGTTGTGTTCTATTATGGTAGATTATGATGTAATGTTGTGCGTAGTAAGAGACTGATAGAAAAGTGTTCTTTCCCCCCCCCCATCTCTCTCTCTCTCCTCTCAATTCAATTAATTCAAAGGGCTTTATTGGCATGGGAAACAAATGTTACATTGCCCCTGAGGAGAGCACATAGAGTCGGACGAGGAAGAGGCGCAGGGAGGCGGAGCGACAGAGCATAGAGAGAGGGAGAGAGGAAGAGAGAAGATAGAAGATAGAGAAGAGAGAGAAAAGAAGAGAGAGAAGGAAGAGGAAGAAAGAGAGGAGAGCGACGAGGGGAGAGAGAAAGAGAGAGAGGAAGAGAGAGAGAGAGGAGGGAAGAGAGAAGAGAGGGAGAGAGAGGAGAGAAGAGAGAGAGGGAAGAGGAGAGAGACGAAGAGAGAGAGGAGAGAGAGCGAGAGAGGAGAGAGAGAGAGAAGAGAGAGAGGGAGCGAGAGAAGAGAGGAGAGAGAGAGAGAGCGGAAGAGAGAGAAGAGAGAGAGAGGGAGAGAGAGAGAGAGAGAGAGGAGAGGAGAGAGGAGAGAGAGAGAGCCGAGATAGGAGAGAGAGAGGGAAGAGAGAGCACAGAGAGAGAGAGAAGAGCGACAGAGAGAGAGGAAGAGAGCAGAGAGAGAGAGCGATGAGAGAAGAGGAGAGAGAGCGAGAGCGATAGAGTAAGAGAGAGAGAGAGAGAGAGCGAGAGAGTAGAGAGGAGAGCAAGAGGATATATCTCTTCTTTATCTCTCATCTCTCTTCTCTCTCCTCCTTTCTCTCTTCTTCTCTCTCTCTCTCTCTCTCTCTTCTCTCTCTCCTCTCTCTCTCTCTCTCTCTCCTTCTGTTTGTCTGGTTTGTCTGTCTGTCGTCGTCTTTCCATTCTATCATGTCTATTAAATGTGTATAAATCAATTATCTGATTGGCTCTTAGTAGTTTCCATCAGCATGTGGTGACTATAGTCTTGACTCATGATGACACATGGTGATGTTTATTAAGTCTTTCTATTCATCTCCCAATTTGAATTGAGAAAGTGTTGACACCCCAAATCCTGTAAACTAAAACTCCATCTCCCCCCTTCTTCCTGTGGTAGGTGTAGCTGGATATCCAGTTGATATTTGGCTCAGGTATTTTTGTGTCTCTAATCTGCCTCCCTGCTTCACTGAATATGAGTGGGTGGATTACTCTCTCTCCTGCTTTCTGTCTCTCTCTCTCTGTCTCTCTCTCTCTCTCTCTCTCTCTCTCTCTCTCTCTCTCTCTCTCTCTCTCTCTCTCTCTCTCTCTGTCTCTCTCTCTCTCTCTCTCTCTCTCTCTCTCTCTCTCTCTCGCTCTCTCGCTCTCTGTCTCTGTCTCTGTCTCTCTCTCTCCTTCTCTCCTTCTCTCTTTCTCTCTTTCTCCCTCCTCTTTTCCTTCCTTCTTTTGTCTCCATTGTGACTCTTTCTGTCAGGCCTCTCCAGTCCAGTGCGGTCTGGTCGGTAACGTCAGTCATCGGTGCTCTAATGAACTGCACTCTCACTCAAAAAGAAACCTCCACATCCTCTTTATTCAAATGACAAAGCTGCTCCCCAACGTCTCAGCAGCGTCCCAGCACCAGATTAGGGCGTGTTCATACAAGATCACTGAGCCTCTGCTTTGGTCTGGCTCTGTCGTAGCAGGCCGCGACCGGGAGACCCATGGGTGGCGCACAATTGGCCCAGCGTCGTCCAGGGTAAGGGAGGGAATGGCCGGCAGGGATGTAGCTCAGTTGGTAGAGCAAGGCGTTTGTAACGCCAGGGTTGTGGGTTCGATTCCCACGGGGGGCCAGTATGAAAAATAAAATTAAAATAATGTATGCACTCACTAACTGTAAGTCGCTCTGGATAAGAGCGTCTGCTAAAATGTAACGTCTGATCAACATTGACAATAGGAGCTTTAGAGAAGACGGGTGATAGTTTTGAAATATTAACGTGTGATGACGTCGTCGTTCCCAAAAAGTACCTTACATACAGACAATACAGTTCATCATCATGTTAGGCTTTAGCTCAGCAGGATAACACAGTCTTGTGGTGCACAGTAGACCTGGTTCAAGCCCAGTGGGGCACATTGGGCTATACAGGTGTAGGATCTTAATTTGATCACCCTGTTGCAGGAGAACTTTCCTGCAATGCAGGAAATGTAAAACTTGGAGTGTATTTGAGGTTTACAAATGCTTCTGAAGTTTGTAATTTCCACTTTAAAATGTCAGACTTGATTTGCCCTAACAAAAAATTGATCAACCTCTACAAAAATGTCTGTTAATTATACTCCACACAATAAATCACATTTCCTGCTGCTGCAGGATTGTTTTCCTGTTGTAGCAATCTGGATCAAATTAAGATCCTACATCTGTAGGCAGTGTTATGTCAGAGATTGAGAGATTTCGTTTTTTAGTAGATTAATTGTTTACGGAGAGCATAGGCGTATCTGTGCATAGGGCTTCTGTATATCTGTACACACACAACACTGGTGACTCCAGGCCCTTACCAGTACAATAGCCTAACAACATTGGATTGGTTCTAAACCAGGGTGGTTTTAGTCCTGGGGTGATTTAATGAGTCAACAGGGGGGATTTGGTTTATGTTTACCCAGAGACGGTTTCCCTTCCCTGGACATACATACACGTCAGTCTCAGTGTTGGTCAATGCGGACGTTGCCATATTTACCCAGGGTTCTCAGTTCAAACGTCCCAGCCTCAGCCTGCTCCTCCCACCGTGTCTGATGTCTAAAGTCTACCATTCATTAAGAAGTGTGTGACAGAAACTTCTGGTGATTGGATACTATAAATATTGGGGTTGTTTGTCCTTGTAATTGTGTATGTCTATGATCACTGTTTCACCCTGCATGTACAGTCATTATCCAATGTAGTACTTTCAATGTAACTGCCTAAATTTGAATGTAAATGACATTGAAATGAAACTCTTCTAAAACAACCTGCACCCCCTTCCTCCCTCCCTCTCTCTCTCTCCGGTGAGGTGTGTTAGTCAGTGCTATCTGTTATACTGGCTGTGCTGCGGTGCCTCTGTGAGTCTCTGTTCTGCCGCCTTTGGATGGATTACACTTTACTCAGCCTGTCCAGCCTGTCTGGTGAGCTGGGGAGAAGAGTGTGCAGCAACAAGGGGCAATAGAGATAGCATCCTTCTCCATTAGTTTCTATGGTAGGAGGCTAATGCTTATGCTAGCCAGATTAAGTATAGAACTGTGCCCTCCATTGGAACTCTGTCTTCCCCAATCAGTCTCATTATTGAGAATAGCAGGACTACCTACCCGTGCAGGTACTTAAGGTATAGTAAACAGAGGAGAGACTTAAGGGCCATAAAACGTCCCCAGTCACTCGGGGAAGAAGTACTGCCTTGTGTAAACCAGTGTGCCTGGTCAGATCACTGCATTTCTGTTAGAGTGTAGGATGTTATCATTGGTGCCATCGTGTCGGTCTCAGCCCATATCCCAAACAGCATTCTCTTCCCTATAGAGCTCAGTTCTAAAGTAGTGCAGCATGTAGGGAGCATCCTTGAGAATAACCACCGCCAAGGACTGCCAGAGAATAACCACCGCCAAGGACTGCCAGAGAATAACCACCGCCAAGGACTGCCAGAGAATAACCACCGCCAAGGACTGCCAGAGAATAACCACCGCCAAGGACTGCCAGAGAATAACCACCGCCAAGGACTGCCAGGGAATAACCACCGCCAAGGACTGCCAGAGAATAACCACCGACAAGGACTGCCACCGCCAAGGACTGCCGGAGAATAACCACCGCCAAGGACTGCCAGAGAATAACCACCGCCAAGGACTGCCAGAGAATAACCACCGCCAAGGACTGCCAGAGAATAACCACCGCCAAGGTCTGCCAGAGAATAACCACCGCCAAGGACTGCCAGAGAATAACCACCGCCAAGGACCGCCAGAGAATAACCACCGCCAAGGACTGCCAGGGAATAACCACCGCCAAGGACTGCCAGAGAATGACTTGACACCAATGACTATAATTGGCTAAGATGAAACCATGACTGATGACTTTGAGCAGAACTTAATTGAAAAGAGGGAGATTTCGGGGCTAGTTTTGTTGTCATATCCCGATAGTTGTTTTTGTTTCATGTCCCGCACAGACAGGTGTGATCCACGACCATGACACATCCAGCAGACAGGAGGTTTTTACTTCTCTATTGAACTAAAAGTCATCAATATTACTGATGCTACTTATAATGGCCCACTATCACCCCGTAATGTTAGAATATCCTTATACATTATCATACTTGCCATAAACATTCATAACCAAGTACAGTGAGGGGGAAAAAAGTATTTGATCCCCTGCTGATTTTGTACGTTTGCCCACTGACAAAGACATGATCAGTCTATAATTTTAATGGTAGGTTTATTTGAACAGTGGCAGGTAGCTTAGTGGTTAAGAGTGTTGTGCCAGTAACCGAAAGGTCGCTGGTTCTAATCCCCTAGCTGACTAGGTGAAAAATCTGTCTGTGCCCTTGAGCAAGGCACTTAACCCTAATTGCTCCTGTAAGTCGCTCTGGATAAGAGCGTCTGCTAAATGACTAAAATGTAAACAGTGAGACAGAATAACAACAAAAAAATCCAGAAAAACGCATGTCAAAAATGTTATAATTGATTTGCATTTTAATGAGGGAAATAAGTATTTGACCCCTCTGCAAAACATGACTTAGTACTTGGTGGCAAAACCCTTGTTGGCAATCACAGAGGTCAGACGTTTCTTGTAGTTGGCCACCAGGTTTGCACACATCTCAGGAGGGATTTTGTCCCACTCCTCTTTGCAGATCTTCTCGAAATGTCATTAAGGTTTCGAGGCTGACGTTTGGCAACTCAAACCTTCAGCTCCCTCCACAGATTTTCTATGGGATTAAGGTCTGGAGACTGGCTAGGCCACTCCAGGACCTTAATGTGCTTCTTCTTGAGCCACTCCTTTGTTGCCTTGGCCGTGTGTTTTGGGTCATTGTCATGCTGGAATACCCATCCACGACCCATTTTCAATGCCCTGGCTGAGGGAAGGCGGTTCTCACCCAAGATTTGACGGTCATTGGCGCCGTCCATCGTCCCTTTGATGCGGTGAAGTTGTCCTGTCCCCTTAGCAGAAAAACACCCCCAAAGCATAATGTTTCCACCTCCATGTTTGACGGTGGGGATGGTGTTCTTGGGGTCATAGGCAGCATTCCTCCTCCTCCAAACACGGCGAGTTGAGTTGATGCCAAAGAGCTCGATTTTGGTCTCATCTGACCACAACACTTTCACCCAGTTCTCCTCTGAATCATTCAAATGTTCATTGGCAAACTTCAGACGGGCCTGAATATGTGCTTTCTTGAGCAGGGGGACCTTGCAGGTGCTGCAGGATTTCAGTCCTTCACGGCGTAGTGTGTTACCAATTGTTTTCTTGGTGACTATGGTCCCAGCTGCCTTGAGATCATTGACAAGATCCTCCCGTGCAGTTCTGGGCTGTTTCCTCACCGTTCTCATGATCATTGCAACTCCACAAGGAGAGATCTTGCATGGAGCCCCAGGCCGAGGGAGATTGACAGTTATTTTGTGTTTCTTCCATTTGCGAATAATCGCACCAACTGTTGTCACCTTCTCACCAAGTTGCTTGGCGATGGTCTTGTAGCCCATTCCAGCCTTGTGTAGGTCTACAATCTTGTCTCTGACATCCTTGGAGAGCTCTTTGGTCTTGGCCATGGTGGAGAGTTTGGAATCTGATTGATTGATTGCTTCTGTGGACAGGTGTCTTTTATACAGGTAACAAACTGAGATTAGGAGCACTTCCTTTAAGTGTGCTCTTAATCTCAGCTCGTTACCTGTATAAAAGACACCTGGGAGCCAGAAATCTTTCTGATTGAGAGGGGGTCAAATACTTATTTCCCTCATTAAAATGCAAATCAATTTATAACATTTTTGACATGCGTTTTTCTGGATTTCTTTGTTGTTATTCTGTCTCTCACTGTTCAAATAAACCTACCATTCAAATTATAGATTGATCATTTCTTTGTCAGTGGGCAAACGTACAAAATCAGCAGGGGATCAAATTTTTTTTTTTCTCCCTCACTGTATGTCTCCTCATTACAGGCTTTATAAATGTATATGAAGTGATTATATATGCATTCATAATGTGTTACACACAGGATCACACAGGTGGTTTACAGATAAGGTTACTGGCCTGGGAGTTCTTTAATCTAGTGTTCCAGGGATGTTTGGGAGGTTCCACCCCTTGGCCACCCGGTCTTCTGACTGTTGGCTGTCAGTGATGTCACGGGTACCGTGTATCACGTATGTAACACATGTATGTTCTGGAGCTACAGGGGTGTCTGAAAAACCTCAGCTGAATATCAAACATAGCAACACTCACTGTCCCTTAAAATATACAGACTGAAGACCAGTCAGACAGGGGTTTCACACTCTTTTCATTGTGAGACATAATGGTAAAGACAGTAAAGATGAAAGAGCTGTCATGAATAGTATGAGAGGAACTTAACTACACTGTGTAATTATTAACGCCATCCTCATCACACGCTGGAAAAATTACAATGATTATCAGAAAGAAACTATCAGTGGAATGCAAAACACTGAACTAAACTGAGCTGTTGTGGAAAATCAATACAAAAAGAAAATGGCAAATGAATGTGGGGGGTTTTTGTCTGCTGTGTGCTGTGAGCCCTAATACAGCCAGATGGTTCATTAACACTGTTATGGAAGTCCCTGGTTCATTGAGACTGTTATGGAAGTCCCTGGTTCATTAACACTGTTATGGAAGTCCCTGGTTCATTGAGACTGTTATGGAAGTCCCTGGTTCACTAAGACTGTTATGGAAGTCCCTGGTTCATTAAGACTGTTATGGAAGTCCCTGGTTCATTAATACTGTTATGGAAGTACCTAGTTCATTGAGACTATTATGGAAGTCCCTGGTTCTTTGAGACTGTTAGGGAAGTCCCTGGTTCATTGAGACTTTTTTTTTTTTTTTTTTTTCACCTTTATTTAACCAGGTAAGCCAGTTGAGAACAAGTTCTCATTTCAACTGCGACCTGGCCAAGATAAAGCAAAGCAGTGCGATAAAAAACAACAACCAAAAGTTACATATGGGGTTAAACAAAACATAAAGACAAAAACACAACAGAAAATATATATACAGTGTGTGCAAATGTAGCAAGTTATGGAGGTAAGGCAATAGGCCATAATGCAAAAATAATTACAATTAGTATTAACACTGGAATGATAGATGTGCAAGAGATGATGTGCAAATAGAGATACTGGGGTGCAAATGAGCAAAATAAATAACAATATGGGGATGAGGTAGTTGAGTGGGCTAATTTCAGAAGGGCTGTGTACAGGTGCAGTGATCGGTAATGTGCTCTGACAACTGATGCTTAAAGTTAGTGAGGGAGATAAGAGTCTCCAGCTTCAGAGATTTTTGCAGTTCGTTCCAGTCATTGGCAGCAGAGAACTGGAAGGAATGGCGGCCAAAGGAGGTGTTGGCTTTGGGGATGACCAGTGAGATATACCTGCTGGAGCGCAGACTACGGGTGGGTGTTGCTATGGTGACCAATTAGCTAAGATAAGGCGGAGATTTGCCTAGCAGTGATTTATAGATGGCCTGGAGCCAGTGGGTTTGGCGACGAATATGTAGTGAGGACCAGCCAACAAGAGCGTACAGGTCACAGTGGTGGGTAGTATATGGGGCTTTGGTGACAAAACGGATGGCACTGTGATAGACTACATCCGGCTATTTTGTAAATGACATCGCCGAAATGACTCAATGAAGTCCCTGGTTCATTGAGACTGTTATGGAAGTCCCTGGTTCATTGAGAGTGTTATGTAAGTCCCTGGTTCGTTGAGACTGTTATGGAAGTCTCTGGTTCATTGAGATTTATGAAAGTCCCTGGTTCATTGAGACTGTTATGGAAGTCCCTGGTTCATTGAGACTTATGGAAGTCCCTGGTTCGTTGACAAATTTAAGTGACTGCCACCACATTCTGTTGGGCCTTCATCATCTCTCACTGCTCCTGCGTCTCTCACTGCTCCTGTCTCTCTCACTGCTCCTGCCCCTCTCACGGCTCCTGTCTCTCTCACTGCTCCTGGCTCTCTCACGCCTCCTGTCTCTCTCACAGCTCCTGTCTCTCTCACGCCTTCTTTCTATCTCACGGCTCCTGTCTCTCTCACGCCTCATGTCTCTCTCACGGCTCCTGACTCTCTCACGCCTCCTGTCTCTCTCACGGCTCCTGTCTCTCTCACGGCTTCTTCCTCTCTCACGGCTCCTGTCTCTCTCACGCCTCATGTCTCTCTCACGGCTCCTGTCTCTCTCACGCCTGGCTCTCTCACGGCTCCTGTCTCTCTCACGCCTCATGTCTCTCTCACGGCTCCTGTCTCTCTCACGGCTCCTGTCTCTCTCACGCCTCCTGTCTCTCTCACGGCTCCTGTCTCTCTCACGGCTTCTTCCTCTCTCACGGCTCCTGTCTCTCTCACGCCTCATGGCTCTCTCACGGCTCCTGTCTCTCTCACGCCTGGCTCTCTCACGGCTCCTGTCTCTCTCACGCCTCATGTCTCTCTCACGGCTCCTGTCTCTCTCACGGCTCCTGTCTCTCTCACGGCTCATGACTCTCTCACGCCTCCTGTCTCTCTCATGGCTCCTGTCTCTCTCACGGCTCCTGTCTCTCTCACGCCTCCTGTCTCTCTCACGCCTCCTGTCTCTCTCACAGCTCCTGTCTCTCTCACGCCTTCTTTCTCTCTCACGGCTCCTGTCTCTCTCACGCCTCATGTCTCTCTCACGGCTCCTGTCTCTCTCACGCCTCCTGTCTCTCTCACGGCTCCTGTCTCTCTCACGCCTCATGTCTCTCTCACGGCTCCTGTCTCTCTCACAGCTCCTGTCTCTCTCACGCCTCCTGTCTCTCTCACGCCTCCTGTCTCTCTCACGGCTCCTGTCTCTCTCACGGCTCCTGTCTCTCTCACGGCTCCTGTCTCTCTCACGCCTCCTGTCTCTCTCACGGCTCCTGTCTCTCTCACGGCTCCTGACTCTCTCACGCCTCCTGTGTCTCTCACGCCTCCTGTCTCTCTCACGGCTCCTGTCTCTCTCATGGCTCCTGTCTCTCTCACGCCTCCTGTCTCTCTCACGCCTCCTGTCTCTCTCACAGCTCCTGTCTCTCTCACGCCTTCTTTCTCTCTCACGGCTCCTGACTCTCTCACGCCTCATGTGTCTCTCACGGCTCCTGTCTCTCTCACGCCTCCTGTCTCTCTCACGGCTCCTGTCTCTCTCACGGCTCCTGTCTCTCTCACGGCTCCTGTCTCTCTCACGGCTCCTGTCTCTCTCACAGCACCTGTCTCTCTCACGGCTCCTGTCTCTCTCACGGCTCCTGTCTCTCTCACGGCTCCTGTCTCTCTCACAGCTCCTGTCTCTCTCACGGCTCCTGTCTCTCTCACGCCTCCTCTACCTGTCCCTCTTCCTGAGGACTTAGTAATATATCTATGGGTCAACATTAACATGACATATTACATCACCGCTGTAAGAAAACGTTTTCATGACTAAGTAATATTAAGATTTGAAAGTTCAATACCAATGCATTATCTTTTCCATTTTAGTCATTTAGCAGACGCTCTTATCCAGAGTGACTTAAAGAAGCAATTAGCGTTAAGTGCCTTGCTCAAAGGCACATCAATATTTTTCATTCGTCTGACTGTATAACTGACTGTAGGCTACATGTGTAGTTATGTTAGAGTACGCTGTATGAGAGTGCAATGAGATCAGACAACAAAATACTATATTCAAGTCTAGTCTAGTTTATTCTGATGTTCTGTTTTGTATTTAAATTGCCTGCCTGCTGACCATCTAGTGAGATACAATCAAGATATTATTACACTGTAAGTCTATGTAAGCTCTGGAAAAGTGTCTACTAAATGTACATTTAATTATACAATACAATCAATACCGAGGCTTTTAGATTTCGGCACCTCACTAATCATGACAGATGACACAATGCAGAGACGGAGGGTGTGAGACATTAATCAACCACTGGGATATAGTATAATAGACAAACCGAGGAATAGGATGTTGTATGACTAATGTCCACTCAAACAGTCAGTCACGACATGTCATGACATGCCTTTATGAGTCTCTCGTGGGAAATCTGTAATACAAACTAACACACACCGAGACTAAACACTGTGTATCAACAAACATTCCTGTCAATGTCATCAATGTCTCTCACTGTTGGGAAAGGGGGCGGGGGGGGGTGTACTCACTCGGGACAATGGCGGTTGTTTTGGTCGTGGTGGCATCATGTCCTCACTTGCTGCTGCGCCACTTATCTAACCTGTGTCTCTCGTGTTTGTCACAACACACACACACACACACACACACACACACACACACACACACACACACACACACACACACACACACACACACACACACACACACACACACACACACACACACACACACACACACACACACACACATACACACACACACACACACACACACACACACACACACACACACACACCTCATCCCCCAGTGTGAGAACATCACCCCCACCTGATTCCCAGACAAGGACACTCCCAACCTGGGATCTCCCAGCCAATCAGTTTCAGAGTTCCCGTATGCAAATGTTTCTCTTTCACTTTTTTCAGAAACCAAGGATCCCACAGGTATAGCGCTATACCAGTTTAACTTCCTATCCTCACCTCCTCCTCCTCTTTCCTTCACGACCTCTGGTCTAAATGGACTGGATGGTTGGGAGTAGAAAAACCATGACATAAAAGCGTCTCATTGACCTAGCAGTGGTCACGGAAGAACAAACCTGAAGGAAAGAAGGCCATTTCTGTAGTTTGGGAGAACTTTACATATTACATTGAGAATATTGGTGTGACACAGACGGGGCTCTGTTGATGTTACAGTGGAAGGAGTCTTTCTCCTAATCAACAGCAACCAGTGTGTATCTGACACCTAGGTGATGGGAAAAACAATGACATGGTGGCAGGCTCGGGCTCAGGACCCTCTCTCTCATCACGTTGTCAGTATTTACATTCAAACTGTCCACACATCAGACTACACTACACTCTTTCCACACAGACGGAGGCTAGTGTTCTTATAGCTGGGTTTGTCTCTGACCCTGACACCTCGCTTTCTGAAGTGTCTGTATGTAAAAAAACAATGGCAACGATCGTCAATCAGTGACCTGCTCTGTAAAACATACTGAGTGGTTAGATTCGTCCTCTGGATTGAAGGACTCAGTGTCTGCTGATAAGATTGTGTTGCTTTTGAAGGTGGGAAGTGTATCACTCAATGTGGCTCAACGTGTTTTAATGGCAGTGCTTTGTGTTCACCATATGTCATGATAACACTAAGGTATTCTCATCATTCTTGTACTACCAATTGTACTTTGGATCAACGGAAATATAAAATCCATCCAAAATATATTCTGGTTGTTATTATTGACCTAATATGTTCTGATGAGGGCTGCAGCAGCCTGTCTGTGTATAGTGCTGCAGCAGCCTGTCTGTGTATAGTGCTGCAGCAGCCTGTCTGTGTATAGTGCTGCAGCAGCCTGTCTGTGTATAGTGCTGCAGCAGCCTGTCTGTGTATAGTGCTGCAGCAGCCTGTCTGTGTATAGTGCTGCTGCAGCCTGTCTGTGTATAGTGCTGCAGCAGCCTGTCTGTGTATAGGTAGGGCTGCAGCAGCCTGTCTGTGTATAGTGCTGCTGCAGCCTGTCTGTGTATAGTGCTGCAGCAGCCTGTCTGTGTATAGGGCTGCAGCAGCCTGTCTGTGTATAGTGCTGCTGCAGCCTGTCTGTGTATAGTGCTGCAGCAGCCTGTCTGTGTATAGTGCTGCAGCAGCCTGTCTGTGTATAGTGCTGCAGCAGCCTGTCTGTGTATAGTGCTGCAGCAGCCTGTCTGTGTATAGTGCTGCAGCAGCCTGTCTGTGTATAGTGCTGCTGCAGCCTGTCTGTGTATAGTGCTGCAGCAGCCTGTCTGTGTATAGGGCTGCAGCAGCCTGTCTGTGTATAGTGCTGCTGCAGCCTGTCTGTGTATAGTGCTGCAGCAGCCTGTCTGTGTATAGTGCTGCAGCAGCCTGTCTGGTAGCAGAATATACTTTCTTTATTCCCTGAACAATGTCTTTCACAGCAGCCTGTCCAAAACTATGATGAGTCGTGAAATGCTGTCTGTGTGTGTGTGTGTGTGTGTGTGTGTGTGTGTGTGTGTGTGTGTGTGTGTGTGTGTGTGTGTGTGTGTGTTTGTGTGCATCCTTGCGTATGTGCGCACATGCGTGCGTGTACGTGCATGTGTTTCTGTGTGCATCGTGAAATGTTGATATTGTCCTGAGTCCAGGCCAGGGTCGCACAGGGTCATCAGTGAGTGGGTGTAATGACTCTCTGATTGGTTGTTTGAAGTGGTAATCAGCTCATCAGCCTCTAGGTGTTAAACGTTCTAGGCAGCCTTGTTCGGTGGCATACTTAGAATGACACTAGCACTCCAGCACGACTTTGTTAAATGGCCGAGTATATACAGTCAGGCCCATAAATATTTGGACATTGACCAAGTTATTGTAGCTGTCTACCACAGCATATTGGAGTTGGAATTAAATAATGAATATGAGCCGAAAGTGCAGACTTTCAGCTTTAATTTGAGAGTATTTACATCCAAATCGGGTGAACGTTGTAGGAATTACAGCACTTTTTATATGTGGTCCCCCCCTTTTTTAAGGGACCAAAAGTAATTGGACAATTGTCTGCTCAGCTGTTCCATGGCCAGGTGTGTGTTATTCCCTAATTAGTTCATTTACAAGTAAACAGATAAAAGGTCTAGAGTTGATTTCAAGTGTGGCATTTGCATTTGGAGTCTGTTGCTGTTAACCCTCAATATGAAGTCCAAAGAGCTGTCACTGCCAGTGAAGCAAGCCATCATTAGGCAGAAAAATCAAAACAAACCCATCAGAGAGAAAGCAAAAACATTACATGTTGTCACGCCCTGGCTATGGGGACACTGTTATGTTGAGCCAGGGTGTGTAGATTTCTGTGTTGTAGTTCTAGGTGTTTCATTTCTATGTTGGCCAGTGTGGTTCTCAATCAGAGGCAACGAGTGTCAGCTGTGGTTGGTTGTCTCTGATTGGGAACCACATTTAAACAGGCTGTTTTCCCACAGTAGTTGTGTGATCTTGTTCTAGTTGGTTTGCGTTAGACCGTGGACTGTCACGTTATCGTTTTGTTGTTTTGATCGTGTAATCACTAAATAAAGAGTATGTTCGTCATCAACGCTGCGCCTTGGTCCTCCTCTCATACCGACGATCGTGACAGAAGATCCCACCAGAAATGGACCAAGCAGCGGGTCCAGGAGCCATCGCCAGGGAAATCCCTAGCGGATATCCAGCGCCTCCTCAACTGGGTCAAGCCGGGTGAGGAAGAGAGGGGCTTGACGTGGAAGCAGAAGGGCGAAAGTATGGAGACCTGGTCCACGGGTAGGAGTGAAGCCCATACATTTTTTAGGGGGGGGCTAACGCCGTGGACGACGGGGCAGCAGGAGACCGCGACAGAGCGGCCCAGCGGGTTGGCAGAGGAGGCCGCCAGGTTACGGGGGCCACTGGTCGAAGAGGGGATGGAAGGTGTAGAGGCACGGCGAGAGGTACTGGGGTGTGTTACCAGTCCGGTCCGGCCCGTTCCAGATCCCTGCGAAGGGCCAGTGGTGTGTGTCCCCAGTACGGTCCGGCCTGTTCCTGCTCCCCGCACCAGGCCAATGGTGCGAGTCTCCAGCCCGGTCCGGCCCGCTCCTGCTCACCGCACCAAGCCTATGGTGCGCGTCGCCAGCCCGGCCCGGCCTGCTCCTGCACCCTGCACCAAGCCAATGGTGCGCGTCTCCAGCCCGGCCCGTCCTGTTCCTGCTCCCCGCACCAGGCCAATGGTGCGCGTCGCCAGCCCGGCCCGTCCTGTTCCTGCTCCCCGCACCAAGCCAATGGTGCGCGTCGCCAGCCCGGTCCGGCCCGTTCCTGCTCCCCGCACCAAGCCAATGGTGCGCGTCGCCAGCCCGGTCCGGCCCGCGCCTGTTCCCCACACCAAGCCAGTGGTGTGCGTCGTCAGTCCGGCACGTCCCGTGCCTGTTCCCCACACCAAGCCAGTGGTGTGCGTCGTCAGTCCGGCACGTCCCGTGCCTGTTCCACCGGTGCCTGGTCCGGCACCGGTCAGATGCTTCACGCCGGAGCTAGAGCAATCCGCTCCACCAGTGTGCAGTCCAGCTCCGGCCAGCGGGGCCAGACCGGACCAGGGGTACTTTGGGGGGTTGGAGAGGGAGCGGGGATTAGGCCCGGAGCCGGATCCGCCGCCTAGGCGGAGTGCCCTCCCCTGTGGTATTTGGTTGGCGCGGTCGGAGTCCGCGCCTTTAGGGGGGGTACTGTCACGCCCTGGCTCTGGGGACACTGTTATGTTGAGCCAGGGTGTGTAGATTTCTGTGTTGTAGTTCTAGGTGTTTCATTTCTATGTTGGCCAGTGTGGTTCTCAATCAGAGGCAACGAGTGTCAGCTGTGGCTGGTTGTCTCTGATTGGGAACCACATTTAAACAGGCTGTTTTCCCACAGTAGTTGTGGGATCTTGTTCTAGTTGGTTTGCGTTAGACCGTGGACTGTCACGTTATCGTTTTGTTGTTTTGATCGTGTAATCACTAAATAAAGAGTATGTTCGTCTTCAACGCTGCGCCTTGGTCCTCCTCTCTTACCGACGATCGTGACACATGTGGCCAAATCAACTATTTGGTACATTCTTAAAAAGAAAGAACGCACTGGTGAACTCTGGAACACCAAAAGGCCCGGAAGACCACGGAAAACAACAGTTGGCCAGATCAAGAACATCCTCCAGGAGGTAGGCGTATCTGTGTCAAATTCAACAATCAAGAGAAGACTTCACCAGAGTAAATACAGAGGGTTTACCACAAGATGTAAACCATTGGTAAGCCTCAAAAACAGGAAGACCAGATTACAGTTTGCAACAAAAAAAAAACATCTAAAAAAGCCTGTACAGTTCTGGAACAACATCTTATGGGCAGATGAGACGAAGATCAACTTGTACCAGAATGATGGGAAGAGAAGAGTATGGAGAAGGGAAGGAACTGCTCATGATCCGAAGCAGGAAAAATATAGCTATTCTAATGATGGGCCTAACTGTCTTCTGGTAGATGGAAAGGCTTTCCCAAAAACCTTTTCTATTAAATGCTAACTAGCTATTAAGTAACCTATTCCTACCTGTCAGAATGATATCATGACTACTTGCATCAATCCAGTGGCCTTTTGTTTTGAAAACTCCATATCATGTGCTACAGAAACACCTGTAACCCAACAACAGTGCTAGGTGCCTGCACACTTGAATTAAAGGGTAACTACACTCAAAAATCTAAATTTCTTAGATTTTTCCCCAGACCTCAAAATTGGTCTCCTGATGTGGTTTAAGCATTGTTGTGGACTTGGAACATCCAATTTGGTTGTTTTTCCATTTAAAAAGTGTGACTTTTGAGACCTTGAGTTGGCCTGACTGTGAAAGACCAACATGGGATTTATCATTCTAGGTCATTCAGAGTACATGTCACTGTTTCTCATAGGATTTTTCAAACAGGGCTGTTTGGGAAATCTTTTGAAAAATGTGAGTGTACCCACTTGTCCAGATACAAATCATGTTCGCACCCACTAACCTTGTTTATCACTTATCCAGAGTTACCGTGTGCCTCATCAATGGGTTGTGTCACAAATGTGTTATGCGTTAGATTGAGATTGAACGTCATTGTTTGTTTTGTTCACATTAATCACACAGAGAGAGAAAAAAAACAGTTCCCACTTCATTATTGAGACGGTATTGCCTTCAGGCACGTTGTGTCTTCCCATATGGGCAATTAGGCAGAGAGACGAAACTGACGGTTTACAGTTTACTAGAGTGCTTAGCGGTTAGTTTTCCAGCTGCTACTACAGTAGATAAAACTGATAGGTTGACTTGTTTTACGTCTTTGTTAGTTTGTTTTTCCTGAAACAAAACTCTGGTGCAAAATTAGAGTGCAGTAGGGAATTTCAGATGACTTTTTATTTTAAAAAATAGGCACATTTGTAACTACCTAACAGATCCCCACAGAAGAAGTAATGTAGCTGTACAGAATTGGCCCAAAACGAATCTCTTCATCTGGGCAGGTAAACTCTCCACACAAATTAGCATTGAACCACAGTGGTTCATACATATTACACAACGACACAAAACTAGCCTCAGATTCCCACAGTCACGTCTTGCCAAAAAAGAACATCACAATGTCGGATCGTTTCGGCGTCTCTCTGTGAGAAAGTGACATTAGGTGACAGCGGTGCCATGTCAAGTCAAGTCATAACAGTGCCCAGGGGCATAACTGTAACGGTGGATTTGGATGGCCAGGTAGTGGGTAGGTAATAGGTATTAGCCAATCATCTGGAGCCATCTTTAGATACACCTGTTGTCTGACAGATGATGACTGGAGTGAAACTAGAGTTTTTTTCACACACACATGCACACGAGTGAAACTGGCACGTGGCCAGAGGAGTTGCTTGATGCAAGGAACCCTGGGAAGAGAGAGAGAGAGAGCAGGATTAACCTCCTTGAGAGAGAGAGAGAGACTCATGGGAACGTAAAACCTGTCCGACTTGGCCTTGATTGCTCAATGCATGTGTGTGTAATAGTATCGTTGCTGTCAACATTAAAAGTAAGATTGTCATTATCAGTGTTTATATCTTCTCTGGAAAACTGTTCAGGACACCTGCTCTCTCCATGACATGCTGACCAACTCAATATTAGGAAGGTGTTCCTAATGTTTGGTATACTCAGTGTATGTTAAGACTACGTGTGTGTATTTTCATTTTCTTTCCTGTATAAGTGTGTCATTTATGAACTGTGACTTGCAGGTGTGGTCCACTGGTCTTCTGTCTCTCTGTGACTCAGGGTTAAGAACCTTTACTATTGTTTGTACTCCTTCTCCCTGTAACATTCCCTCAATAACCATTCAGCATGGCATAGCTGTGCTGCAATATCAACTCCCCATGTGGATTGCACCCAGCATTTACGTTTGGTGTTCGCCAAAGCAATGTGGGAGACTCCCCAAACATATGGAAGAAGGTACTCTGGTCAGATGAGACTAAAATTGAGCTTTTTTTGGCCATCAAGGAAAACGCTATGTCTGGCGCAAACCCAACACCTCTCATCAACCCGAGAACACCATCCCCACAGTGAAGCATGATGGTGGCAGCATCATGCTATGGGGATGTTTTTCATCGGCAGGAACTGGGAAACTGGTCAGAATTGAAGGAATGATGGATGGCGCTAAATACATGGAAATTCTTGAAGGAAACCTGTTTCAGTCTTCCAGAGATTTGAGACTGAAACGGAGGTTCACCTTCCAGCAGTACAATGACCCTAAGCATACTGCTAAAGCAACACTCGAGTGGTTTAAGGGGAAACATTTAAATGTCTTGGAATAGCCCAGTCAAAGCCCAGACCTAAATCCAATTGAGAATCTGTGGTATGACTTAAAGATTGCTATACACCAGCGGAGCCCATCCAACTTGAAGGAGCTGGAGCAGTTTTGCCTTGAAGAATGGGCAAAAATCCCAGTGGCTAGATGTGCCAAGCTTATAGAGATATACCCCAAGAGACTTGCAGCTGTAATTGCTGCAAAAGGTGGCTCTACAAAGTATTGACTTTGGGGGGTGAATAGTTATGCACGCTCAAGTTTTCTGTTTTTTTTGTCTTATTTCTTGTTTGTTTCACAAGAAAAAAATATTTTGCATCTTCAAAGTGGTAGGCATGTTGTGTAAATCAAATGATACAAACCCCAAAAAAATCATTTTTAATTCCAGGTTGTAAGGCAACAAAATAGGAAGAAATGCCAAGGGGGGTGAATACTTTCGCAAGCCACTGTATTACAGTTTTTAATGTCCCGTTGGTAGGATAGTCTCGAACAGAGATCATCCAGTTTATTCTCCAGTGATTGCACGTTGGTCATTAGAACGGATGGTAGAGGCGGGTTACCCACTCGCAGACGAATTCTCACAAGGCACCCCGATCTCCACCCCCTGTATTTCCGTAGTGGGCCCCGACCCTAAAAAAAACGGTGTTTAGGATCTCAGTCTCAATTTACTGTTGAGAGTTACAATAGTAGAATACACAAGGTGCAAGTTAGAAATGTGGTGGTGCATCAGCAGTTTTTCTTCTTGTTTTGTCAATCACTTGTCTCAGCTGGGTCGTTAACAAACGGATGTTCTGGTTTTCAGGGGAAATGGAAGAGAGTCTGTGACGTGATTTTCGTTTTTTGGACGTTAGCAAGGCATGACTTACGGCATCTTAACTCCTCCGCATTTACTGGATTGGGTTGAACAGTACAGAAGAGAACCTTCCCTGACAGTATGTGGGGGAACTAGTTTCAGGCGTTTCTTTTACGACTGCTACATTAGGTTAGTCAGTCACTTGCAGTCACTCAATTAGCCATGTCAGCTCACAATTTATTAATTGGTAAGGTAGTCTAGCCAGTTTTCTAAACGTGTAGTAATCATAGGCGAATACTGACTGGGCACGCAGGGCACCATGCCCAGGGGGCCCTGACCTCCAGGGGGCCCTGACCTCCAGGGGGCCCTGACCTCCAGGGGGCCCTGACCTCCAGGGGGCCCCCATTGATTTTATTAGTCACTTTAACTCAGATATCATTAAAATGGAAAGTATTCAGACCCCTTGACTTTTTCCACATTTTGTTAGGTTACAGCCTTATTCTAAAATGGATTAAATTGTTTGTTTTTTCTCATCAATGTACACACAATACCCCATAATGACAAAGCAAAAACAGGTTTTTAGACATTTTAGCAAATGTATTAAAAATAAAATACTGAAATATTACATTTACATAAGTATTCAGACCCTTTACTCAGTACTTTGTTGAAGCACCTTTGGCAGCAATTACAGCCTCAAGTCTTCTTGGGTATGGCGCTACAAGCTTGGCGCACCTGTATTTGGGGAGTTTCTCCCATTCTTCTCTGCAGATCCTCTCAAGCTTTGTCAGGTTGGATGTGGAGCATTGCTGCACAGCTATTTTCAGGTCTCTCCAGAGATGTTCGATCGGGTTCAAGTCCGGGCTCTGGATGGGCAACTCAAGGACATTCAGAGACTTGTCCCGAAGCCACTCCTGCATTGTCTTGGCTGTGTGCTTAGGGTCGTTGTCCTGTTGGAAAGTGAACCTTCGCCCCAGTCTGAGGTCCTGAGCGCTCTGAAGCAGGTTTTCATCAAGGATCTCTCTGTACTTTGCTCCGTTCACCTTTGCCTTGATCCTGACCAGTCTCCTAGTCCCTACCGCTGAAAAACATCCCCACAGCATGATGCTGTCACCACCATGCTTCACCGTAGGGATGGTGCCAGGTTTCCCCCAGACGTGACGCTTGGCATTCAGGCCAAAGAGTTCAATCTTGGTTTCATCAGACCAGAGAATCTTGTTTCTCATGTTCTGAGAGTCTTTAGGTGCCTTTTGGCAAACTCCAAGCGGGCTGTCATGTGCATTTTACTGAGGAGTGGCTTCCGTCTGGCCACTCTACCATGAGGCCTGATTGATGGAGTGCTGCAGAGATGGTTGTCGTTCTGGAAGGTTCTCCCATCTCCACAGATGAACTCTAGAGCTCTGTCAGAGTGACCATCGGGTTCTTGGTCACCTCCCTGACCAAGGCCCTCAATTGCTCAGTTTGTCTGGGCGGCCAGCACTAGGAAGAGTTTTGGTGGTTCCAAACTTCTTCCATTTAAGAATGTTGGAGGCCACTGTGTTCTTGGGGACCTTCAATACTGCAGAAATTTTTTGGTACCCTTCCCCAGATCTGTGCCTCGACACAATCCTGTCACGGAGCTCTACGGACAATTCCTTCGACCTCATGGCTTGGTTTTTGCTTTGACATGCACTGTCAAATGTGGGACCTTATCTAGACGGGTGTGTGGCCTTTCCAAATCATGTCCAATCAATTGAATTTACCACAGGTGGACTCCAATCAAGTTGTAGGAACATCTTAAGGATGATCAATGGAAACAGGATGCACCTGACCTCAATTTCGTGTCTCATAGCAAAGGGTCTGAATACTTATGTAAATAAGGTATTTCTGTTTTGAATTTTTAATAAATGAGCAAACATTTCTAAAAACCTGTTTTTGCTTTGTCATTATGGGGTGTTGTGTGTAGATTGCTGAGGATTTTGTTTTTTAATAATCCATTTTAGAATAAGGCTGTAACGTAACGAAATGTGGAGAAAGTCAAGGGGTCTGAATACTTTCTGAATGCACTGTAAGTCATGGCAAAATGTCTAGAATTGTAGGAAATTTGCTTTAAAGCTGCAATATGTAACTTTTTGGGCGACCTGACAAAATTCACATAGAATGGATGTTTTTGTTGTTATTCTGTCTCTCACTGTTCAAATAAACCTACCATTAAAATTATAGACTGATCATTTCTTTGTCAGAGGGCAAACGTACAAAATCAGCAGGGGATCAAATCCTTACTTTTTTTTTTTTTGTCCTCACTGTGCAGTGCCTGAATTGTTACAGCCTGAATTCAAAATGGTTGAAATTAATTTTTTTCTCACCCATCTACACGCAATAACTCATAATGACAGTGAAAACATGTTTTTAGAAATGTTAGCAAATGTATTGAAAATTAAATACAGAAATATCTCATTGTGCAACATTTGCCATTTATTATTTATTATTTTCAAACTTATTCAAGCTCTGTCAAATGGTGGTTGATCGTTGCTAGACAACAAGTTTCAGGTCTTGCCATAGATTTTCAAGTAGATTTTAAGTCAAAACTGTAACTCGGCCACTCAGGAACATTCACTGTCGACTTGGTAAGCAACTCCACTGTAGATTTGACCTTGTGTTTTAGGTTATTGTCCTGCTGAAAGGTGAATTTGTCTCCCAGTGTCTTTTGGAAAGCAGACTGAACCAGGTTTTCCTCTAGGATTTTGCCTGTGCTTAGCTCCATTCCATTTCTTTTTTATCCTGAAAAACTCCCCAGTCCTTAACGATTACAAACATACCCATAACATGATGCCTGTATCTTTGTAGTGACTGGGTGTATTGATACACCATCCAAAGTGTAATTAATAACTTCACCATGCTCAAAAGGATATTGAATGTCTGCTTTTTATATTTTTAGCCATCTACCAATAGGTGCCCTTCTTTTCGAGGCATTGGAAAACCTCCCTGGTCTTTGTGATTGAATCTGTGTTTGAAATTCACTGCTCGACTGAGGGACCTTACAGATAATTGTATATGTAGGGTACAGAGATGAGGTAGTCATTCAAAAATCATGTTAATCACTATTATTGCACGTAGGGTGAGTCCATGCAACTTATTATGTGACTTGTTAAGCACATTTTTATTCCTGAGCTTACTGTATTTAGGCTTGCCATAACAAAGGGGTTGAATACTTATTGACTCATGACATTTTAGCTTTTCATTTTTTTTCTCTCGCTTTGGCATTATGGGGTATTGTGTGTAGGCCAGTGACAACAAATCTCAATTGAATCCATTTTAAATGCAGGCTGTAACACAACACAATGTGGAAAAAGGTCAAGGGGTGTGAATACTTTCTGAAGGCACTGTATCTCTCCATTATGCGTGGGAATACTTTGGAACAGATTCCAAAATAAAATTCTCTTGGAGCTGATTTTACAATCTTTTAACTCCAACAATAAAAATATAAAACTTTTTATTATCAGAGCTTGGGTGGCCCAGTTGGGGAACCCTGTCCTAAGGTAATGTGATGGTCCAGGTATAAGGTACCTGGGGTATTTGTACAGAATACTCAAGACCCCCCCGATGCTAAAAGCCCATCGGACTCCTGTAGGCTTCTCCCTAACCAGACCTTCATATCAACCTGAGGTGCTAGACATGGTTTTAGGAGTCTCTGGAGCCACACATTGGAATGTCAATATACATTCGGTTTTTTTAGTCAAATGTATCAGCGATAAATTACGACAAATAATATACATTTTTGATATTTTTTCTTCATTATTTATTTACATCACTTCATTCAAACACAGTATGAAAAAGCAAAGTATTGGCAGAGGGTTTGGTTTGAGATTAGTGACAGAAATATATACGATTCCCCAAAAATAAAACTGTTCACAGCTTTTAAAAGCATTATAGTGAAAATTCCGTGTCATCTGTAGCATTGCAGACAAAAATACTTTCAATGAACTGTTTAAAACAGAAATATATATCAAATTCACATTCGCTCTTCCACAAGAAGCATAACCAGTATATAGCCTGGATGCCAACCGTCATCTCTATAAACCAGCTAGGACTGACCGTCACCATCGGTCTGGCAATAACATCACTGTCCAATACACCACAGACCTAGACGGGCACCCAGGCTATTTAAAGTGAGTGTTAACATTCAAGCAGGAGCTATTTAGCCTCCTATAATGTACACAGTGTATCCTATAGAGCAGTAGAGTTGATTCGGCTAGAGATAGAGAGTGGGGAGTACAGACAGACAGACAGACAGACAGACAGAGACAGGAGGGGTGTTTCATTCACTGGAGGGTAACTGGGCTGGACGGTCTTGGGGTTTCCACTGGCTAGGGCTTTCTAGTCTCTACTCACTACCGATGTCAACAAACAAAGGCTAAAACAGAGACAGTGTCTCATCCAATCAGGGGAGGCTGGCCTGGGCCGAGGCTTTCTGCTGGGCCAGGGGAAGGTTTGACTACTCTCTAGTTTCTCTACCCCGCCTGCTGGCTTTACACTAATTAAGATGGGGGGAGGACGGAGACCTGGTTAGGAGGCTGTGTTTACATTAGCCACCCTAAAGGCGTCTGCATGCTTCCCATCCGAAACAGTTTGTGCGTATACTATATTATGACGCCATTTTGTGACGTTTTGGTTCGTTTTGGTCTTCTGCAAGGTTTTTTTTTTTTTGGGGGGGGGGCAGTTCGTGCACACAACATTCTTTCTTGAGGCAAGCCGAAGTCTACGCCCCTTTGTTGGTGATTGGTCAACAGTAGGGATTCTTCAATGTAGTGTTTGTTGTCATTCAATGAGACGACTCGTTTTCACATTCTTTCCCTAAAGAAATACTGCACCAAACATCTTAGTTAGATGTAAAATTGCGTGACTAAGACCTCCTCTGAAAAAAAAAAAAAACGTCACCATTTATTACAGATTTCTTGAGTTATCTTAGATTAATTCTGACTATTTTGTGGAAGCGTATACTGGCTACGGTGTCTCAAGAGGGGCAAAGAGTCCTAATGCAGTTTTTCAAGCAAAGGCCTTTTAAGGGAGTGTGCGAGGCACAGATGTTCGCTTCGCCTAGCCGAGTTCTGCTAGCAGCAAACCGAACCTAGTATGCTGCAGAGGGCTTTGGGCTACAAGCCTCACCTCAGGCTGAGGGGGCTGGGGGATTATAGCTTATTCCCTATACAGTCATTACATTGTAATTGAAAATGTGTTCCCCAAGTTGCCTCAAGATTGATCAGAGCTAAAGAATGAATCAACCTCTCTACTGTCTCGAACATGCGACGACTATCAGTTGATAACATTACATTGGTTGGTAGGTGAGAGGTTGGAGGTAAGAGGTATTGATTGCATCAAAGCCTAATCATTTCATTAATTAATTTGGTCGGTGCTTATATTTGACCTATTTCCTATTAGTCCTATGTGGGGGGTTTTTTCACATCCCAACTCTCCCTGAGACACCCTCGCAGAGTGGGGTCGCGACCCTGGAGCAATTAGGGTTAAGTGCCGTGCGATTTTTCACCTTGTCGGTTGCTGGCCCAATGCCCTAACCGCTAGGTACCTGCTGCCCTAATCAACACATTGGCCTGTGGAAGCCATTCCCAGTTCACACACAGGTAAGAAGTTAGCACCTAGCCTAGCGCTGTGACTTCAGGTAGCTTAGTGGTTAAGAGCGTTGTGCCAGTAACCGAAAGGTCGCTGGTTCTAATCCCCGAGCCGACTAGGTGAAAAATCTATCGATGTGCCCTTGAGCAAGGCACTTAACCCTAATTGCTCCTGTAAGTCGCTCTGGATAAGAGCGTCTGCTAAATGACAAAAAATTAAAAATAAATACAAATACACTGTTGCATATGAATAGGCCTGGGTCTGTGTTGCTAGGCAGCAAAGAATACAAATGAGAAAAAGCTAACAACCAACCCCCTGACTACCTACAATGTCGTCCTCTCGCTCAACTCTCTGACTATCACACAGAGGTAGTGTGGTAAGCTCTCAGGGTGGAAAAGGCACCAATCCAGACCATGCAAATGAATTCACAACATTTATATGACAGCCTTGTCCCACTGACAGGATGTACTCAATGTCCTTGGTTTGATTTGATATTCTCTTGTCTTTAGTGTGCTTCAGTACCCCTTCTTACTTGGTTACCTAAAAGGGCTACTGAAGTACGCTATGCCACTGTCTCCAGACCAGGAGTCCCATAGAACTCAGTTCATTCACCAATGCTGGGATGATTCCAAAGCTCCATGCTCTTAGTAAGTCTTCATGAGTTAATAAATAATAATAGTCATTATTCTGTCCAGGACCCATGGGATCTCATCTCAGATAAAACAGAAGAACTTCTTCCAGCTGCATTTAGAGAAGGCCTTGGTGCGTCTGTCCGACAGCTGCCTCTTCTTCTCCTTCCTGGCCTTGTGTTTGATGGCAGCAAAGATGGCCGCGTCGAACGCCTCTTTTAAGTTCTTCTGCGTCAACGAAGAACACTCCACATAGTCCGCCGCTCTGATCTTCTCCGCCATGCTCCGTGCCCGAGGGCTAAGCACCGGTTTGACCCCGCAGCGGGCCAGGTTGATCAGAACGTTGACGTCCAGCAGGAGGTCGGACTGGGTGCCCACAAGGATGATGGGAGCTGAGGGGTTGCAGGCTCGGATCTCGGGGATCCACTTGTTGGTGACATTGTGGAAGGAGGCGGGGTTGACCACACTGAAGCAGAGCAGGAAGACGTCCGTGTGGGAGTAGGAGAGGGAGCGAAAATGGTCAAACACCTCCTGGAAATGTCATGGTAGAGAGAAAGATGGGGGTGGGGTAGGGGGGGGGAGAGAGAAAGAGAGAGAGAGAAAGAAAAAGGGGTCAGGTTAGCTGATTCAGCAGTGTGTGTGAATGTGAATGCTGTCTGGGGGTCTGAACAACAACAATGGACGCCGTGACAGAGAGAGACGATGACTCACACAGTATGACATGTAGTGGCCTTTGGAACCAAACTACTGCTGCTACATGTGAAAGACTGATTGCTTTCCTGTCACTCATTATTTTTTATCATTACTCATGACTGATTCTACAAAGCAGACGTATGTTGTTGTCTAATTCATCTCTAAATTGCATTCCAACATGTTTCAAACCGTTGTCATTAAATTGCAATGATGAGATTAATTAAATTGGACTGATGAGATTCAAGAATAGACTATTCATTATGGATGATATAATTTTCTTATATATATTTTAAAAAATATATATATATATTCTTACCTGTCCAGCTGTGTCCAGTAGTTGTATTCTGACTGGGGCTCCTTCCACTTGGACCTGACCTATTGAAGAAAACAGAATGCAATTATTTCATAACTCAAGTTTGGTAATAGTTTGGGTTTGTAAATCATAGGCTCTAGTTTTTTCCATAAACAATAATATACAGTGCAATTACCTAGTAGAAAACAATACATTTAGTTATTACATTTTCATAATGGGATGTAGCTCAGTTGGTAGAGCATGGCGTTTGCAACGCCAGGGTTGTGGGTTCGATTCCCACGGGGGGGGGTATGAAAAAAAAAAAAAATAATGTATGCACTCACTAACTGTAAGTCGCTCTGGATAAGAGCGTATGCTAAATGACTAAATGTCATAAATTAGGATATTATAAGGTTTTAAACATAGACTATAACGTTTTTTTTCCTTAAATTTCTTTCCAGTAATTGAAAGGTACTCACCAGAAAAGACGTCAAAGCCGGTCTGTTTGTATTCTGTGGGGTATCCATTGCTGGTGTAACTGACTATCATGCTCGTCTTCCCCACAGCCCCGTCCCCCACCAGCATACAGCTGATAGCCACTGGCTCCCTCTCCAACCTGGCCTCTTGGCTCATCAGTCCGCATGAAGAGGGGACGCGGGATTCTTCACAATAATAATCCATTTGAGGTGGCATGTCCAACGATAAAGTTGAAGAATATTAACTTTCCAGTGCATAAGAGCTCAGTCTTATTTTAGGCTATTCCGAAGTGCGATTCTCTAGAATCGTTTTTTCCCCCTGTATGATCCTGGATGTGTTCTGTAGGCTCACCTTGTCTATTTGTGAATGACGGTGAAGCGAATTGGTTTTGAGGCAACTTTCCGATCAGTCAGGTCGTGATTTGCATAGCCCCGCCCCCACCATACGCAAATCAAGGAAAGGTGTGAACTATTTGCAGATGGTTGGCAAAGAATATATATATTAAGAACCTTGGATGGTTGGTTGAGTTCGTGTATTGCAGGCTGTTTTGAAATATTTGCTGTGATATTCCTTGTTTTGATAGTGATGATAATACAATTATTTATCTTTAAACTTTTTGGTCTTGGAATTTTCTCTATTGTGCAAGGAATCAAAAGTGCAGTCAATTATTTCCAGTTGTGTATTTTGACAACAGACAATTGTTATATGAAGTATAATTAACGAAGGTCTTGTATTGGCCCAAAAAATGGTCAAAGACTCTAGCCACCCTAGTCATAGACTGTTCTCTCTGCTACCGCACGGCAAGCGGCAAGTGGTCCTCTGTAGCTCAGCTGGTAGAGCACGGCGCTTGTAACGCCAAGGTAGTGGGTTCGATCCCCGGGTCCGGGACCACCCATACACAAAAAAATTATGCACGCATGACTGTAAGGCGCTTTGGATAAAAGCGTCTGCTAAATGGCATATTATTATTATATTATAAGTCTAGGTCCAAAAGGCTCCTTAACAGCTTCTTCCCCCAAGCCATAAGACTGCTGAACAATTAATCAAATGGCTACCTGGACTATTTGCATTGAGCCCCTTTTTCAGTAGGCGCTGTTTAATATTCTACTTACCCCTACCTACAGTTTGACAAATATAAACCACCTGCAACATTTCTAATTTCTGATTTACGTTACTAGAAGAAATCAAATGTAGCTAAGCACGCGCTGTAACGCCCAGGTGGGTCGAACCCCCGGACCATACACCAAAAAAATTATTGACTGTAGTCGCTTGGATAAACGTCTTCAAGGCAATCATCATCAGTTAATTGAAATTAATTCATTAGGCCCTAATCTATGGATTTCACATGACTGGGCAGGGCGCAGCCATGGGTGGGCCTGGGAGGGCACAGGCCCCCCACTTGGGAGCCAGGACAACCCACTGGGGAGCCAGGCCCAGCCAATCAGAATGAGTTTTTCCCCACAAAAGGGCTTTATTACAGACAGAAATACTCCTCAGCACCCCCCCCCCCCCCCCCCCCTCCCCCGCAGGTGAAGAAGCAGGATGTGGACGCCCTGGGCTGGTGTGGTTACACATGGCCTGCGGTTGTGAGGCCGGGTGGATGTACTGCCAAATTCTTTAAAATGACGTTGGAGGCGGCTTATGGTAGAGAAACACACTTTTAAATATCTGGCAACAGCTCTGTTCGACATTCCTGCAGTCAGCATGCTAATTGCACGCTCACTCAAAACTTGAGACATCTGTGGCATTGTGTTGTTTGACAAAACTGCACATTTTAGTGGCCTTTTATTGTCCCCAGCACAAGGTGCACCTGTGTAATGATCATGCTGTTTAATCAGCTTCTTGATATGCCGCACCTGTCAGGTGGATGGATTATCTTGGCAAAGGAGAAACACTCACTATTAGGGATGTAAACAAATTTGTGCACAACATTTGAGAGAAATAAGCTTTTTGTGCATATTGACAATTTCTGGGATCTTTTATTTCAGCTTATGAAACATGGGACCAACACTTTACATGTTGCGTTTATACTTTTGTTAAGTATACATATTACCTTAATTACCTTGACTAACCGGTACCCCCGCACATTGACTCGGTACCGGTACCCCCTGTTATAGCCTCCTTATTGTTATTTTATTGTGTTACTTTTTTTTCTTACTTTTTCTTTTTTATTATTATTATTTTTTTAGCAAATATTTTCTTACTTAAAAAAACATAATCTGCATTGTTGGTTAAGTAAGCATTTCAAGGTAAGGTGTTGTTTTCGGCGCATGTGACAAATACAATTTGCTAGGATTTTTTTGTTGTTGCAGTGCATTGATTTATTAGCCCAATGTCATAAAACAGATGGCAGTTTCTCTTTGAAAATGTGACAATGTGCGCCTCCTCCTGCCAGACTATAGAACTACAAGATTGTTCTCATCACATGATTTTGGTGCCAAGATCACCTGACTACACACTGGTTCCCCCCTTTCTGTGCATTTGTAAATTATCTGGAAGCTACACCCAATTGGCATGTTTTGAGTGTTTTTAGATAATGCAGTTTTCTTTCATGTAGAGTAACTTACGCTTTAATTCTGAATCCTTTATCACGAAACAGACTGGGGTCGTTGCAGACTCCAGTCTAACAAGCTAGCCACCTTGTTAGCTAATAGCTAGTCCAGTCATCATGCCATCTCATGATCTGACTTTGTAGCAGTTAAGTTAGCTGGTAGTTAGGGTTTCTCTGTTTTAGATCACACCTACGTTTTGCAATGTCTTCTATCCTGGATGAATACGAAGACTCGCAGAGCATCAGGCACCCTGTGCAACACAGTAGCCGCCTGTCTGCTGCCAACATCGGCATAACACACTCAGGTACTGAGGCGAGGCTACGGGCCTTTCAAATGGGTCTGTTTATGATAAGGCTCTATTGTTTGGACTATCTTTATTGTTGAATTTATGCACCGAATTACTTTAATATAGCTAGTAGAATTATTATATGTATTAATGTTCCGCTTGATACCGATTTGATAATATGGAATCGATGTTGGCAATTATGTAGCGCATTCATAAACGCTAGCTAGCGAACTACCTTTAGTGCGTATTGACGAAAGTATCTTCTGACCTAGCCCTTGACCATGACTCTCAGTTCCATTACTTTACACATAAGAGTCATTGGACGAAGGCGTCTTCTGTACGAGGGAGTTTGGTTAAAGGGTTATTTATATCTGCGTCTCTGAACACCGGTGTGTAAATGGAAGACGGATGCCACAAACGTGTTGCCACTGAAAATTACTGGCTGCAACTGTGTTAAACCCTATTAAAACAGTGTAGAGTAAGTGTATATTTTGCATTTGTAAAATAATTTTGATGTGATATGAAAGCAGAGGGCTTTATGTTTCTAGAACCATACCGGAATTGAGAATCGATTGATGTTTAGATGGAGTATTTGGCTGTTTTGGCTGCCAGAGCCAATTCGCCTCTAAACAGAACATGTAAGGTCCTTGGACTATAAGGAGTAATGTTAGCCTCATTTAGGCCATTATTGGGCTAGCGATGATGATTGACATAAGTGACAATATTAATAGTTGCTTCTGATTCTTTGCAGGGTTTGTGAATGTGAGACTAGAAGAGGAGAAACCGATATTCAACAAACAGAGGATTGATTTCTCACCCCCAGAGAAAATCAACCACTTCGCTGTCTGCAACAATCAGCTATGCATGAGTTTAGGGAAGGACACTCTTCTGAGGTAGGGGACACTTTTATCTGCAACATCCCCCCCCCCCCCCTAGTGATCCAGTGTTTTCATGGTGTTGTGAATAGCCCTGTCCAATGTTCCCTCTAAGCTGTGTGTGTGTGTGTGTGTGTGAGGAAGTCCTGGCTCTAGGACTGCCACGCAGAAGAAATACCTGCCCGCGCAGAGAGACGCACAAGTTTGAACTTCACTGAGTTCACCCTGTTAGTTTACACTATATTTATATCAACATTTTCCTCTGTGGGACTTGTGATTGAATCAACATAGTATCACCCCCCCCCCCTTTGAATGCAAACAAATCTAACATTGCAAGATTGAGTTAGTGATTTTGTTGTGGACATTGCGCATCCAGAGAGGTTAAGCGAGAGGCCAAAATCTGTATAAAATAAGCCCAATGCATTTCTATGGGCTTATTTTGGACCTAAGCTTGTCGCCTGCCTTCACGCCTTTGGGACAACAACTTCCATTGTTAGGGCGAAGACATGAGCAACTCATTATAGACAGATGTCTGGCGCATCGGAGGAGAATTCTGACCGGTAGCCTACAAGTGGTGTTTTTCCGGTCGTGGGTGGATGCGTTTATCAGCTCAGAGCGCATAGTGACGTGTGCACGTTTGTTGATATTCTTTGCAAGTTATTAGCCCAGATATATAGTGAATTATTAGTTAGCAATGGGAGAGTGATTGCGTCCTAAAAGAGGACAAAACTGGTAGGCCTACATTTCTAGCTGTTTTTGAAAAATGAGTCTGGTAAATAGCTGGTTTATGTCTTAAAGTGGCAGTGTTGTATTTTGAGAGGCTGGAATTTGGAAAGAAGCCATCATGCAGAGAGAGGGTGGCCTACATTTCTGTCTAATTGACTGTATGGTGATAATAATTGATTTTATTTTATAAATTGGTTTCTTGCATCATACAACACAATAAAATGCTATTTTCAGTCACCTATTTGGCCTATGGTGTTACAGACCAGTAAAACATCAGTCCTACTTGTGTAAGTGGCTAAAAAGGTTAATGTCAAGCCTCACATGTTTTTAGAAAGTTTCATGCCAGCAACAAACACTGACACTACACATCCAAGTATATCTGAACAAATTATGAAAGGCAAGAATTGTAATTTTGAATTCAGTAAAGTGAGCGTGGAAGAGGTGAAAAGATTGTCTATCAACAATGACAAGCCACCGGGGTCTGACAACTTTGATGGAAAATTACTCCGGATAATAGCAGACGATATTGCCACTCCTATTTGCCATATCTTCAATTTAAGCCTACTAGAAAGTGTGAGCCCTCAGGCCTGGAGGGAAGCAAAAGTCATTCCGCTACCTAAGAATAGTAAAGCCCCCTTTACTGGCTCAAATAGCCGACCAATCTGCCTGTTACCAACCCTTAGTAAAGTTTTAGATTTTTTTTTGACCAGATACAATGCTATTTTACAGTAAACATATTGACAACAGACTTTCAGCACGCTTATAGGGAAGGACATTCAACAAGCACAGCACGTACACAAATGACTGATGATTGGCTGAGAGAAATTGATGATGAAAAGTTTGTGGGGGCTGTTTTGTTAGACTTCAGGTTATGGCATTAAACCCCCTGCTATATTGTGGATAAAGAGTTACCCGTCTAACAGAACACAGAGGGTGTTCTTTAATGGAAGCATCTCCAACATAATCCAGGTAGAATCAGGAATTCCCCAGGGCAGCTGTCTAGGCCCCTTACTTTTTTCAATCTTTACTAACTACATGCCACTGGATTTGAGTAAAGCCAGTGTGTCTATGTATGCGGATGACTCAACACTATACACGTCAGCTACTACAGCAACTGAAATGACTGCAACACTTAACAAAGAGCTGCAGTTAGTTTCAGAATGGGTGGCAAGGAATAAGTTAGTCCTACATATTTCAAAAACTAAAAGCAATGTATTGGAACAAATAATTCACTAAACCCTAAATCTCAACTAAATCTTGTAATAAAGTATGTGGAAATTGAGCAAGTTAAGGTGACTAAACTGCTTGGAGTAACCCTGGATTGCAAACTGTCATGGTCAAAACATATTGATACAACAGTAGCTAGGATGGGGAGAAGTCTGTCTATAATAAAGCGCTGCATTCTTAACAGCACTATCAACAAGGCAGGTCCTACAGGCTCTAGTTTTGTCGCACCTGGACTACTGTTCAGTCGTGTGGTCAGGTGCCACAAAGAGGGACTTAGGAAAATTGCAATTGGCTCAGAACAGGGCAGCACGGCTGGCCCTTGGATGTACACAGAGAGCATGTCAATCTCTCCTGGCTCAAAGTAAAGGAGAGATTGACTTCATCACTACTTGTATTTGTGAGAGGTATTGACATGTTGAAGGTACCGAGCTGTCTGTTTAAACGACTAGCACACAGCTCAGACACCCATGCATACCCCACAAGACATCTCACCAGAGGTCTCTTCACAGTCCCCAAGTCCAGAACAGACTATGTGAGGCGTACAGTACTACATAGAGCCATGACTACATGGAACTCTATTCCACATCAGGTAACTGATGCAAGCAGTAGAATCAGATTTTTAAAAAACAGATAAAAATACACCTTATGGAACAGCGGGGACTGTGAAGCAACACAAACATGCATACACACACATGATAACATACGCACTATACACACCCATACACATGGATTTTGTGTTGTACATATGTGGTAGTGGGGTATGGGCCTGAGGGCACACACTTAGTGTGTTGTGAATTATGTTATGAATGTTTTAAAAATGGTATAACTGCCTTAATTTTGCCGGACCCCAGGAAGAGTAGCTGCTGCCATGGCAGCAGCTAATGGGGATCCATAATAAATACAAATACCTGCATTGAACACCATATATAGGCTATTGTACGCTATGTCATAGAAATAAATAGGCTCTATTGGTTTTGATGATAGGCCACTCTTATAGGCCTACATTATGCTCAAATATCCACAGTAGCCTACTTGGCCACACCATAAAACTGTTACTTCAGTGTTCACAGTAAACATACGCTGGAAGTTGCACAGAATACTCACACGTTTCTGTTCACAAGACGTGAAATTTGCTCAGTGCCTAATTTTTTTGAAGGAACATTGGCCCTGTCACTCATGCCTATCTGTGTGAGAAGAACCGAACGTGTGAATGGTGCAGTTTGTATCTCGATGTGATCGCTAAGTGATTGGATTAAAGGGTTAAGGGTTGATCATGTCAGTCATTCAGGGTGATCGGTAAAGGATTATCATGGTGTTGATTTGAGTGCCTACTGTGAAACATTGGATTGGTATAATGATGATGATAATGTCATGACTGTCCACGAGAATCCAAATAGGTCAGATCAGGTGTGCAATGAATAACTTCAATCAGACCCCCTCTCACCCGTAGAGGGGGGTTAACAGCTCACGCCCGGTCGTAAATCAAGGGAGAAGGCCCATGCTCTCCTTCTCAAGATCCCCTAAGGAATGTATTTTTTTAACCGACTTTTTCCCACTGAAACTTTAACACGTTCAAAAGCAAGTACTGGAACAATATTTCCAACATAGAACGTGTGGAATGGTCGGAGGCAATCTACATAACACTAATGTTATTTTGTGATGTCATTACAAATGTTATAAAGGAAATACTGTAACTTATACAGGAAAGTATACCCACTACATGTAGGAAGTTTCCATCCTATACGTTGTGCATGTAATATGAAAAATGATTAAAGTATTTTTGTTAAGAGAGGGATTTGAGAACGCTATAAGAGAGAATTGTTTTCCATAAGCTTTGCACAGTAAGTAGTCACGCCCCCGAGTGAGGTCAGAGAGCGTGTCAGCCTGACGGAACCGGCCCTTTCGAGCAGAGTGTATAAAAGGATGGGTTACGAATTAACATATGAGACCAGAAAGACGTCGAGCTGCAGCTCACGTTCAAAGTGGTTCAAACCCAGAATCTCAACACGAGGTAGAGAAGAAAACTCCCCTACCGGACAATCACTGGTACGGCTGATTAGCTGTCCTAAGTACCGTATCTAGAAAATAGAATTTAAGTGGGACCATTCTACTACTCTTTTCAAACCATCCTATTACGCTACTCTCATCACCCCACTGGGGACCATCGACACAGCTGGCTAGCCTATCTTCAAAGACGCAACTTCAAGAGCGACGGGAAGAAAAATCTATTCTGTAGTTCTGTTCGGGACTACATGACAAAGATTAAAGACTGGACAATTAAGAAGGACATTGTGACCCCTTGTGGACAATCAGAGCCTTACAAGCATGCCGCAGAAAGGCCCAACCAACCCCTGTCCAAGAGGTATACGAATACATTCATGATTTCTTACTCCAAATGGGTGGCGGTTCGTGTGCAAAGTATATCATTACTGTGAGAGTAGTTTCTAACTGTACCAAAGTATTATGTCCCTATCCCTCTCTGCATGTACCGTATTGGTGTCTAAGATGAGTGAACATGACTTTATAAAGGAGTTTATGAAGTTTTCCTCTGTATGTTGTTCCAGGATTGACCTTGCCAAGCCCGACCAGCCCAACCAGATAGAACTGGGGAGGAAGGATGACAGCAGAGTACACAAGCTCTTCTTGGACCCCACAGGTGAGAACCAGCGAGCTCTTCTTTGACTCCACAGGTGAGAACCAGGGAGCTCTTCCTGGACCCCAGAAGTGAGAACCAGGGAGCTCTTCCTGGACTCCACAGGTGAGAACCAAGGAGCTCTTCTTGGACCCCACAGGTGAGAACCAGGGAGCTCTTCCTGGACCCCACAGGTGAGAACCAGGGAGCAGGAAAATAAAGTAGAATACCAGCACAGTACTCCCAGAGATGGAATGGTCCTCATCAGGATCCTCCAATTCATTCATGTTTTACCTAATTGTCGGATGAGTAATTGTGCTGACTGATACGTTTTCCATACTTATCAGGTAAATTATCACCAGAGTTTGGCATTTTTATTCATAGCTAATTAATGTGAGTAATCATCACACCATTATGGTTAATCTAATTAGTACCCCAAATTAATGACAGAAACGTCTGTACCAATTCAATTCCCGTACATTTATAATTTGGTGTATACTGAAATAGGCTGAATCTCAAACTGGAACACTTTGATCACTCGATATGCATGTTCACGAGTCAATCTCAAACACTAGTTGTAGAGTCATTGAGGACTCCACTGCGTCCTTCAGAGGCCTCTTTGTCGAGTGGGCATCCTGTGCCGACTCCTTGCCCTTAGCAGCAAGTTCTTCCCATGAATCTCAGCGTGTTACCAAGCAACAACATAGTTACTACAACTTTGCCCTAAAAAATAGAATAAATGAAAATAAATCCGAAATTTATTTAGACGTTTTGGCCGAGGAGGTCTTAGTCGCGCAATTGTACATCAAGCTAAGGAGTTTAGTGCTTAAAGAAGTTGTATTTCTGAAGTTTCATAATGCGCATGAAAACCTGTCCAGCATTATCTTGCTAGCTCTAAGCCTGAGCCAGTCATTTATATGAAGCAAAAGAGATAACCAAACAGCTAATGCAACACTAAATGCAATGCTCCTTCCATAAGCAATTTTTTGTTGTTGTGTTTTACCCCCTTTTTCTCCCCAATTTTGAACTTGTCTCAACGCTGCAACTCCCCAACGGGCTCGGGAGAGTCGAAGGTTGAGTCATGCGTTCTCCGAAACATGACCCGCCAAACCGTGCTTTTTAACATCCGCCCGCTTAACCCGGTAGCACCAATGTGTCGGAGGAAACACCGTTCAACTGATGACCGAAGTCAGCCTGCAGGCGCCCGGCCCGCCACAAGGAGTTGCTAGAGCGCGATTAGCCAAGTAAAGCCCCGCCGGCCAAACCCTCCCCTAACCTGGACGACGCTGGGCCAATTGTGCGCCGCCCTATGGGACTCCCGGTCACTGCCGGTTGTGACAACCTGGGATTGAACCCGGGTCTGTAGTGACGCCTCAAGCACTGCGATGCGGTGCCTTAGACCGCTGCGCCAATCAGGAGGCCTCAACAAGTTTCTTATTAATGAAGCAGCTGTCTGTTCTGAGTCAGTGCAGTATCAAGCCAGCTGCTGATGCACTTAGCTGAGGCCACCCAAAGTTACAACGTAGTGAAACTGAAATACGGACTGACTGCTGCAAAATAGTTTACGGCGGCAATAAACCACTGATAATATATGTGTTACTGATTATTCCATAGTATTACATCAGTCATTACACAGTTCAAACACTGCTCTCTCCTCTCCTCCCCTGCAGGGTCCTACCTGGTGATCTCTCAGTACCAGATCTAACACTGCTCTCCCCTCTCCTACCCTGCAGGGTCCCCACCTGGTGATCTCTCAGTACCAGATCTAACACTGCTCTCCCCCTCTCCTCCCCTGCAGGGTCCCACTGGTGATCTCTCAGTACCAGATCTAACAACTGCTCTCCCCTCTCCTCCCATGCAGGGTCCCCACTGGTGATCTCTCAGTACACAGATCTAACACCTGCTCTCCCCTCCCTCCCCTGCAGGGTCCCACCTGGTGATCTCTCAGTACCAGATCTAACACTGCCTCCCCCTCTCCTCCCCTGCAGGGTCCCACCTGGTGATTTCTCTCAGTACCAGTGAGTGTCTGTATCTGAACAGGAACACCCAGAAGGTGAGGTCTCTGTCCCGCTGGAGAGGACACCTCATAGAGAGTCTAGGCTGGAACAAGCTACTGGGGACCGAGACCAACACTGGGCCCATCCTAGTGGGAACCAGCCAGGGAATCATCTTCGAGGCTGAGATCTCTGCTTCAGAGGGAAGCCTGTTTAACACCAACCCTGACCAGTACTTCAAACAGGTGAGAACACACACACACACACACACACACACACACACACACACACACACACACACAGTAGCTACTTCAAACAGGTCAGTGATGGGATATGAAAATAAACATGAGTGACAAAATACAGCATCGCCCCAAGATAATGTTTTTTAGCTTGAACCCATGGAAAGCCATGCTAATCAAACCTCTTTGACATTCAAACTAATTAATCAATGCTGATTTAGTTACACTCCTTCATGTGAACTTATCCGCAGGCAGCAAGCTTTTGTTAACAGCTTTTTATTACTGTATTTGATGTAGCATTTAGAAAATATGTTTGCAAAACTAGTCCTTATTATAATGAGTCATGTATGTGATTGAAACACAGGTCCATTCCCTGGAGGAGGATGGGAAGCCAGCTCCAGTATGCTGTATGGAGGTGGAGCGAGGTCTGGAGTCTAAAGTCTTCATCATCGCCACCACCAGGAAGCGCCTGTTCCAGTTCGTAGGTCGCGTGGCAGAGGGGGTCAGAGCAGCAAGGCTTCAGCTCCATCTTCTCACAGAACCAGGTCTGTTACAGCAGCTTCATTAGACAACAGGGCTTGTAGCCCAAATGGCAACCTATTCACTATATAGTGCACTACTTTTGGTCAGAGCCTAAAGTAGTGCACTTGATAGGAAATAGATGTGAATATGGCTCCATTTCGGACGCAAACCAGATAAATGACTATTTCACTTCATACTATACCTGTCCATTTACACTTTATGCACTTTTCTCACTTCTCTAATCACCTCTAGCCACTATGCCATTTATTGTTATAACTTGTTTTATAAACTGGGTGGTTCGAGCCCTGAATGCTGATTGGCTGACAGGCGTGGTATATCAGACCTTATACCATGGGTATGACAAAATATTTATTTTTTTACTGCGCTAATTACATTGGTAACCAGTTTATAATAGTGTAAAATGTAAAAAAAATGATAATAGCAATAAGGCACCTCGGGGGTTTGTGGTATATGTCCAATATACCATGGCTAAGGGCTGTGTCCAGGAACTCCGCGTTGCGTCGTGCATAGGAACAGCCCTTAGCCGTGGTATATTGTCCATATACCACAGAGTGGTCTGGCCTTATTGCTTAAATATAAAGCTGATGCCCAGTTTCCAGAAGTATAATGAGTTATCATTTGTTATAAGCATGTATAAGCCGTTATAATGTCTTATAACAATGCTTATAAGAGGTTATGCCTTTATTACTACTAGGAGCTGCTGCCCAGCTTCCAGGAGTTTCCCTTTAACATGGGCTACAGTGAGATCACCTTCTACACTTCCAAGCTCAGGTCCTGCCCCAAGGCCTTCGCATGGATGATGGGTAATGGAGTTCTCTACGGTCAGCTGGACTACGTCAGGCTGGACTCACTGCTCAGTGATGTGCAGGTACTGTTTTCTATACTATTATAAAGTACTTTATATTTAGGATAGTATACTTTCAGGTTTGATGTGCTGTAGAAGTAAGATCCCCACAGGTGATGTGTGTGTTCTGAAGGTCTATTAAATACATTTTTTCATTGGTCTTTCAAAATCAATTATATTGTACTCTTGAAATTCATATTGCTGATTTAACAAAAAAACAATAATACTTTCTTTCTCTCTCCATCAGGTGTGGGATTACACCCCAGACATAGACTTTAGTTTCAACAAGCCCATCTCCATCGTGTTGACTCAGTTCCACTTTCTACTCCTCCTCCCTGACCGCGTCAAGGCCATCTGCACCCTCAACGGACAGGTGGGCCTCTGACTCTGCTGCTGCGTAGGCCAGGTTACTGTAAAAGGTGTAGGCCAGGTTACTGTAAAAGGTGTAGGCCAGGTTACTGTAAAAGGTGTAGGCCAGGTTACTGTAAAAGGTGTAGGCCAGGTTACTGTAAAAGGTGTAGGCCAGGTTACTGTAAAAGGTGTAGGCCAGGTTTACTGTAAAAGGTGTGGCCAGGTTACTGTAAAAGTAAAAGGTGTAGACCAGGTTACTGTAAAAGGTGTAGGCCAGGTTACTGTAAAAGGTGTAGGCCAGGGTTACTGTAAAAGGTGTAGGCCAGGTTACTGTAAAAGGTGTAGGCCAGGTTACTGTAAAAGGTGTAGGCCAGGTTTACTGTAAAAGGTGTAGGCCAGGTTACTGTAAAAGGTGTAGGCCAGGTTACTGTAAAAGTGTAGGCCAGTTTACTGTAAAAGGTGTAGGCCAGGTTACTGTAAAGGTGTAGGCCAGGTTTACTGTAAAAGGTGTAGGCCAGGTTACTGTAAAAGGTGTTGGCCAGGTTACTGTAAAAGGTGTAGGCCAGGTTACTGTAAAAGGTGTAGGCCAGGTTACTGTAGGACAGGTTACTTTAAAAGGGGTGTAGGCCAGGTTACTGTAAAAGGTGTATGCCAGGTTACTGTAAAAGCACTTTGTGACAACTGCTGATGTAAAAAATAGTGCACTATTTTTGATGAGAGCTCTGGTCAAAAGTAGTGCACTATGAAGTAGTGCACTACTATGAACTGTTCAACGTTGGTCTGACCAATCGGAATCTAGGGTTCAAGATTGTTTTGATCACAAGGACTGGGATATGTTCCGGGTTGCCTCTGTGAATAGTATTGACGTATGCATAGAGAATGTTGTTCCCACTGTGAAGATTAGAACTTATCCAAACCAAAAACCGTGGACAGATGGCAGTATTAGAGCAAAACTGAAAGCGCGAACCACAGCATTTAACCACGGCAGGGTGACTGGGAACATGGACATGTACAACCAGACCAGCTATGACCTCCGTAAGGCAATCGGAGGCAAAACGACCGTTCAGAAAAGTGGAGTCGCAATTCACCAGCTCAGACACGAGACGTTTGTGGCAGAGACTCCAGACCAATGTTCCCTCTAAGCTGCGGGCATGCACAGCTCCCATCGGACTGCCGTGCAGAAGAAATATCAGCCCGTGCAGAGAAGCACGAGATTGAACTTCACTCAACTTTCTAGAGTTTTCCCCTTTAGTTAAACACTATCAACGTTTCTCTCTACTGTGGGGATTGTGCTCGAATCAACGCAATATTAGCCACTTTCAATGTAACATACCGAAACAAAATAAACTATGCAAGACTTAAGTATGCAAAGCTAACTGTGCAAGAGATTTTCTTGTAGGCAGAGCGCATTGGAGTAGGATTCTATTGCAATGACAGACACGACTCAGGCCCATACTGTACACAGACCGTTGCGCCATAACCAATCAGAGCTGCAGTAGGACTATATGCAAATAGCCATTGCCATATATGGATCTGTTCGATTTACTTTGAACTGGACTGTGTTTACAGCATGAGCAGTCGCAAGTAGATGCACTTGTTTTTAGATCAAAGCGATAGCTGCATGTAACCACCTGTGCACATTTGTTCATATCCTTTGCTAGTTAGTGAGTTATTAGCCCAGTTATAGATCATTTCTAGTCAACAATGGGGGAGTGGTTACTTCCTACAAGAGCACAAAATGTGTGCATTTCTAGATATCTTTGAAAAAGCAAGTCGGGTAAAGAGCTTTTTTTTTATGTCTTAAAGGGGCATTGTTGTATTTTGAGACGGTCTTGAAGAAGCTAAGTAGCCAATAGGCAGAGGGTAGCATAATTTGTCTGATTCTCTGTAATAATGGTATGAGAATAATAATAATTTTTATTTTGTAAAGTGGGTTCTTGCATCAAACAACACAACATTTTCAGTCACCTCCTTGTCTGAAGGACAAGTGGATAAACAGGTTAATGTCAAGTCCTGAATGTTGTTTTTCAAAAGTCTCATGGAATGTAGGCCTACATTGAACACCACACATTGGCTGCTACTGTAGGCTGAATGATAGAACTGCTATTTCCATGATAAAACGTTATGGGATGCATTTCTCTCCATTGTTTTTGATTGTAGGCCACTCCAGTAGGCCTACATTATGATCAAATAGCCACAGTAGCCTACTTGGCCACTGTTAAAACTGTAACTTAAAGCAGGTACAACCTGAGTGGGAACGGTCGTTAAGATACTAACAGCTTACAGACGGTAGGCAATTAAGGTCACAGTTATGAAAACTTAGGACACTAAAGAGGCCTTTCTACTGACTCTGAAAAACACCAAAAGAAAGATGCCCAGTGTCCCTGCTCATCTGCGTGGACATGCCTTAGGTATGCTGCAAGGAGGCATGAGGACTGCAGATGTGGCCAGGGCAATAAATTGCAATGTCCGTACTGTGAGACGCCTAAGACAGCGCTACAGGGGGACAGGACGGACAGCTGATCGTCCCCGCAGTGGCAGACCACGTGTAACAAAACCTGCACAGGATCGGTACATCCGAACATCACACCTGCGGGACAGATACAGGATGGCAACAACAACTGCCCGAGTTACACCAGGAACGCACAATCCCTCCATCAGTGCTCAGACCGTCCGCAATAGGCTGAGAGAGGCTGGACTGAGGGTTTGTAGGCCTGTTGTAAGGCAGGTCCTCACCAGACATCACCGGCAACAACGTCGCTTATGGACCCAAACCCACCGTCGCTGGACCAGACAGGACTGGCAAAAAGTGCTCTTCACTGACGAGTCGTGGTTTTGTCTCCCTTGGGGTGATGGTCGGATTTGCGTTTATCGTCGAAGGAATGAGCGTTACACCGAGGCCTGTACTCTGGAGCGGGATCGATTTGGAGGTGGAGGGTCCGTCATGGTCTGGGGCGGTGTGTCACAGCATCATCGGACTGAGCTTGTTGTCATTGCAGGCAATCTCAACGATGTGCATTACAGGGAAGACATCCTCCTCCCTCATGTGGTACCCTTCCTGCAGGCTCATCCTGACATGACCCTCCAGCATGACAATGCCACCAGCCATACTGCTCATTCTGCACGTGATTTCATGCAAGACAGGAATGTCAGTGTTCTGCCATTGCCAGCGAAGAGCCCGGATCTCAATCGTCCACGTCTGGGACCTGTTGGATCGGTGGGTGAGGGCTAGGGCCAGGGCCATTCCCTCCAGAAATGCCTGGGAACTTGCAGGTGCCTTGGTGGAAGAGTAGGGTAACATCTCACAGCAAGAACTGGCAAATCTGGTGCAGTCCATGAGGAGGAGATGCACTGCAGTACTTAATGCAGCTGGTGGACCACACCAGATACTGACTGACTTTTGATTTTGATACCCCCCCCCCATGTTCAGGGACACATTATTCAATTTCTGTTAGTCACATCTCTGTGATTATGTCTCAGTTGTTGAATCTTGTTATGTTCTTACAAATATTTACACATGTTAAGTTTGCTGAAAATCAACACAGTTGACAGTGAGAGGACGTTTCTTTTTTTGCTGAGTTTATATATACACACACACAGTACCAGTCAAAGGTTTGGACACACCTACTCATTCCAGGGTTTTTCTTTATTTTTACTATTTTCTACATTGTAGAATAATAGTGAAGGCATCAAGACTATGAAATAACACATATGGAGTAATGTAGTAACCAACAAAGTGTTATATTTGAGATTTTTCAAAGTAGCCACCCTTTGCCTTGATGACAGCTTTGCACACTCTTCACGAGATGCACACTCTTCCAGCTTCATGAGATTGTCACCTGGAATGCATTTCAATTAACAGGTGTGCCTTGTTAAAAGTTAATTTGTGGACTTTCTTTCCTTCTTAATGCATTTGAGCCAATCAGTTGTGTTGTGACAAGGTAGGGGTGGTATACAGAAGAAAGCCCTATTTGGTGAAAGACCAAGTCCATATTATGGCAAGAACAGCTCAAATAAGCAAAGAGAAACGACAGTCCATCATTACTTTAAGACATGAAGGTCAGTCAATCCAGAACATTTCCACGAACTTTGAACGTTTCTTCAAGTGCAGTCGCAAAAACCATCAAGCGCTATGATTGAAACTGGCTCTCATGAGGACCGCCACAGGAAAGGAAGACCCAGAGTTACCTCTGCTGCAGAGGATACATTCATTAGAGTTAACTGCACCTCAGATAGCAGCCCAAATATATGCTTCACAGAGTTCAATAATAATAATAATAATAATAATAATAATATGCCATTTAGCAGACGCTTTTATCCAAAGCGACTTAGTCATGCGTGCATACATTATTATTTTTTTGTGTATGGGTGGTCCCGGGGATCGAACCCACTACCTTGGCGTTACAAGCGCCGTGCTCTTACCAGCTGAGCTACAGAGGACCACTCAGTTGACTCCTGAGTGGCGCAGTGGTCTAAGGCACTGCATCGCAGTGCTAACTGTGCCACTAGAGATCCTGGTTCGAATCCAGGCTCTGTCGCAGCCGGCGTGTGGCGCGGCGTTGTGCGCCGCCCATGAGTCTCCCGGTCGCAACCGACACATCTCAACATCAACTATTCAGAGACTGTGTAAATCAGGCCTTCATGGTCGAATTGCTGCAAGGAAACCACTACTAAAGGACACCAATAAGAAGAAGAGACTTGCTTGGTCCAAGAAACACGAGCAATGGACATTAGACCGGTGGAAATCTGTCCTTTTGGTCTTATTAGTCTAAATTTGAGATTTCTGGTTCCAACTGCCGTGTCTTTGTGAGACGCAGAGTAGGTGAACGGATGATCTCCGCATGTGTGGTTCCCACTGTGAAGCATGGAGGAGGAGGTGTGATGGTGTGGGGGTGCTTTGCTGGTGACACTGTCTGTGATGATTTATTTCGAATTCAAGGCACACTTAACCAGCATGGCTACCACAGCATTCTGCAGCGATACGCCATCCCATCTGGTTTGCGCTTAGTGGGACTATAATTTGTTTTTCAACAGGACAATAACCCAAAACACACCAGGCTGTGTAAGGGCTATTTGACCAAGGAGAGTGATGGAGTGCTGCATCAGATGACCTGGCCTCCACAATCCCCCGACCTCAACCCAATTGAGATGGTTTGGGATGAGTTGGACCGCAGAGTGAAGGAAAAGCAGCCAACAAGTGCTCAGCATATGTGGGAGCTCCTTCAAGACTGTTGGAAAAGCATTCCTCATGAAGCTGGTTGAGAGAATGCCAAGAGTGTGCAAAGCTATCATCAAGACAAAGGGTGGATACATTGAAGAATCTCAAATATAAAATATTTTGATTTGTTTAACACTTTTTTGGTTACTACATGATTCCATATGTGTTATTTCATAGTTTTGATGTCTTCACTATTATTCTACAATGTAGAAAATAGTAAAAATAAAGAGAAACCCTTCAATAAGTAAGTGTGTCCAAACTTTTGACTGGTACTGTATATATTCCAGACTCTGACATTTGCTCGTTCTGATATTTCTTGATTTCTTTCTTTTTTTTAAATATTTTTTGGACTTGTGTGTATTGTTTGTCATTACTGCATTATTGGAGCTAGAAACATAAGTATGTCACTGCACCTGTGATAACATATGACCAATGAAATGTTATTTGATTTAGTGCACTGCTTTTGACTAGGGCCCCCTTTATGAATATATTTAAATTGATTGATTGACAGGTGGTGTACGAGGACGTTTTCCCTGATAAGTTTGGCACCCTGAAGAAAATGATCAAAGATCCTGCAGGAGGCCTGGTGTGGATTTACACTGAGAAGGCTGTCTTTAGGTATGTTTACATTCCATTTTATATTTTAGTCATTTAACAGACACTCCTGCCCAGAGAGACTTACAATTAGTGCATTCAACTAAGATCGGCAAAACAACCGCATATCACGGCCATATCACTGTCATTGCTTGTCCATATATGTATATGCTCTTAAATTCCATTCCTTACTAGATTTGTGTGTGTTGGGTATATGTTGTGAAATTGTTAGATATTACTTGTTAGATATTACTGCACTGTCGGAGCTAGAAGCACAAGCATTTCGCTACACCCGCTATAACAGGAGGAGCACTGCCAGAGCCCTGCAAAATGACCTCCAGCAGGCCACAAATGTGCATGTGTCTGCTCAAATGGTCAGAAACAGACTCCATGAGGGTGATATGAGGGCCCGACGTCCACAGGTGGGGGTTGTGCTTACAGCCCAACACTGTGCAGGACGTTTGGCATTTGCCAGAGAACACCAAGATTGGCAAATTCGCCACTGGCGCCCTGTGCTCTTCACAGATGAAAGCAGGTTCACACTGAGCACATGTGACAGACGTGACAGAGTCTGGAGATGCCGTGGAGAACGTTCTGCTGCCTGCAACATCCTCCAGCATGACCGGTTTGGCGGTGGGTCAGTCATGGTGTGGGGTGGCATTTCTTTGGGGGGCCGCACAGCCCTCCATGTGCTCGCCAGAGGTAGCCTGACTGCCATTAGGTACCGAGATGAGATCCTCAGACCCCTTGTGAGACCATATGCTGGTGCGGTTGGCCCTGGGTTCCTCCTAATGCAAGACAATGCTAGACCTCATGTGGCTGGAGTGTGTCAGCAGTTCCTGCAAGAGGAAGGCATTGATGCTATGGACTGGCCCGCCCGTTCCCCAGACCTGAATCCAATTGAGCACATCTGGGACATCATGTCTCGTTCCATCCACCAACGCCACGTTGCACCACAGACTGTCCAGGAGTTGGCGGATGCTTTAGTCCAGGTCTGGGAGGAGATCCCTCAGGAGACCATCCGCCACCTCATCAGGAGCATGCCCAGGCGTTGTAGGGAGGTCATACAGGCACGTGGAGGCCACACACACTACTGAGCCTCATTTTGACTTGTTTTAAGTTGGATCAGCCTGTAGTGTGGTTTTCCACTTTAATTTTGAGGGTGACTCCAAATCCAGACCTCCATGGGTTGATAAATTTGATTTCCATGGATAATTTTTGTGTGATTTTGTTGTCAGCACATTCAACTATGTAAAGAAAAAAGTATTTAATAAGATTATTTCATTCATTCAGATCTAGGATGTGTTGTTTAAGTGTTTCCTTTATTTTTTTGAGCAGTGTATTATAATAATAATAATAATAATAAAAATAATATGCCATTTAGCAGACGCTTTTATCCAAAGCGACTTACAGTCATGTGCGCATACATTTTTACGTATGGGTGGTCCCGGGGATCGAACCCACTACCCTGGCGTTACAAGCTCCATGCTCTACCAATTGAGCTACAGAGGACCACAATACATTCTATTTGATATCACTGCCATTGGCAGTAAATCCTTTACAATAGCCACTATCTGTGGAATCAGGATAGATCAGCCATTGGCAGTTAAACCTTGTTCAGCCACTATCTGTGGAATCAGGCTAGATCTGCCATTGGCAGTTAAACCTTGTTCAGCCACTATCTGTGGAATCAGGCTAGATCTGCCATTGGCAGTTAAACCCTTGTTCAGCCACTATCTGTGGAATCAGACTAGAAAGAAAAGACAAGTAAGCGTGACAAGTACAACAGTATGTTTATTTTTTATTTTTTTCTCTCTCAATCCAGATACCACATCCAGAGAGAAGCCAGGGATGTGTGGCAGATGTACATGAGTATGAACAAGTTTGACCTGGCTAAGGAGTACTGCCGGGACCGGCCAGAGTGCATGGACATGGTTCTGGCTAAAGAGGCAGAGCACTGCTTCCAGAACAAACGCTACCTGGAGAGTGCTAAGTGCTACGCCCTGACCCAGAACTACTTTGAAGAGATTGCTTTGAAGTTTATCGAGGCAAAACAGGACGAGGCTCTGAAAGAGTTCCTGCTGAAGAAACTCAATAATTTAAAACAGGTATGATGTTTCTGTGTTTTTGTGACTAAGTTTATATAATTCAATACCATACAACTTTGTCCATTACAGAGAACAATGGAAGCTTCTGCTCACTTCTCAACCCCCCCCAGATAGTTTGTCTTTTGTGTGGTCTGTTTTCAACTGTGTATTTTTATCATGTCATATTTGAAACCTTTTTCATCATGTTACCCCTGCTTGCAAAGCAACTTTTCTTCTGGGGACAATAAAGATTGATTGATTGATTGATTGATTGATTGAAACAGAGTGAGAAGACCCAGATCACCTTACTGGTCACCTGGCTGACTGAGCTCTATCTGAACCGCCTGGGGCTTCTAGAATCAGATGATGGGAAACATGGGGTGTTCCAGGAGACGCGTGATGAGTTCCGGAAGTTCCTCAGTAGCTCCAAACACAAGGAGTGTCTCTATAACAACCGTACGACCATCTATGACCTGCTGGCTAGCCATGGCAACGTGGACGACATGGTCTACTTCTCTGTCATCATGAAGGTATCTTATGATGCTATTTATCCAGGCTTGGGTTCAAGTCAGAAAGGGATCCACATTTCAATTCCAAAATGTCCTCATTGAAAAGCATTGAAGAGAATCGGAATTTGAATTTGAGTGTACTTCCTGAATTGTCTGGAATTGAAATGGAATTGACCCCAACCCTGCTATTCATTCATGGGATTGTATTGTGGTATTTATAGCTGCTATCTTTTGGTGGTCTCTAATGGTGCGGCATGTTTAGGACACTTTCTATGGCTGATGACTTTATTTTCAGTTTTGTAAAGTATGTATGTTTATGTGCTACTGTTTGACATGACATTTTAATAAAGAATCTATATCTATTTATCTCTCTAGGACTATGAGAGGGTGATCTCCCACCACTGTCAGCATGATGACTATAGCGCCGCCCTGGAGGTGCTCTCTAAGCACTGCGACGAGAAACTCTTCTATAAGTTCTCCCCCGTCCTCATGCAACACATACCTAAGAAGGTGATGCAACGATTTTATCTGCTTGCATTGAAATGTTTTGTTGTTTATTGTTGTCTGTGTTCAAGTACACTGCAATTCTGTTTGAAATGCAATACAATACCATACCATACTTGATTGTCCATTTTCGTAGAAATTCATGGCATGTAAAGTGCCAACGTGTATTTGTGTGAAGGGGAATGAATGAATATACCTCTAATAATCACAAGGTGGTAGATGCCTGGATCCAGATGGGTAGCAGGCTGGAACCTAAGAAACTGATCCCAGCCCTGGTCAACTACAGTCAGATGGGTTCTACACAACAGATCCACGAGACCATCCGCTACATGGAGTTCTGCGTCTACCAGCTCACGGTGACAGAAGAGGCCATACACAACTATCTGCTGTCCCTCTACGCCAAGTACAAACCTGATAGTCTCCTGTGGTACCTGGAACAGGTAGGTTCAAGGCTGTGTCCGTCCCAAATGGCACCCTATCCCCTATGTAGTACACTACTGTGGACCCATAGAGACGCAGACCAAATGCTAATTATATTATGTACCTTTTTTTTTTTTGTAATGTCATGTTTTCCCTATATTTGCTATTTTATTCTTAATTTACTCTGTGTCCTTGGGTATCTTGATCAAATATACATAAACACATTAATTGTTAATGAATTATTATGAATAAAAAGTGATGTTATTGTTATTATTATTGACAGGCTGGTACCCACGCGTCCGACATCCACTATGACTTAAAGTACACCCTGAGGCTGTGTGCGGAACATGGCTTCCTCCAGGCCTGTGTTCTGGTCTATAAGATCATGGGGCTGTATGAGGAAGCTGTCGATCTGGCTCTACAAGTGAGTATCTTGGCTAGTTTTGATTAATGTTTACATTGGATAAAGTAATCCTTCTACCCCCCCCCCCTTACTCCAACCCACCCCCCTACAAAAACAACATCAAAAATTAAAATAATGAATAAATATATAAAAATAAAAATTAATAAAAAACAAAAAACATTGTAAAGTGGTTATCCCACTGGCCATAAGGTGAATGCACCTATTTGTAAGTCGCTCTGGATAAGAGCGTCTGCTAAATGACTAAAATGTAAATGTTACATTTACATTTTAGTCATTTAGCAAGACGCTCTTATCCAGAGCGACTTACAGTTAGCAATACATTTTTTAATCGAACCCACAACCCTGGCGTTGCAAACGCCATGCTCTACCAACTGAGCTACATCCCCTGCGGCCATTCCCTCCCCTACCCTGGACGACGCTGGGCCAATTGTGTGCCGCCCATGGGTCTCCCGGTCGCGGCCGCTACGACAGAGCCTGGACTAATATGTAGCTAAATGTTGATCATGTGATATTAACGGGATGTTGTAACAGCCACACATGCCAAGATAGAAAGTGGAAGTGCCAATAGTGAGCTACACGGTCATATAGGTTATCTGAAAGTGCTATTGGTCTACGTCAGTATACACCGAGTGGACAAAACATTAGGAACACCTTCCTAATATTGAGTTGCACCCCCTTTTGCCCTCAGAACAGCCTCAATTCATCGAGCAACAGACTCTACAAGGTGTCGAAGGCGTTCCACAGGGATGCTGGCCCATGTTGACTCCAAGCTTCCCACAGTTGTCGTCTCCGAGTGCGCAGTGGTTAAGCATGTGTGCACAGATCGGTTCGAATGGCCTGGACGTCCTTGCCCAGGTGGGTAGGGGAGGGAATGGCGGCAGGGATGTAGCTCTTGATAGCATGCGTTGCACAGGGTGGGTAATCCCACGGGGGGCCATATAAAAAAATATGTATCACTACTTGAAGTCGCTTGGATAAAGCATCTGCTAAACCAGTGGCTGGACGCCTTTGGTGTGCACCATACTACCATACCGGGAAACTGTTCAAAGGCACTACTCATACCCTGTTCAAATATCTGTCTGCCCATTCACCCTCTGAATGGCACACACACACGATCCATGTCTCAATTGTCTCAAGGCTTTAAAATCCTTCTTTAGAGGGCCTCCTGAGAGGCGTCACTACAGACCCGGGTTCGATCCCGAGCTGTATCACTTAGGGCGGCGCACAATTGGCCCAACGTGGTCCGGGTTAGGGTAGGGTTTGACCGGGGGGGGGGGGGGGGGGGGGGGGGGGCTTTACTTGGCTCATCATGCTCTAGAGACTCCTTGTGGCGGGCCGGACACATTGGTGCGGCTGGCTTCCGGGTTAAGTGGGCGGGTGTTAAGAAGCGTGGTTTGGCAAGTCATGTTTCGGAAGACGCATGACTCGACCTTCGCCTCCCGAGCCCGTTGGGGAGTTGCAGCGATGAGACAAGATTGAAATTGGGGAGAAAAAGGGGGTAAAATACATCCTTTAACCGTCTCCTCCCCTTCATCTACACTGATTTGAAGTGGATTTAACAAGTGACATCAATAAGGGATCATATTCCTAATGTAATTGCCACCTTTAGCTGCAATGACTCCAACCAAACACTTCCTGTAGTTGTTGATCAGTCCCTCACGTCGCTGTGGAGGAATTTAGGCCCTCTCTTCCATGCAGAACTGCTTTAACTCGGCGACATTTGTGGGTTTTCGAGCATGAACTGCTCGTTTAAAGTCCTGCCTCATGTCGTCCAATTATTATTTTATTTTTTTTTTCTAAACTCAGGTTCCCTTTATCTAATATTAGGTTTTGGTTGAAGATATGATAACATTCAGTATAAAAAAATATGCAAAAATAGAGAAAATCAGAAAGGTGGCAAATACTTTTTCACAGCACTGTGTTAAAACAGGATCTGAAAGTGGTATTAGTCTACATGAGTAAATGTTAAAACAGGATCTGAAAGTGGTATTAGTCTACATCAGTAAATGTTAAAACAGGATCTGAAAGTGCATCTATCAAGCGTGCATGTTGTTATTTTGGCTACGCACAGCACTGGGGGGGGGGAGCTTTCCTAAACCAGCTGGTGTGTAACTCTTCTCCTGTGCTGTTGAGATGCAAGATACATTTCCCGAAAGGGACACAATAATGAATTATTATTATTATTATTATTATTATTATTATTATTATTCCAGGTGGATGTGGACCTGGCCAAGTCGTGTGCTGACCTGCCTGAGGATGACGAGGAGTTGAGGAAGAAGTTGTGGCTGAAGATCGCCCGTCACGTGGTGCAGGAGGAGAAGGATGTGAAGAAGGCCATGAACTGTCTGTCCAGCTGTAACCTGCTGAAGATAGAAGACATACTGCCTTTCTTCCCAGACTTCGTCACCATAGACCACTTCAAGGTTTACCCTGTTAAAGATAATACATTGGATTTATATAGCATTTTTCTTAAGCCCAAAGACACTTCTACACACAATTTTTACATTTTAGTCATTTAGCAGACACTCTTATCCAGAGCGATATACAGTTAGTGAGTGCATACATTTTTCATACTGGCCCCCCCCATGGGAATCGAACACACAACCCTGGCGTTGCAAGCGCCATGCTCTACCAACTGAACTACTGGGGACTAAGTACATAGAGAAGTAATCAGACCTTTGTCTTTTATACTATGTAGGTTATATTCTACAAAGTTCAGTGTTTGAGGTGCGCTTCATTTACCTTGGATCTTGTACTTTTGTGACTATTCCATTGGTTTCGTTGTACCAGGCAAATCCAAACATATCGCAAGCATATGTGTATATATTGTGTGTATGACGTGTTGGAACCAAATTAATTTCCCCATGTAGGATAATGAAGTTGACAAAAACGATATCCCTCCCTCCCTCCCTCCCTCCCTCCCTCTCTCCCTCCCTCCCCCCCTCCCTCCCTCCCTCCCCCCTCCCTCCCTCCCTCCCTCCCTCCCCCCCTCCCTCCCTCCCTCCCTCCCTCCCTCCCCCCTGCAGGAGGCGATCTGCAGCTCTTTAGAGGAGTACAACCAGCACATAGACGAGCTGAAGCAGGAGATGGAGGAGGCGACGGAGAGCGCCAAGCGGATCAGAGAGGACATCCAGGAGATGAGGAACAAGTACGGGGTGGTGGAGAGCCAGGAGAAATGCGCTGCCTGCGACTTCCCCCTCCTCAACAGACCCTTCTACCTGTTCCTGTGTGGTCACATGTTCCACTACGACTGCCTCTTCCTGGAGGTCAGTGTGCAAACCGTTTTTATTTGACCCTTGAAGCTATTTCAAGAACGGTTGTCTAACGATATATACCAGGAGGTCATACCAGTAGGTCAGTAGCACACCATTTTTACCTTGACCTTTGACCCTATTTCATGAAGAGTTGGCTAACAATGTAACAATGCAAACAGAGACATCGGGTCATTACTACATACATTTGTTAATGATGTACACTACATACAGAAGGAAAATAGCTTGGAGGGGTATATCCCAAAAACATTATCATAAGAACCAGATATGTCTCATTATAATCACAACTAATATGTCATTTCTTTCAGGAGATTCAATAGTTCAATAACCTATTTATTATTCACTACCATATATGGACCTCACATACTGTAACGGTGTATCTTTCCTCAGGTGAGCCCTCACCTGTCCACTTACAAGCAGACTAAACTAGGTGAGCTGCAGAAGAAGCTGGCCGCAGCCACTCAGGCCTCCAAGTCTCGCCACCGCCCCTCCCCCAAGGAGAAGGAGAAGGAGGAGGGGAACGACACTGCCAGCCTGGGCAAAGGAAGCGCCGGGGTCAGCCGCGAGCAGATCAAGTCTGACATCGATGACATCATCGCGTGTGAATGTGTGTACTGCGGCGAGCTGATGATCAAGTCGATCGACAAGCCGTTTATTGATCCACAGAAGTTAGAGGAGGAGAAGTCCAGCTGGCTCTGAGTGAAATGGTTGGCAGCTTGGCACTGAAACTGGATGGGTCTGAAATGGCAGATTTGAGGTGGCTCGCTGAAATGAACTAGGTCTGAAATGGACTGCCTGATATGAGCGGGGAAAATTAGACTGAAAAAGGTCTGAAATTAGTGAAATGGGCTTTAGCTGTCTGAACCTATGAGAGCTGAAATAGATTTGTCTATTTTCAGAAATAGCTGAAATGATGACTGAAATGTGCAGCATGTGTTGTCTGAAATGGAAACGACCAGTGTGTAGATTGCTGTGTGTGTACTATAGGCCAGGAAACAGCTGTTATTCTCTGTGATAATGGGACGTATCGCCACAGCTGCACAGTGCCTGGTGATGGGTACTCACAGGAGTGGGGAAGAATGCAGGCGCTCCTATATAAGCTCTTCTCCCCTAATCGTAACATGATATATTCTACAGTCTCTCTCTCTCTCATTTCTCTGCGAAGCTTTTAAAAAAACTGCTCTGAGCTATGTCAGTCACACACACAGCTTTATTACGCATTACAAGATCGGTTCACTATCTTTACACCCGTCTGTTTAAATTAACAATTAACTTGTGACATTTCCTCTGAAATTGAATGCATATTTATAAATATCAACTGGTATTAGTTAGCTCCACTGGCTAGTGACATGAATAGTACTATGAAATGTATGTAAAGAACTACAGTTTTTGTTATTAGTGTCACTTACTGCATCATGATAACTTTCTTCACCCCTGTTATATTGGCTAACAGTTTATTCTGTTGTGACACCCTCTGAGATCAGGTCAATGTGACCCCACTTTGCTATGGTTTGCAAAATGCACCTATGAAAATTAAACAAATATTTTATTCTGTTTTTGGAATTGTTATATTTCAAGTGTTTTGAATGTTGTTATGAATTCCTCTGATGGAATGAGTCTTTGAATCTGAAAGCCAGGCTGGTGAATATGAAAATACAAAGTAATGGTGGTCAAGACACCTGTATGATTTTATTCTGGGTTAGGGGATTGAGTGACATGCCTTCCTCTCATAAATATGCATAAACTGACAAGGACCGGGAAATGGCCAAGTGGTTCAGTGTTTACATTGTCATCAATGCAAGGGAGACTGAGATTGAAAGTGAACGTGAAGGTTGTTTGGGATAAAGTAAAACATTTTATGCAGATCTTATGCTTCTTAAGGAGGACCAGGATCGGGTACATATTGATGATGTTCTAACTTCCAAACAGTTATATTTTAACACTTATGTATTGTTTGCCATTTATAGCTCATATCAAAGCAGTCATAAAATCCACACAATTCTCCGGAAAATGTAACAGGCTCGTGATACTCGTAACGACTTTCCCCTGTGAGTGACGTAACATGTAGCTCGGTAATCTTCGGGATTAGCAGACTCCACCAATCGAGTTCGGATCGCAAACTATAATATCGCATAAATCATATGAACTAATACTTATGGGCAACTCTCGCCACAATTGACTCTAAAATACTTGTTACAATGTTTCTGTAGCTAAATTTCCGCAGCAGTTCCTTTAGAAGAGCAGATACGAAATCGTCACTCTCTCTGCATTTGATTAGTATGCCTGTTCCCTGCTCTATCCTCGCCATGGCGCCGTGTCCCTGCTCCCTCAGTTACAGAAAGTGGCCGCCTCTCTGCTGCTGTCGACCCAAAGCTCATAGACTCACTCGTTGCCTAGACCCGCCATCTTGGAGTCAGAGAACTGAGAGTCGGCAGCAGCTACGAGAGAGCGCAAAAGGGGGACACGGGGCCAAGGTGAGAAAGTGTTTTGGAGGTAATGTGGTGAGGGAGCTATGGGGTAAGATGGCCGGGAGGGAGAAAGAATTAGATCGCGGGGATCCGAAAACAGAGGCTTCTGAGACGACCCTCGTGCCTATTCAAGGGGACGGAGAGGTGCTGGAAAGATTCCTAGGCCTCGCTGTAACAAGCCAAAGTTGCTTTCCCCGAAAATGAATTGTATTACTAAAATACTCATATGTCCAGGGAAGGTGGTAGCCTTAAAGGGGCAGAACCCATTTGAATAACTCAAGAGTGAGTGGGAACTTCATACCTAATTAATTCCAATGACCATAAACGCACCAAGATTGACAGTTAGCCATTCAAATGTAACAAAGGCCGGGTTTCCAGACAATCAAAAATGTCAAAGTTAGCCTGCTCTTTGAATAGGAATTCGGCTGGCCAATGCCTATTCTAACCACAACATGTTACCTTGCTAACGTAGCTGCATACCTTGACCCTTGATATACATGTCTATCGTGTGTTGTGTAGGTAGCTAGCTAACGTTAGCCAGCATGCTAGCTTGTCATACAAGGTTAGCTGGCCCGAGCTAATGCTAAGAGCTAACAGGCTAAGGTTAGTAAGCTAAATAACGGTAGTATCGCACTTGCAGGCTAAACGTTCATTTAGCATTAGCTAGCCAGCTAATTCACCGTTCAGTTCGACAGCTAGCTAGCTAGCTAGCTAATTTAGCTGAACATTCATCAGTTGTGCTTTGCTCTGAGTGTTAACTGGCAGGCTAGCTACATTGTAGTACAGTGGCTTGATTCCCTTTGCAGACACCTGCTCTCATTATCACTCAATCCTCTCTATGATTGAACCATTAAGTAAAGCTATAATAACCCACATTTTCCCACACCTGCAATAGACATACAAAGGATCCACCTGAATAAAACATGAATAATCTGTTATATAAGTTACCTAAATGTCTAATTCTCCCTACAGGGTAGTGAGAATCAAAGTATTTACATCCAGATAGAGATGTTATGTGGCATGAACCTCTTACTCCTGTGGGGATTTGTGGACACAATTTCAAACTAGTTGTGACCATTTAATGAGTCCATAGGTCAGGTTAGTTCAGGGTTGGGGTCAAAGAGCACCCCAAAGTCCCTTCCCCAAGCTCAGACTTAGGGTCTTGAAACATTAAAAACAAAACATGCCTATAACTTGAACATATTTAGACTCAATTTCCTCCTATATGGACTGTTCAACAAATCTAATCAGTTCAACATAAGCTCTTTCAATCTGGTACATGAAAGTGCTTGAAGGTCCACAGTGGGAATACGTTGATTAGTTGATTTTGACAGCTTTGATTGGTGTTCTGCAGTGTGTGACTTGTGGATCTTTCTCTCAGTTTCAGGCCTTTTCACATCTTCTGAACTGACAGTTGTGATTGGAGATAATGAGATAATCCATATCCCACATTAGAAAGGTACCATTGTCTTGTTAATTTCTGCACAAACATAATGTCAGTGTTATGTTGCATGCAAAGACTAGCTGTTAGGAGACGACATGGAGGTCCTGACTGCAAAACACAATACAATAATCTTTAGCTCTAATATTACAACTTCCGCTCTACCCCATGTTGTTTCTCTCTGTCTTCTCACTCTCTCTCCATCTAAACCCCTACCTCTCTTTTCTCCCTCTTCCTCTCCCCCCCTCTCTCCCCCTTTCTCTTTTTTGTCCTCCTCTCTCTCCCTCTCTCCCTCTCTCCCATCCTCTCCCCACCCTCTCTCCCCCTTTCTCTTTTTTGTCCTCCTCTCTCCCCCTCTCTCCCCTCTCTCCCTCCTCCTCCTCCTCTCTCCCCTCCTCTCCTCCTCTCTCCACCCTCTCTCTCTCCCAGTGAGTATCCCTGCCCAATAGGACCTAAAGGTCTCAGTCCTCCATGGCGTCTGGGGCTGGGCAGGCAGAGGCCGACGATGGGGCAGCATGGTCGTCATCAGGCCTGGCCAAGCCTCTTCACTCCAGCACCTGGAGAGATCCCTACGCCTTGACAGCTTCCTCCGCCAGACCGCCTCGTCTTCACAGGACTATCCGGTAAAGGACTTATAGCCCCATGGTGTCATATACCCACAAACAGCGGAACAGGGACATAGTTCCATGTTTTCCACATTCCTTTTTCCACATGGGATTTAGAACATTAACTAAGGGCTGTTCTTCTGCCTAACCCGCCTGGTCTTGCAAACAGTAACATCTCTCTAAGTAAGTTATCAGTTATAGGCCCCCTATGGGAAATGAATGGTCGAAAATATTGGCAATTCCGGCTGTACCCTGTAATAGGGGATTTTAGTGGGTGGCGTCTTTTCCCTGTAAATGATAACATGTAAATCTCTCTAATTAGTTTATCAATATATTCGGCTCCCCTATGGGAAAAATGAATGGTAGAAAAATGATTGGAACCATTTCCCTGCTTGACCGCTAGGTATTATGGGTATTATGACTCATGTGTGTACTCTATTTACAATGTAATAAACAGAACAGCTAGTAATTCAGTGTATCATTAGCAGCAGCTGTAATTCTCCATATTCCTTTAGCAGAGCAATAGGGTTAGTGCCTGCTCAAGGGCACCTCGACGATTTCCACCTAGTCGGCTGCGGGGATTAGAACCAGCGACCTTTCGGTTACTGACACAACGCTCTTAACCACTAAGCTACCTGCCGCCCCGAGATGCGCTTGGATACTCACTGCGTGCAGTTTGAAGGTATACTGAAAAAATTAATTAAATGCAAACATTTAAAAGATTTGACTGAGTTACAGTTCATAGAAAGAAATCAGTCAATTGAAATAAATAAATGAGGCCCTATTTATGGATTTCACATGACTGGGCAGGGGCGCAGCCTTGGGAGGACCTGGGAGGGCATAGGCCCACCCACTGGGGAGCCAGGCCCAGCCAATCAGAATGAGTTTTTCCCCACAAAATGGCTTTATTACAGACAGAAATACTCCTCAGAACCACCCCCCTCCTCAGACGATCCCGCAGGTGAAGAAGCCGGATGTGGAGGTCCTGGGCTGGTGTGGTTACACGTGGTCTACGGTTGTGAGGCCGGTTAGACGTACTGCCAATTCTCTAAAACGATGTTGGCTTATGGTAGAGAAATGACAATTCAATTATCTGGCAACAGCTCTGGTGGACATTCCTGCAGTCAGCATGCCAATTGCGTGCTCCCTCAACTTGAGACATCTGTGACAAAACTGCACATTTTAGTGGCCTTTTATTGTCCCCAGCACAAGGTGCACCTGTGTAAGGATCATGCTGTTTAATCAGCTTCTTGATATGCCACACCTCTGTTAGGTGGATGGATTATCTTGGCATGGAGAAATGCTCACTAACAGGGATGTAAAACAATTTGTGCACAACATTTGAGATAAATAAGCTTTTTGTGCATCTGGAAAAATTATGTGATCTTTTATTTCAGCTCATGAAATATGGGACCAACACTTTACATGTTGCGATTATATATTTTGTTCAATATAGTTTTGTGAGCCATTAGCTGTTCCCATAGACTTCCAATTATTGTGCTAACGCTAGTTAGCAATTGCACTAATGCTAGTTAGCAACTTTCTTCAAACTGAACACAGAGACATAAATGGTATCCATGAGTTCATCTGACTCTTAAAACTGCATTATGTAACTTTTTGGGGCGAGCCGACTAAATTCACATAGAAATGTTTGTTCTAGAGCTGTCATTATCATTGAAAGCAAGTCTAAGAAGCGGTAGATCTGTTCTATGTGCACTATTTCTATGCTTCCCGTAATGTTTTGTTTTTGCGTTTCTTTTACTTTCGGTTATGTATACCAGCTTCAAACAGCTGAAAAGACAATATTGTTGGTTATGGAAAATATATTTCACATAGGTTTAGATGGTACATTGATTCTCTACACCCATCAAACTCAGCGCTGGACCTCGAAGCCAGTTCCACTGCATTTTTTCACTGTTCCCCTCTAATCAGGGACTGATTTAGACCTGGGACACTAGGTGTGTGCAACTAATTATCAGGTAGAACAGAAAACCAGCAGGCTCCGGACCTCGTAGGGCAGGGGTGTCACTCATTCCATGGAGAGCATGGTGTCTGCTGGTTTTTGGTTGACCTGGACAACCAGGTGAGGAGAGTTCCTTACTAATCATTGACCTTAATTCATAAATCAAGTACAAGGGAGGAGTGAAAACGCGCATAGACTCGGCCCTTTGTGGAAAGAGTTTGACACGTGTCGTAGGGCAGGGTTTCCCCAAACTCGGTCCTGGGGGCCCCCCTTGGTGGACGTTTTGTTTTTTGCCCTAGCACTACACAGCTGATTCAAATAACCAACTCATCAAGCTTTGATTATTTGAATCAGCTGATTTAAATGTGCACCCAGGGGGGGCCCAGGCCCCTGCTGTACGCTATACTTGCTTGTTTTGTCACATAAACTGAAATTACTATTAGAATGTTAGCAACCAGGAAATGGCGGTGCGATTTCTGCATAGTGCACCTTTTTAATTGCCAAAATCTTGCACTATCCCTTTAAGATCAGTGACAAGTTACAACTTATACTTGTAGCAAACAGAGTGAGCAGTTGTGCGAATGAGAGCCATGAGCACACAGCCACCATTTGCTCCTTATCAATTAAATAATCGTATATTTCAGTTATATTTCATGAGGTGTCAACATTTATTTAATTTTCATGCATTTTGGAGTAGAATGTCCTTTTTAAAAAAAGTCACCAGAAGTGACCTTCTCACAGTTGTGCTACAACAAAATCCCCCGGGTGGGCATCCCCCCACCCCCTTCCCACTACCTTTACCACCGCTGCTGCTGAAATAAATCCTAGGGGAAACGCTGTGTACAATATGATTACAACACATTACAACAGAGCAGAGAACTATCTAGGAATAATACAATGTCATAAGCCCTGCACCTTCTCCATGTGAGGTTAGTTTTAGTGGCCCTAGGTGTTGATATCTTGGGGCCCTTGCACTCCACTGTGTAATTAATCAAGGGGAAACTCTTGACCAATGATCTAAATTCTATTTGTGGCTATAGGCCAGAAGGTAACGACCGCGTCAGCACCGGGGACCTCTCAGAAGCTTGAAATAGATGTTGTATGTGCATTATGACATGACTGGGATGACTCTGGGCTTATGCGTACATGTTTGTCTCATCACAGTGATGACAGCGACGATGGTGGATTGGGGGAGGGGCCTTCCATGGGCCCGACCAATCAGCACGCAGCCCTGGCGATAAAGGAGGAGTCATGTGACCTGGAGGAGGAGGGGCTTGTTACCGAGGGCAACCCCCTCAACGGAGCTCTATCACAAGGTGAAGGGGAGCTTGGGGAAAGTTCACCCGGAAGGTTCCAATAGGTGCATGCACCTTAAAAGTGGTGACCCTCCCATCTGTTCTATAGATCCTGCTACAGGATATGCTTTAGTAGGGATCTGGATTCCAAGGTGTAATCTCAGATTAATGGGAAAACATTGGCTCCGTACAAGTGCAATATCCTGTTTCAATATCCAATATCTCACCGAGACCTTTATTCAAAGACATTTGTCTTTTACACTTCTCTTACTGTCCTTCTCTCTCCACAGAACACAAGGCAGACAAAGACAGTCTATACAACTTCTCCAAACTGAAGAAGAGCAGGAAATGGCTGAAGGTATTTGCATTGCTTCATGATAGAGTGTGTTAACATTCAGGGCTGGTTTCCCCAAACACAAAGTTTGTGGACCAAAATTATCATGCTTTTTAGTCCAGAACTAGACTTAATCTGTGTCCAGGAAACCGGTCTGTAGTGGTATATAAGGAAATAGGGGATGGATGGTCATGGATGTATCTGAATTGTTCTCCCCATAGAGTATCCTGTTGAGTGATGACACCAGTGAGTCAGACACAGAGGACTCTGACTTCAGTCTGTCCAGAGAAGAGCTACAGGATATGCTCAGACTGCACCAGTTCACCAGAGAGCACCAGAACAAGTTCCACAACGACAGAGAGGTACACACACGTCTAGACACACACACACACGTCTAGACACACACACACACACACGTCAAGACACACACACACACACGTCTAGACATACACACAGGCATGTATCTGTGTTCGTACACAACTGTTATTACTTGATGAATAGCCACATGACCACTACTATAGCCACATGACCACTACTATAGTCACATGACCACTACTATAGCCACATGACTACTACTATAGTCACATGACCACTACTATAGCCACATGACCACTACTATAGTCACATGACCACTACTATAGTCACATGACCACTACTATAGTCACATGACCACTACTATAGCCACATGACCACTACTATAGTCACATGACCACTACTATAGTCACATGACCACTACTATAGTCACATGACCACTACTATAGCCACATGACCACTACTATAGTCCACATGACCACTACTATAGTCACATGACCACTACTATAGTCACATGACCACTACTATAGTCCACATGACCACTACTATAGCCACATGACCACTACTATAGCCACATGACCACTACTATAGCCACATGACCACTACTATAGCCACATGACCACTACTATAGTCACATGACCACTACTATAGCCACATGACCACTACTATAGCCACATGACCACTACTATAGCCACATGACCACTACTATAGCCACATGACCACTACTATAGCCACATGACCACTACTATAGCCACATGACCACTACTATAGCCACATGACCACTACTATAGCCACATGACCACTACTATAGCCACATGACCACTACTATAGCCACATGACCACTACTATAGCCACATGACCACTACTATAGCCACATGACCACTACTATAGCCACATGACCACTACTATAGCCACATGACCACTACTATAGCCACATGACCACTACTATAGTCACATGACCACTACTATAGCCACATGACCACTACTATAGCCACATGACCACTACTATAGCCACATGACCACTACTATAGCCACATGACCACTACTATAGCCACATGACCACTACTATAGCCACATGACCAACACTACCATTGTGCTCATTGTGATAGCATTGACTGAACAACGATAACACTAATAGAGATCTGTTTTGGCATGGACGTTGCCATTGGGGTCATCCACCGTTTTATAGTAGTCAACTGGGTGGGGATTCCAAATAGGTTGGGAGGGATCAGCCAATGATCAGAGCGTTGTCTTCAAATTGGTTTGCTTAGTTTGTAAAGTGGCTTTAGGCTTTATCACCGCCATCTAGTGGCAACAATAAATGAATGACACACAATATGTGGTTCAGGACTCCAGCTCTGCAGGTGGCGGTAAATCACCAATATTAGCGTTACGCTGTTTTCATACATCAAAAGAAGGAGAACATCTACAACTTTAAAATGGCAATACCCTAAATGGCGCTGCCCATGTTGTCACAGGCACCATAATGGCACAGATACAAACTGGAGATCTCTATACATCTCTATGGATGACAGTTTGTAACCTCTTCCCCCCCTCCTCTCCTCAGCTGCAGCAGTATCAGTACTATAGCACAGGACTGCTCTCCTCCCAGGACCCCTTCTATGAACAGCAGCGCCACCTGCTGGGCCCCAAGAAGAAGAAGATCAAGGAGGAGAAGAAATTCAAGGGTAAGAAAAAGTTTAATTGTCTGACATGTCTGTCTTTGCTTTGTTGAATGTGTCTTTTTTTTATGGATGATTGTGCCGCAAACCTATTTTATTTCTAGAGGGAATCATATAGATTTCTAATACTGCTACTAGTGAATAGGTTCGCTTACCTTCATGGAGCATGTTACGTTGGTTTCCAGTCATTGATGTATTCCTCCATATTCCCTCCTCCTCTCAGGCAAGCTAAAGAAAGGGAAGAAGAAGAAGAAGAGGGTAGAGGGGGAGTTCTCAGGCGAGGGGCGGCCGTATGTCACCAAGATCTTCGCCAAGTTTTCCCATGATGCCCCTCTTCCCATGTTGAAGAAGAAGCACCTGACTGTAGAGCAGCTGAACGCACGACGACGAAAAGTCTGGCTCACCATCGCCAAGAAGGAGTGCCCCAAGGTACGCTGGGTAGTGTAGTCCGAGAGGCCTACAAGAGTCAGGATAATAATTGTAGGAGTGGGTGTAGGTCTTTGTAAATCTGTGAGTTGTTGTGAACTGTCCTCAGGGCCCGTATCCATAAAGCATCTCAGAGTAAGAGTGCTGATCTGGGATCAGTTTAGCCTTTTAGATCGTAATGAATGAGATTATATGGACAGATCTTAGATCTCAGCACTTGCTGCTTTGTGGATACTGTGGCCCTGACCTCTGATTTAAAGGATATCTGAGAGGGGCTAAAGTTCATAGTATATCCTATGTAGAGCATGTGAATTGGTACGAAGTAATATATTCATAATTGCGTAATCTTTCTTCAGGCATTCAAGCAAAAAGCATCAGCCAAGAACTTTGTCCTTACCAATGCCAAAAAGGTAAAATGTTTAAGCCTTTCATGACGTATTAAAACCTGTTGTCTGTGTGTATAGTGTGTGTGTGTGTTTGAAAGAGTATCCCTGTGTAAGTCTCTGTTTTTTTACCAGAGACAAATCCTGTATGTGTTTTTTCTATATATGTTACTTCAAACTAAATGTCTGTGTTCTCTCAAGACTAAACTATTTTCTTTGTGTATCTGTTCTCCTCATCTCCAGCTGGTCCACCAGTGTCTCTGATCTAAACTCAGTACTGTGTCATTAATGTGTATCTGTTCTCCTCCTCTCCAGCTGGCTCACCAGTGTATGCGTGAGGTACGTAGGGCAGCCATTCAAGCCCAGAAGAACTGCAAGGAGACCCTTCCCCGGGCCAGGAGACTGACCAAGGAGATGACGCTCTACTGGAAGAAATATGAGAAGGTGGAGAAGGAGCACAGGAAGAGAGCTGAGAAGGAAGCTCTGGAACAACGCAAGCTGGACGAGGAGATGAGAGAGGTCAGACTGGAAAAACACACCGTGCTCTACCACATCAGGACGGGGAGCTACCTTCCTGCAGTATAACGCTCTGATGTAACACGCCTGATTCTACTTGTCACTTGATTAGCTGAATCGGGTGTGTTTATAGTAATGTTGGAGTAAAAGCCTGCACACCCAGAAGCTGGTCACCCCTCCACCGCGTAAAACAAACGTCGAGTGATCTCCCTAAATAAATTCAGATTTAAAAAGGGATCAAAGCGAATGCCAAAACTCACCACAATGTCAAGGATTAACCCTACCTCTCTCTCTCTCTCTCTCTCTCCCTCCCAGGCGAAGCGTCAGCAGCGTAAGCTGAACTTCCTGATCACCCAGACAGAGCTGTATGCCCACTTCATGGGGGGCAAGGGTCCTGGGGAGGACGGAGAGGAGGAAGAGGGGGGACAGGAGGACATTCTCAACAAGCTGGATGACACCACCTCTCACAGGCAGATGGACATCGGGGGAGGGGTGATGGTCAACGTTGGACAGGAGGACTACGGTAATGGTCGCTACTTTATCATTCTAAACATATTCGGGGTTACTTCATCTAAATCTCTCAATAGCCAAATCCAATCATGATTGATTGGATCTCAAGTGGTTTCCTCCTTTTGTGCTTGATCGTGAAGAGGTACATTACTATTTTAGTGCAATTAAGTGCAGTTGTAACAGTGTTGAATTGTTGTCCATCTCAGATAGTGAATACTACAAGTCACAGGCCCTAAGGAACGCTAAAGAGGCCTACGACATCCACCAGGCCAGAGTAAGTCCCAGCAGTACCTCCAACACCTCATCAACATGAGTCCACCCAGATAGATATGTACACTCAACATGGGAAAATGATTCTTATGCCAGCGTTCTCAAAGCAGACGGTCCACTTTTTCTCCCTCTAGACGCGTCTCTTTGATGAGGAGGCTAAGGACAGTCGCTGTGCCTCCCTGCACCAGGCCAGTGGGTCAGGGTCAGGATTCGGGGAGAGCTACAGCCTGTCTAACCCTTCTATCCAGGCCGGGGAAGACATCCCCCAGCCAACCATCTTCAACGGGAAACTGAAGGGCTACCAACTCAAAGGCATGAACTGGCTGGCTAACCTCTACGAACAGGTGATGGACACAAGCTTCAAAATATCAACTTCTCTTTCTCTTTGTTGGTCGGTTTTTCTCTCTCTCTGACTCTCTCTCTCTCTCTCTGACTCTCTCGCTCTCTCTCGGACTCTCTCTCTCTCTCTCTGACTTCGTCTCTCTCTCTGACTCTCTCTCCCTCTCTCTCTATCTCTCTCTCTGACTCTCTCTCTCTGACTCTCTCTCTCTCTCTGACTCTCTCTCTCTCTCTCTGATTCTCTCTCTCTCTCTCTCTCTCTCTCTCTCTCTGACTCTCTCTCTCTCTCTCTCTATCTCTACTCATCTCTCTCTCTGATCTATCTCTTCTCTCTGCTCCATCTCTCTCTCTCTATCTCTGATTATCTCTACTCTCTCTATCTCTCTCTCTACCTCTTGAATTCTCTTTCTCTCTCTCTCTACTCTCTCTCTCTCTGATTCTCTCTATGACTCTCTCTCTACTCTGACTCTCTCTCTCTCTCTGATTATCTCTGACGATCTCTCTCTCTCTTGACTCTCTCTCTCTGACTCTCTCTCTGACTCTCTCCTCTCTCTGATTCTCTCTCTCTCTCTCTTGATTCTCTATCTCCTCTCTCTTGACTCTCTCTCTCTCTCTGACTCTCTCTCTCTCTGACTCTCTCTCTCTCTCTCTGATTCTCTTCTCTCTCTTCTGATCTCTCTCTCTCTCTGACATCTCTCTCTCTCTCTCTCGGACTCTCTCTCTCTCTCTCTCTCGACTTCTCTCTCTCTCTCTGATTCTCTCTCTCTCTCTTGATTCTCTCTTTCTGACTCTCTCTCCCCCCCCCACACACACCTGTCATGCATCCCATCACTCTGTCACTTTTCTCAGTAGTGACATCCCTTCCTGTTCCGTTCTCCCTCTTCATAGGGTATCAATGGTATCCTAGCAGATGAGATGGGTCTGGGGAAGACTGTTCAGAGCATCGCCCTGCTGGGGCACCTGGCTGAGGTAAGCAGAACACCTCAGTAAAATACTGGAGCTGTGCTTGGTTTAGTCTGCCTGGTCTCTTCCAAACATTAGCATTTGATTACCTTTGTACTTGGCATGCAGAAGCCGCAACGTTTCATTCTAAGGTGTTGTATTGTTATATATATATATTTACGGGCGATTGTTGATGAATCGTGTGAATGGGAACAGTCCAGCTGTGTCCGTGGGCCCCAAGGTGTTTTAAATGAGAGGGGAAATATAATGACATTTTGGGAATTTGAGCCCGCTCTGTCCCACAGGAAGACATGAGTCACAGCTTAGTATTGCCTGTTTTTCTCTCAAACACACACATGCACACACACACCTGTTGTGGTGACTGACTGAGTGTGTCCCTGTCCTGTTGTGGTGACTGACTGAGTGTGTCCCTGTCCTGTTGTGGTGACTGACTGAGTGTGTCCCTGTCCTGTTGTGGGCTGAAAATGAGTGTGTCCGTCCTGCTTTGTGGTGAACTGACTGGGGTGTTCCCTGTCCATTGGTGAGTGACTGACTGACTGAGTTGTCCTGTCCTGTGTGTGACTGACTGACGAGTGTGTCCCTGTCCTGTTGTATGACGACTGCTGAGTGTCCTGTTCTGTTGTGGTGACTACTGACTGAGTGTGTCCCTGCCTGTTGTGGTGACTTGACTGAGTGTTGTCCCTGTCCTGTTGTGGTGACTGACTGACTGAGTGTGTCCTGTCCTGGTTGTGGTGACTGACTGACTGAGTGTGTCCCTGTCCTGTTGTGGTGATGACTGACTGAGTGTGTCCCTGTCCTGTTGTGGTGACTGACTGACTGAGTGTGTCCCTGTCCTGTTGTGATGACTGACTGAGTGTGTCCCTGTCCTGTTGTGGTGACTGACTGACTGAGTGTGTCCCTGTCCTGTTGTGGTGACTGACTGACTGAGTGTGTCCCTGTCCTGTTGTGGTGACTGACTGACTGAGTGTGTCCCTGTCCTGTTGTGGTGACTGACTGACTGAGTGTCCCTGTCCTGTCCTCTGCAGCGTGACAACATCTGGGGTCCGTTCCTCATCATCTCTCCTGCCTCCACGCTGAATAACTGGCACCAGGAGTTTACACGCTTTGTCCCCAAATTCAAGGTGAGACATCAGGATCCCACCATTGCTCTGACATCTACAGCACATATAACATTATCTCTCTATCAGCTGTTCTCATCTCTCCATCAGCTGTTCTCGCCATCAGCTGTTCTCGCCATCAGCTGTTCTCTCTCTCTCATCAGTCTCATCAGCTGTTCTCTCTCCTGTCCATACAGCTGTTTCTCTCATCGCTCCCATCAGCTGTTTCCATCTCTCCATCAGCTTTTCTCTCAATCTCTCCATCAGCTGTTCTCTCCATCAGCTGTTCTCTCATCAGCGCTTCTCCATCCCTCCATCAGCTGTTCTGTCTATCAGCTGTTTCTCTCCCATCAGCTTTCTCTCATCAGCTGTTCTCTCACAGTTCTCATCATCAGCTTTCTTCATCGCATCTCTTTCCATCAGCTGTTCTTCTCCATCAGCTTTTCTCTCCATCAGCTGTTCTCCATCTCTCCATCAGCTGTTCTTGCCATCAGCTGTTCTCTCCATCCCTCCATCAGCTGTTTCTCGTCTCTCATCGCTTTGTTTTCATCATCGCTGTTTCCATCCTCTCATCAGCTGTTCTCTCTCTATCAGCTGTTCTCTCATCTCTCCATCAGCTGTTCTCTCATCAGCTTTCTCTCTTCATCGCTGTTCTCCATCTCTCATCAGCTGTTCTATCTCTCATCAGCTTTTTCTCACTGTCTCATCTCTCCATCAGCTGTTTCTCTCACAGCGTTCTCCATCCTCCATCAGCTGTTATCTCTTCATCAGCTGTTCTCCACACTTTCCTCTCTCATCAGCTGTTCTCTCACTCCATCAGCTGTCTCTGCTCTCTCATCTCTCCATCAGCTGTTCCTCATCTCTCATCAGCTGTTCTCTACATCAGCTTTTCTCTCATCAGCTGTTCTCTCCATCAGCTGTTCTCCATCTCTCCATCAGCTGTTATGTCTATCAGCTGTTCTTGCCATCAGCTGTTCTCTCCATCCCTCCATCAGCTGTTCTGTCTATCAGCTGTTCTCTTCATCAGCTGTTCTCTACATCTCTTCATCAGCTGTTCTCTACATCAGCTTTTCTTCCATCAGCTGTTCTCATCTCTCCATCAGCTGTTCTCTCCATCTCTCCAACAGCTGTTCCCTCATATCTCCATCAGCTGTTCTCCATCTCTCCAACAGCTGTTCCCTCCATCTCTCCATCAGCTGTTCTCCCATCTCTCCAACAGCTGTTCCCTCATTCTCCACAGCTGTTCCCTCCATATCTCCATCAGCTTCTCAACAGCTGTTCTCTCCATCTCTCCAACAGCTGTTCCCTCCATCTCTCCATCAGCTGTTCCCTCCATCTCTCCATCAGCTGTTCCCTCCATCTCTCCATCAGCTGTTCTCTCCATCTCTCCAACAGCTGTTCCCTCCATCTCTCCAACAGCTGTTCTCTCCATCTCTCCAACAGCTGTTCCCTCCATCTCTCCATCAGCTGTTCTCTCCATCTCTCTATCAGCTGTTCTCTCTGTCAGCTGTTCACCCCATCAGCTGTTCTCCATCAGCTTTTCTCTCCATCAGCTGTTCTCTCCAGCTCTCTCCTCTCGTTAAACGATCTATTGGTTCTGTCTCTGTGTTAATTGACTATGTTATATTGTGTGAGGGAAAATGCATCTCAGCACCCTGTATAATCTGAAGGTGAGAGAACCGGTGGTTGCTTAGATCCCTGATTTCCGATTTTGTCCTTTAGTGGGCAGCATAGTATTATAGGACTTATGGTAACTATGAATCAGAGGCATGGTATCTTACAACACACACACACACACACAACCTCCTCCATATACACCCTCCTCGTCCAACTTTTCACTGCAAAGCCATCATTGTTGGACGTTTTTCAGAAGAAAGTAAATCAACTGTTTCACCATGGTGATGAGGTGTTAACAAACATCAGATGAATATCAGTTCCTGAGAACGAGCCTGACCCAGCAACAATGGACACACACACAATGGAGCCTCAGCCAGTATTTGTGTTGAGTGATTCATTATGGTCCCGTCACATAGTTTAACATAACGTCTCACATCAACAATCCATGGAGTCAGAGTTGAAATGTTTTCTCACTAAACAATAACAAATAAATTTTTCGAGAAAAAAAAAGTAACTGTGCAAAATGTTTCTTTCTACTGGAATAAGTCAGAAGATTTGTGAGTATAAAATGTAAACATTCTGTTGTTATAAAATAACTATATTCGATTAGAAACAACAGTTCTACACAGACTTAGTATCAAAACTCCTTTAGGTCTGCCTCAATGATTACTGGACCTCCTTGAGAAAATATAAACTCTGCAGATTCACATATTGTATTCATGCATTTAACCCTGTGTGCTGTTTGTCCCTCAGGTTCTGCCGTACTGGGGTAACCCTCACGACCGCAAGGTGATCAGGAAGTTCTGGAGCCAGAAAACCCTGTACACCCAGAATGCTCCGTTCCATGTGGTCATCACCAGTTACCAGCTGGTAGTTCAGGATGTCAAGTACTTCCAGAGGGTCAAGTGGCAGTACATGGTTCTGGATGAGGCCCAGGCCCTAAAGAGCAGTACCAGGTAAACCTTAACCCTAAGACCCTACCCCCTGGACACCCAATAGATGCTTGGTAAACAACAGGGGTAGACTATCAGTGAAAAGCCATTCCCAACAATGCACAGAGAAAAAAAGAGATCATATATATATATTTTTGAGATTGTTGAGGATTTGTGGGCCTATGTCAAATCTTTCCAGCCTCCTGAGGGGGAAGAGGCATTGTCGTGCCTTCTTCACGACTGTGTCGGTGTGTGGACCATGATAATTCTTTAGTGATGTGGACAAGGAGAAGCGCTCCACTACAGTCCAGTGGATGTGGGTGTGCTCGGTCCTCCGTTTCCTGTAGTCCACGATCAGCTATTTGTCTTGCTGACATTGAGGGAGAGGTTTGTGACCTGGCACCACACTGTCTCATCATCGTCGGTGATCAGGCCAACCACAGTCGTGTTGTCAGCAAACTTAATGATGGCGTTGGAGTCGTGCGGGGCCACACAGTCGTAGGTGAACAGGGAGTAGAGGAGGGGACTAAGCACACAACCCTGTGGGGCCCCTGTGCTTGAGGGTCAGCATGACGGATGTGTTGTTGCCTACCCTCACCACCTGGGGGCGGCCCGTCAAAAAGTCCAGGATCTCAGTCCCAGGGTCCTGAGCTTAGTGATGAGCTTGGAGGGGGCTATGGTGTTGAACGCTGAGTTGTAGTCAATGAACAGCATTCTCATGTAGGTGTTCCTCTTGTCCAGGGGAGAGAAGGTTTGTGTTTAGTGCAATAGAGATTGCGTTATCTGTGGATCTGTTGGGGCGGTATGCGAATTGGAGTGAGTCCAGGGTGTCGGCGTTGACGTGTGCTATGACCAGCCTTTCAAAGCATTTCATGGCTACAGATGTGAGTGCTATGGGGCGATAGTCATTTAGACAGGTTACCTTGGTGTTCTTGGACACAGGGACTATGGTGGTCTGCTTGAAACGTTTAGCTATTACAGACTGGGTCAGGGAGAGGTTGAAAATGTCAGTCTAGACACTTGCCAGCTGGTCAGCTCATATTCTGAGGACACGTCCTGGTCATCTATCTAGCCCTGCGGCCTTGTGAATGTTATCCTGTTTTAAAGGCTCGCGTCACTGGGCAGCTCGTGGCTGGGTTTCCCTTTGTAATCCGTGATAGTTTGCAAGCCCTGCCACATCCGACGAGCGTCAGAGCTGGCATAGTAGGATTCGATCTTAGTCCTGTATTAACGTTTTGACTGTCTGATTGCTCGTCGGCGGTCGTAGCAGGATTTCTTATAGGCGTCCGCATTAGTGTCCCGCTCCTTGAAAGTGGCAGCTCTAGCCTTTAGCTCAACGTGGATGTTGCCTGTAATCCATGGCTTCTGGTTGGGATGCACTTATTAATGAATCCGGTGACTGATGTGGGGAAACCCCTCAATGTTATCGGATGAATCCGGAATATATTCCAGCCTGTGCTAGCGAAACAGTCCTGTAAGCTTAGCATCCGCTTCATCGGACCACTTCAGTATTGAGCATGTCACTGGTACTTCTTGTTTGAGTTTTTGCTTGTAAGCACGAGTCAGGAGGATAGAGTTATGGTCAGATTTGCCAAATGGAGGGCGAGGGAGAGCTTTGTGAGTGTCTCTGTGTGTGGAGTAAAGGTGAGTGTTTGGAGTGAAGATGAGTTTTTTTCGCCTCTAGTTGCCAGGTGACATGCTGGGAAAAATGAGGCAAGACAGATTTCAGTTTCCCTGCATTAAAATCACCAGCCACTAGGAGCGCCGCCTCTGGGTTTTCTTGTTTTCTTATGGCCCTATACAGCTGGTTGAGTGCGGTCTTAGTGCCAGCATCGGTTTGTGGTGGTAAATAGTCGGCTTCCAGTAATACCGTATTACCCCGGTATGGTACAGAAACGGTATGACGCTATGAAAATCTGGATACCGCCAAACCCTAGTAAATAGACAGCTATGAAAAATATAGATGATAAACTCTCTTGGTAAATTGTATGCTGCAATTTATCATGAGGTATTCTAACACAGGCGAGCAAAACCTAGAGATTTCCTTAACATTAGAGATGCGCACCAGCTGTTGTTGACAGAGAGAGACCTCCCTCCTTAACCAGCTGTTGTTGACAGAGAGAGACACCTCCCTCCTTAACCAGCTGTTGTTGACAGAGAGAGACACCTCCCTCCTTAACCAGCTGTTGTTGACAGAGACGCCTCCCTCCTTAACCAGCTGTTGTTGACGAAGAGAGACACCTCCCTCCTTAACCAGCTGTTGTTGACGAAGAGAGACACCTCCCTCCTTAACCAGCTGTTGTTGACAGAGAGAGACACCTCCCTCCTTAACCAGCTGTTGTTGACAGAGAGAGACCTCCCTCCTTAACCAGCTGTTGTTGACAGAGAGAGACACCTCCCTCCTTAACCAGCTGTTGTTGACAGAGAGAGACACCTCCCTCCTTAACCAGCTGTTGTTGACGAAGAGAGACGCCTCCCTCCTTAACCAGCTGTTGTTGACAGAGAGAGACCTCCCTCCTTAACCAGCTGTTGTTGACAGAGAGAGACCTCCCTCCTTAACCAGCTGTTGTTGACAGAGAGACACCTCCCTCCTTAACCAGCTGTTGTTGACAGAGACACCTCCCTCCTTAACCAGCTGTTGTTGACGAAGAGAGACGCCTCCCTCCTTAACCAGCTGTTGTTGACAGAGAGACACCTCCCTCCTTAACCAGCTGTTGTTGACAGAGAGAGACACCTCCCTCCTTAACCAGCTGTTGTTGACAGAGAGAGACACCTCCCTCCTTAACCAGCTGTTGTTGACAATGAGAGACACCTCCCTCCTTAACCAGCTGTTGTTGACGAAGAGAGACACCTCCCTCCTTAACCAGCTGTTGTTGACAGAGAGAGACACCTCCCTCCTTAACCAGCTGTTGTTGACAGAGAGAGACACCTCCCTCCTTAACCTTACCCAAAGCTGCCATTCGGTCTTGACGACATAGAAAAAGCAGCTAGATGCATATTGTCCTTGTTCAGCCATGACTCCGAGAAACATAGGATATTATAGTTCTTCAGGTCCTGTTGATGGGATAGTCTGGAACGGAGCTTGTCCAGTTTGTTCTCTTAGTGACTGTACGTTGGCCAATAGAACGTCCAGTTTGTTCTCTTAGTGATTGTACGTTGGCCAATAGAACGTCCAGTTTGTTCTCTTAGTGACTGTACGTTGGCCAATAGAATGTCCAGTTTGTTCTCTTAGTGATTGTACGTTGGCCAATAGAACGTCCAGTTTGTTCTCTTAGTGATTGTACGTTGGCCAATAGAATGTCCAGTTTGTTCTCTTAGTGACTGTACGTTGGCCAATAGAACGTCCAGTTTGTTCTCTTAGTGACTGTACGTTGGCCAATAGAACGTCCAGTTTGTTCTCTTAGTGACTGTACGTTGGCCAATAGAACGTCCAGTTTGTTGTCTTAGTGATTGTACGTTGGCCAATAGAACGGATGGTAGAGACAGTTACTGCTCGTTTGCCTCTTGAGACGTCTCTTCCTCTTCCTGGTCCGAGGTGAACAGTACATCCACAGCTGTCGACTCGTCGAAGTACAAATCTTCATCCAAAACCAGGTTAGTGATCGCTGTTCTAATGTCCAGACGCGGTTGTCGGTCACAGGAAATGATGGGATCAGTGTATAAACCCCCCGTCCCCCACCAAATAGCAGAATTGGTCAGGAGCTCTTAAGATGGCAGCTATCGATCTCTGCAGCGCCATCTCAGTTCAGTGGGTCCAGTGAGTGTACACGGTTCTGGACGAGGCCCAAGCACTGAAGAGCAGCACCAGCTGGAGAAGTTATTTCAGTTGTGTCTCAAATGATACCCCATCTAGTGTTTCAATAATGATGTATAATGTTTGTATGGTGTTTGAATACATCATGTAGTCCATTAAGTTTGGATGTCTCTGTGTTGACAGTGTTCGATGGAAGATCCTGCTGCAGTTCCAGTGTAGAAACAGACTGCTGCTCACTGGAACACCTATACAGAACACCATGGCAGAGGTCAGAGGTCATTCTGTCTGTCTCTCTCTCTCTCTCTTTGTCTCTCTCTCTGTCTGTCTCTCTCTCTGTCTGTTTCTCTCTCTCTCTGTCTGTTTCTCTCTCTCTCTGTCTGTTTCTCTCTCTCTCTGTCTTTCTCTCTCTCTCTGTCTGTTTCTCTCTATCTTTGTCTGTCTCTCTCTCTGTCTGTCTCTCTCTTTGTCTCTCTCTCTGTCTCTCTCTCTGTCTGTGTCTGTCTCTCTCTCTCTCTCTCTGTCTGTTTCTCTCTCTCTGTCTGTTTCTCTCTCTTTGTCTGTCTCTCTCTGTCTGTTTCTCTCTGTCTGTCTCTCTCTTTGTCTGTCTCTTTCTCTCTTTGTCTGTCTCTCTCTCTCTTTGTCTGTCTCTTCCTCTCCGTCTCTCTGTCTCTTTCTCTCTCCCTCTCTGGAAAATAAATATAGGTCACATTTACATTTTAGTCATTTAGCAGACGCTCTTATACAGAGCGACTTACAGGAGCAATTAGGGTTAAGTGCCTTGCTCAAGGGCACATCAACAGATTTTTCACCTAGTCTGCTTGGGGATTAGAACCAGCGACCTTTCGGTTACTGGCACAACGCTCTTAACCACTAAGCTACCTGCCGTCCCGTTGTATTTACAATGGTGTTTGTTCTTCACTGGGTGCCCACTTCTTTTCACACATCTTGCTGCTGTGATATTTCACCCAATAGATATGGGAGTTTATCAAAATTTGATTTTTTTTCCAAATTCTTTGTGGGTCTGTGTAATCTGAGGGAAATATGTGTCTCTAATATGGTCATACATTTGTCAGGAGGTTAGGAAGTGCAGCTCAGTTTCCACCTCATTTTGTGGGCAGTGTGCACATAGCCTGTCTTCTCTTGAGAGCCAGGTCTGCCTACGGCGGCCTTTCTCAATAGCAAGGCTATGCTCACTGAGTCTGTACATAGTCAAAGCTTTCCTTTAAGTTTGGGTCAGTCACAGTGGTCAAGTATTCCAAATAGCATTCTAGTTTGCTCTGTTTTTTTGTTAATTCTTTCCAATGTGTCAAGTACTTATCTTATTGTTTTCTCCCTCTCTATATCTCTTTCTCAGCCTGTCTGTATGTACTGCATAGTGCCTTCAGAAAGTATTCATACCCCTTGACTTATTCCACATTTTGCTGTGTTCCAGCCTGAATTCAAAATGGATTAAATAGATTTTTTTTCTCACCCATCTACACTCAATACGCCATAATGACAACGTCTTTGCTAATTTATTTAATTTACATAAGTATTCAAACCCCTAAGTAAATGCATGTTAGAATCACCTTGGTCAGCGATTACGGCTGTGAGTCTTTCTGGGTAAGTCTCTAAGAGCTTTACACACCTGGATTGTACAATATTTGCACATTATTCTTAGAAAAATTATTAGAGCTCTGTCAAGTTGGTTGTTGATCATTGCTAGGCAACCATTTTCAAGTTTTGCCATAGTTTTTCAAGTAAATCTAAGTCAAAACTGTAACTAGGCCATTCGGGAACATTCAATGTCATCATGGTAAGCAACTCCAGTGTATATTTGGCTTTGTGTTTTAGGCTATTGTCCCGCTGAAAGGTGCATTTATCTCCCAGTGTCTGTTGGAAAGGAGACTGAACCAGGTTTTCCTCTAGGACTTTGCTTGCCTGTATTCTTACCTCTAGTCAGTTTTTTTTGTTTGTTTGTTTTTTTATTCCCTAGTCCTTGCTGATGACAAGCATACCCATAACATGATGCAGCCACCACCATGCATGAAAATATAAAGAGTGGTACTCAATGATGTGTTGTGTTGGATTTGCCCCAAACATAATTGTTTGTATTCAGGACATAAAGTTAATTACTTTGACACATTTTTTTTTACAGTTTTACTGTAGTGCCTTATTGCAAACATGATGCATGATTTTAATTTTTTTTATTCTGTACAGGCTTACTTTTTGTTTTGTCATTTAGGTTAGTATTGTGGAGTAACTACAACGTAGTTGATCCTTCCTCAGTTTTCTCCTATCACAGCCATTAAGAATTGTTTTAAAGTCACCATTGGCCTCATGGTGAAATCCCTGAGCGATTTCCTTCCTCTCTGGCAATTGAGTTAGGAAGGACTTCGCAATGCTCAAAGGGATATTCAATGTTAGCTTTTTTTTTTAGCCATCTACCAATAGGTGCCCTTCTTTGCGAAGCATTGGAAAACCTCCCTGGTCTTTTTAGTTTAATCTGTTTGAAATTCACTGCTCGACTGAGGGACCTTACAGATAATTGTATGTGTGGGGTACAGAGATGAGGTAGTCATGAAAAAATCATGTTAAACACTATTATTGCACAAAGAGTGAGTCCATGAAACGTGTGACTTTTTAAGCACATTTTTACTCCTGAACTTACAGTGAGGGAAAAAAGTATTTGATGGGCGGCAGGTAGCTTAGTGGTTAAGAGCATTGTGCCAGTAACCGAAAGGTCGCTGGTTCTAATCCCCGAGCCGACTAGGTGAAACATCTGTCGATGTGCCCTTGAGCAAGGCACTTAACCCTAATTGCTCATGTAAGTCGCTCTGGATAAGAGCGTCTGCTAAATGACTAAAAATGTAAAAAATGTAAATCCCCTGCTGATTTTGTACGTTTGCCCACTGACAAAGAAATGATCAGTCTATAATTTTAATGCTAGGTTTATTTGAACAGTGAGAGACAGAATAACAACAAAAAAATCCAGAAAAATGCATGTCAAAAATGTTATAAATTGATTTGCATTTTAATGAGGGAAATAAGTATTTGACCCCTCTGAAAAACATGACTTAGTACTTGGTGGCAAAACCCTTGTTGGCAATCACAGAGGTCAGATGTTTCCACCAGCTTTGCACACATCTCAGGAGGGATTTTGTCCCACTCCTCTTTGCAGATCTTCTCCAAGTCATTAAGGTTTCGAGGCTGACGTTTGGCAACTCGAACCTTCAGCTCCCTCCACAGATTTTCTATGGGATTAAGGTCTGGAGACTGGCTAGGCCATTCCAGGACCTTAATGTGCTTCTTCTTGAGGCACTCCTTTGTTGCCTTGGCCGTGTGTTTTGGGTCATTGTCATGCTGGAATACCCATCACGACCCATTTTCAATGCCCTGGCTGAAGGAAGGAGGTTCTCACCCAAAATTTGATGGTACATGGCCCCGTCCATCGTCCCTTTGATGCGGTGAAGTTGTCCTGTCCCCTTAGCAGAAAAACACCCCGAAAGCATAATGTTTCCACCTCCATGTTTGACGTTGGGGATGGTGTTCTTGGGGTCATAGGCAGCATTCCTCCTCCTCCAAACACGGCAAGTTGAGTTGATGCCAAGGAGCTCGATTTTGGTCTCATCTGACCACAACACTTTCACCCAGTTCTCCTCTGAATCATTCAGATGTTCATTGGCAAACTTCAGATGGGCCTGTATATGTGCTTTCTTGAGCAGGGGGACCTTGCGGGCGCTGCAGGATTTCAGTCCTTCACGGCGTAGTGTGTTACCAATTGTTTTCTTGGTGACTATGGTCCCAGCTGCCTTGAGATCATTGACAAGATCCTCCCGTGTAGTTCTGGGCTAATTCTTCACCGTTCTCATGTTCATTGCAACTCCACGAGGTGAGATCTTGCATGGAACCCCAGGCCGAGGGAGATTGACAGTTATTTTGTGTTTCTTCCATTTGCGAATAATCGCACCAACTGTTGTCACCTTCTCACCAAGCTGCTTGGCGATGGTCTTATAACCCATTCCAGCCTTGTGTAGGTCTACAATCTTGTCCCTGACATCCTTGGAGAGCTCTTTGGTCTTGGCCATGGTGGAGAGTTTGGAATCTGATTGATTGATTGCTTCTGTGGACAGGTGTCTTTTATACAGGTAACAAACTGAGATTAGGAGCACTCCCTTTAAGAGTGTGCTCCTAATCTCAGCTCGTTACCTGTATAAAAGACACCTGGGAGCCAGAAATCTTTCTGATTGAGAGGGGGTCAAATACTTATTTCCCTCATTAAAATGCAAATAAATGTATAACATTTTTGACATGCGTTTTTCTGGATTTTTTGTTGTTATTTTATCTCTCACTGTTCAAATAAACCTACCATTTAAAATTATAGACCATGATCATTTCTTTGTCAGTGGGCAAACGTACAAAATCAGCAGGGGATCAAATACTTTTTTCCCTCACTGTATTTAGGCTTGCCATAACAAATATATTGAATACTTATTGACTCAAGACATTTCAGTTTTTACATTTTTTATTGATCATAATTTCTAAAAACATAATTCCACTTTGACATTATGGGGTGTTGTGTCTAGGACAGTGACACAAAATCTCAATTTAATACATTTTAAATTCAGGCTGTAACAACAAAATGTGGAAAAATAGTCAAGGGGTGTGAATACTTATTTATCTCTCTCCTCTTTCTCTGTTTCTCTTTCTCTCTCTCTCTCTGGTTCTCTCTGTCTGTCTGTCTGTCTGTCTGTCTGGTACTGTAGAGATGCTGACAGTTATTATTTCTTCTCTCAGTTGTGGGCCCTTCTCCATTTCATCATGCCTACGTTGTTTGACTCTCATGAAGAGTTCAACGAGTGGTTCTCTAAAGACATCGAGAGCCATGCAGAGAACAAGTCTGCCATCGACGAGAGTGAGTACAGTACACAACCTTATTCTGAGATTGTTTCAGACTTTTTGTCTTTTTAATATCTACTTTAGAAGTACTCTAATCATTTAGCCAAGTGTTCCTGTCTGTCTTATAAAGTGATTGATTGATTTGTAGCTGACCATTTGTTGTTGTTTAGACCAGATGAATGTTTACATGTTGTTTAGACCAGCTGAACGTGTTTGTTGTTTAGACCAGCTAACTGTTTGTTGTTGTTGTTGTTTAGACCAGCTGACTGTTTGTTGTTGTTTAGACCAGCTGACTGTTTGTTGTTGTTTAGACCAGCTGACTGTTTGTTGTTGTTGTTGTTTAGACCAGCTGACTGTGTTTGTTGTTGTTTAGACCAGCTGACTGTTTTGTTGTTGTTTAGACCAGCTGACTGTTTGTTGTTGTTTAGACCAGCTGACTGTTTGTTGTTGTTGTTGTTTAGACCAGCTGACTGTTTGTTGTTGTTGTTGTTTAGACCAGCTGACTGGTTGTTGTTGTTGTTGTTTAGACCAGCTGACTGTGTTTGTTGTTGTTGTTTAGACCAGCTGACTGGTTGTTGTTGTTGTTGTTGTTTAGACCAGCTGACTGTTTGTTGTTGTTGTTGTTTAGACCAGCTGACTGGTTGTTGTTGTTGTTGTTTAGACCAGCTGACTGTGTTTGTTGTTGTTGTTGTTTAGACCAGCTGACTGTGTTTGTTGTTGTTTAGACCAGCTGACTGTGTTTGTTGTTGTTTAGACCAGCTGACTGTGTTGTTGTTGTTTAGACCAGCTGACTGTTGTTTGTTTGGTTTGTTGTTTTAGACCAGCTGACTGTTTGTTGTTGTTTAGACCACTGACTGTTGTTGTGTTTAGACCAGCTGACTGTTTGTTGTTGTTGTTGTTTAGACCAGCTGACTGTTTGTTGTTGTTGTTTAGACCAGCTGACTGGTTGTTGTTGTTGTTGTTTAGACCAGCTGACTGTGTTGTTGTTTGTTTAGACCAGCTGACTGGTTTGTTGTTGTTGTGTTTAGACCAGCTGACTGTTTGTTTGTTGTTGTTGTTTAGACCAGCTGACTGGTTGTTGTTTGTTAGACACTGACTGTTTGTTGTTGTTGTTTAGACCAGCTGACTTGTGTTGTTGTTGTTAGACCGCTGACTGTTGTTGTTGTTGTGTTTAAGACCAGCTGACTGTTGTTGTTGTTGTTGTTGTTAGACCAGCTGACGTTGTTGTTGTGGGTGGTAGACCCAGCTGACGTGGGTTTTTGTTGTTGTTTAGACCAGCGGACTGTGTTTGTTGTTGTTGTTTAGACCAGCTGACTGTGTTTGTTGTTGTTTAGACCAGCTGACTGTGTTTGTTGTTGTTTAGACCAGCTGACTGTTTGTTGTTGTTGTTGTTGTTTAGACCAGCTGACTGTGTTTGTTGTTGTTTAGACCAGCTGTCCAGGCTCCATATGATCCTGAAACCCTTCATGTTGAGGAGGATCAAGAAGGACGTAGAGAACGAGCTCTCTGACAAGGTGACTGACTGACCAATCACACACACTTTAGAGGTCCCGTCCAATCATCCTCACCCCACACCAGAGGCTGTATCTGTCTGTGCCTCAATATTCGACATTATTTATTTATTCCCTCAGGGAGGCGTCTCTGCTTTCATCACCCTAGTCCTCTACCCAGAGGTCACTTCGCACCCACATCTGTCTCTTTCGCTGTCCTCTCCCCCCACTCTCTCCAGCCCCTCACTTTCCGTCTCACTCTCTCTCTAGCCTCTCTCCCACTCCCTCTCCCTCTCCCTCCGCTCCTCCTTCCATACCTAGACTAGCAGCTGCCAGATGTTCCCAGATCGTTTTGACAAGCGTCTGTATTTCACCTCTTCCTCTGATGGATAGTTCTGTGTTTCTGTATCTAACTATGTCCTCTCTGACAGATTGAGATCCTAACATACTGCCAGTTGACGTGCAGACAGAGGCTGCTCTACAGAGCTCTGAGGAACAAGATCTCCATTGAGGACCTTCTCCAGTCTTCTATGGGTTCATCGCAACAGGCTCACAACACTACCTCATCCCTTATGAACCTGGTCATGCAGTTCAGAAAGGTACCAATGATCTAGTTAGTAAGTACTAGGGGAGGATCCCAGTATCACCAAACTCATTAGTATGAGGCAAGGAAACAAAACACGAAGCAGATTTAACTCCTTCAGGAAAACAGCACTAATGTTGGAAAACAAACATCATTATGTTGTCATCAAGGGTCACATGTATTTGTTTTCCAAGCTATAGCACACCGTACAGTGCATTCGGAAAGTATTCAGACCCCATGACTTTTTCCACATTTTGTTACGTTACAGCCTTATTCTAAAATTGGATTAAATAAATACAAATCCTCATAAATCGACACACAATAACCCATAATGACAAAGGGAAAACAGGTTTTGAGAAATCTTTGCAACTAAAAAACATATCTTATTTACATAAGTATTCAGACCCTTTGCTGAGAGACTTGAAATTGAGCTCAGGTGCATCCTGTTTCCATTGATCATCCTTGAGATGTTTCTACAACTTGATTGGAGTCCACCTTTGGTAAATTCAATTGATTGGACATGATTTGGAAAGGCACACACCTGTCTATATAAGGTTCCACAGTTGACAGTGCATGTCAGATAAAAACCAAGCCATGATGTTGAAGGAATTGTCCGTAGAGCTCCGAGACAGGATTGTGTTGAGGCACAGATCTCGGGAAGGGTACCAAAACATTTCTGCAGCATTGAAGGTCCTCAAGAACACATTGGCCTCCATCATTCTTAAATGGAAGAAGTTTGGAACCACCAAGACTCTTCCTAGAGCTGGCCGCCCGGCCAAACTGAGCAATCAGGGGGGAAGGGCCTTGGTCAGGGAGGTGACCAAGAACCCGATGGTCACTCTGACAGAGCTCTAGAGTTCCTCTGTGGAGATGGAAGAAACTTCCAGAAGGACAACCATCTCTGCAACACTCCACCAATCAGGCCATTATGGTAGAGTGGCCAGACGGAAGCCACTCCTCAGTAAAAGGCACATGACAACCCGCTTGGAGTTTGCCAAAAGGCACTTAAAGGACTCTCAGACCATGAGAAACAAGATTCTCTGGTCTGATGAAACCAAGATTGAACTCTTTGGCCTGAATTGCCAAGTGTCAAGTCTAGGGGAAACCTGGCACCATTCCTACAGTGAATAAATATATAATAAATAAATATATGCCATTTAGCAGACGCTTTTATCCAAAGCGACTTACAGTCATGTGCGCATACATTTTTACGTATGGGTGGTCCCGGGGATCGAACCCACTACTCTGGCGTTACAAGCGCCATGCTCTACCAATTGAGCTACAGAGGACCACATGGTGAAGCATGGTGGTGGCAGCATCAGACTAGGAGACTAGTCAGGATCGAGGGAAAGATGAACGGAGCAAAGTACAGAGAGATCCTTGATGAAAACCTGCTCCAGAGATCTCAGGACCTCAGACTGGGGAGAAGGTTCACCTTCCAACAGGACATCGACCCTAAGCACACAGCCAAGACAACGCAGGAGTGGCTTCGGGACAAGTCTCTGAATGTCCTTGAGTGGCCCAGCCAGAGCCCGGACTTGAACCCGATCGAACATCTCTGGAGAGACCTGAAAATGGCTGTGCATCGACGCTCCCCATCCAACCTGGCAGAGCTTGAGAGGATCTGCAGAGAAACTCCCCAAATACAGGCGTGCCAAGCTTGTAGTGTCATACCCAAGAAGACTCGAGGCTGTAATCGCTGCCAAAGGTACTTCAACAAAGTGCTGAGGAAAGGGTCTGAATACTTATGTATACTTATTTTTAATACATTAGCAAGCATTTCTAAAAAACGTATTTTGCTTTGTCATTATGGGGTATTGTGTGTAGATTGATAAAAACATAAAATAATAATAATTTTAGAATAAGGCTGTAACGTAACAATGTGGAAAAAGTCAAGGGGTCTGAATACTTTCCGAATGCACTGTATGTTCCATGCAGCAGGTTTTTAAAGGACCAAAGCGTTTGGTCTGCTTCCTGTTTTCATCTTTGCCATGGAAACAATATGGCTATACTGGTATCATCACATCCCTAGTAATTACTATAACAGTAATGATGTAGCTAGTGTTATAAACTGGGTGGTTCTAGCCCTGAATGCTGATTGGCTGACAGTACTATAACAGTAATGATGTAACTAGTATTATAAACTGGGTGGTTCTAGCCCTGAATGCTGATTGGCTGACAGTACTATAACAGTAATGATGTAACTAGTATTATAAACTGGGTGGTTCTAGCCCTGAATGCTGATTGGCTGACAGTACTATAACAGTAATGAGGTAAGTAGTAGTTGAACATTATTTAGATATTATATACCCTGTAACATGGGTATTCAAATCTTACTCTGCTAGATCAATAGTACTGCTGGTTTTCTGTTCTACCTGATAATGAACACCCACCTGGTGTCCCAGGTCTAAATAGAGAGGAAGAAGTGGAAAGATTGTATTTGAGGGCCCTATAAGGATAACTACATACAGCACTGCCTGTCTGACCTGTTGTTATCTAAACCCGACCAACCAGAGTCTGGCTCCTCTCAAGGTTTCTTCTTCCTGCTCTTTGTGGTTCAGTATGATCAGTGTTTTCTCTCTTCCTGGAGGTGTGTAACCACCCGGACCTGTTTGAGCGCCAGGAGACCCGTTCTCCCTTCCACATGTCCCTGAGACCCTACGTCATGTCCAAGTTCCTCTACCGCAACGGACTCATCTCCACACACACACACAGCAGGAACAAGTGAGGAACACATTCTTAATATATGACTATGAGAAATAAGATCATAATGTTTATTGTTATTACGACAGACAATCGCTTCTCTCCTTCTATCTCGCTGTTCTCATATTATAGTTTTTTATTGTAAACCCGGACCTGGGGTTTTCCCAAACCCCCCTCCCCCCCAGTCCTTACCCTGTCTGTCCCAATTTACCCCCCCCGGGTCATTAAAAAAAAGAAAAAAGTGATAACCAAAAAAACCCCCAACACCCCGGGGGGTTAAAAAAATTAATCACCCCCCGGGTTTTTATTGGTTTTTTTTTGTTTTTTATAAAAAATTTCTTTTTAGGTTTAAATTTTTTTTGGCAAAACCCCCTTTTTTGTTACAGCCTTATTATAAATTGATTAAATAAAACCAAATCCTCATAAAGCGACAACAAAAACCCATAATGACAAAGGGAAACAGGTTTGAGAACTCTTTGCAAACTAAAAAACAATCTTAGTACATAAAAACTATTAGACCTTTGCTGAGAGACTTGAAATTGAGCTCAGGTGGCTCCTGTTCCATGATCATCCTTGTTGCGATTTTCTTACAACTTGATTGGAGTCCACCTTTGAGTAACTCAATTGATTGACATGATTTGAAAGGCCCACACCTGTCTATATATAAGGTTCCACAGTTGACAGTGCATGTCAGACAAAAACCAAGCATTATGTCGAAGATGTCCGTAGAGCTCCGAGACGGGATTGTGTTGAGGGCACAGATCTCGGGAAGGGTACCAAAACATTTCTGCAGCATTGAAGGTCCTCAAGAACACAGTGGCCTCCATCATTCTTAAATGGAAGAAAGTTTGAACACCAGACTCTTCCTAGAGCTGGCACACGGCCAAACCTGAGCAATCAGGGAGGTGACCAAGAACCCGATGGTCACTCTGACGAGCTCTAGGTTCCTTGTGGGAGATGAGAAACTTCCAGAAGACAACCCATCTCTGCCAACACTCACCAATCAGGCCTTCTAGGTTAGAGGTGGCCGGACTGAAGCACTCCTCAGTAAAAGGCCACATGACACACGCTTGGAGTTTGCCAAAAGGTACTTAAAGGACCTCTCAGAACATGAGAACAAGATTCTCTGGTATGATGAACCAAGATTGAACTCTTTGCTGATTGCCAAGGGTCAAGTTCTAGGGGAAACCTGGCACCATCCCTACAGTGATAAATATATAATAAATAAATATATGCCATTTAGCAGACGCTTTTATCCACCAAAGCGACTAAAGTCCTAGTGCGCATAAATTTTTGACGTATCGAAACCACTACTCTGGCGTTACAAGGCCATTGCTCTTTTACCCATTGAGCTACAGAGGACCACCATGGTGAAGCATGGTGGGTGGGGCAGCATCGAAGCAGCATCGACTACAGGCGGAATAGTCAGGATCGAGGGGAACGATTGAACGGAGCAAAGTACAGAGAGATCCTGATTTGAAAACCTGCTCCAGAGATTCTCCCAGACCTCCGAACTCGTGGAGGAAGTTTCACCTTCCCACAGGACATCATCGACCACCCCTAAGCACACAGCACAACAAAAGGAAAACGCAAGGCAGGAGTTAGGCAGCTAGAGTGGAGTGGCTTCGGACAAACAAGTCTCTGAATGTCCTTGAGGTGGCCCAGCAGACGCCCGCCGGAACTTGAACCCGATCACAACATCTCGGGAGGAGTCTGTGAAAATAGGTGCAGCAACGCTCCCCATCCAACCTGGACAGAGCTTAGAGGATCTGCAGAGCAACTCCCCAAACAGGCTGTGCCAAGCTTGGGTCTGCTTCTCGAGCGGAAGATGGGCGAGAAGAGTGGGTGAGCGGCTATAAACCAAGAAAACGAAAGAAACGAGCGACTCGAGGCTTGTTGTAATTTGGGGTGTTGTTTTTATAGGTTATATGTTGTTTTGTGTTAATCGATTTTGCCAAAAGGGTACTTCTTACTTCAACTAAGTGCTGAGAGGATACAAGGGTTGACCCGGGGTCTGAGGTCTGGAATACTTATGTATACGTAATGTTTTAATATCATTATGCAAGCATTTCTAAAAAAAAAACGTATTTATTTTGCTTTTTTGTCATTATGGGGGATGGTGTGGAGATTGATGAGAGAATTTTTTTTATTTTAATCAATTTTAGAATATAAGGCCTGGTTTGTAAGTAACAAAATGTGTGAAAAAGAGAAGGGGTATGAATACTTTACGATGCATGTATGTTACATCAGAAGGTTTTAAAGGACCAAAGCGTTTGGTTGCTTCGAGTTTTCTCTTGCCCATGGAACAATATGGGCTATACTGTATACACATCCTATTCGTAATTACTATACAGTTAATGATGGTAAACTAGTATTATAAACTGGGTGGTTTAGCCCTGAATGCTGATGGCTGGACAGGTTACTATACCGTAATATTGTAACTAGTATTATAAACGGGTGGTTCTAGCCCGAATGCTGAGGTGGATGAACAGAGTACTATAACAGTAATGAGTAATAGTATTATAAAACTGGGTGGTTTCTAGCCCTGAATGTGATTGGTGACAGTTACTATAACATAATGGAGGTAAGGGTAAGTTAGTAGGTGAAACATTATTTAGATTTATATACCCTGTTAACATGGGTATTCAAATCTTACTCTGCTAGACAATAGTTACTGCTGGTTTTGTTATACATGATAATGAAACACCCAACCTGGTGTCCCAGGTCTAAAATAGAGAGGAAGAAGTGGAAAGATGTATTTGAGGGCCCTATAAGGATAAACCTTACATACAGCACTGCCTGTATGATCCTGTTGTTATCTAAACCCGACCAACCAGGAGTGGGCTCCTCTCAAAGGTTTCTTCTTCCTGCTCATTGTGGTTCAGTACTATGATCAGGGTTTTCTATCTTCCTGGAGCGTGTGTAACCACCCGGACCTGTTTGAGCGCCCAGGAGAACCGTTCTCCCTTCACATGTCCATGAGACCCTACTACGTCAGTCCACTTCCTTCTACGCAACGGATCATCTACACAACACACACACAGCAGGAAAAGTGGGGAACACATCTTCATAATATGATGATCAGAAGACAAGAAGTAAGATCATGTAAGGAGTTTAGGTGGTATTTCGGACAGCCCCGTTCAGAGGGAATACACCTGTTCGTGCGCGTCTCTCTCGCGCTAGCGCGCGTACCTGCGAGGGAGAGAGAGAGCGCGAGAAGAAAGAGGGCGGACGGGCAGAGACGGAGAGAGAGCGGAAGGTCGCGCAGGAGAGGCGCGCGAGGCTCGAAGGGCGCGCACCGCGCGCGCAGCGTAGACGCGAGAGCGGCGAGGAGAGCGAGCGGCGCGAGCCGAGAGCAGCCGGATAGACGAGACACGGAGAGTAGCGATCGGGCTCTCTTCTCGCGAGTTAGAAAGATCTCACGCGCGCGCGCGCCACGGGCGCGAGGGAGCTCCCTCTCACTCTCTCGCTCTGCACCTGTCTCCTCTTTCTATCGCGTGCTCTATCGCTCGGTGATGCTCTTCTCTTTTATCTCTGTCTCTCTAGCTCGCTATCTCTATCGCTATGCTCGCTCTCTCTCTCTGCTCTTCTCTCTTTCTCATTGTCAATTTCCACATTTAAGGGTTTATTGGCATGGGGAAAGGAAACATATGTAACATTGCCAAGCACGTGAAGTCGATAGGAATCAAAGTGAAAATAATAAACAGTAAACATTTACACTCAGAAGTTTCCAAAATAATAAAGACATTTTCCCAATGTCATATTGGTTTAAATACTAGGGTTGTAACATGTGCAAATAGTTAAAGTACAAAAGGGAAAATATATAAACATTACAATTGTGTTTGTATTTACAATGGTCTCTCTCTCTCTCTCTCTCTCTCTCTCTCTACAGGCGCTCCAGTTATACTGTCTCCCTTCTCTCCTGATCACATCCAGCAGTCCCTCTTCCACAGGAAAGGTAAGTGACCCTTCATTCTTTCACTTCAGTACAGAGGAAGGAAAGGAGAAAGACGAAGATTCTTAGACTTGTGTTTAGAGTTAGCCCTCTGCCTCCTTGTCTCAATGTTTAGAAAGTAGCTCTGCTCCTTGTCTAGTTTAGAAGGTAGCCTCTGACTTCCTTGTATACATTTTAGAGGTAGCCCTCTCTGTCTCCTTGTCTAATGTTTAGTTAGCCTCTGCCTCCTTGTCTAATGTTTAGAGTTAGCCCTCTGCCTCCTTGTCTAATGTTTAGAATTAGCCCTCTGCCTCCTTGTCTAATGTTTAGAGTTATCCCTCTGTAGCCATTGTCTAATGTTAGAGTTAGCCTATGCATCCTTGTCTAAGTTTAGAAGTAGCCCTCTGCCTACTTGTCTAATGTTTAGAGTTATACCCTATCTGTCTCCTTGTCTAAGTTTGAGAGTAGCCTCGCATACTGTCGAATGTGTAGAGTTAGCCCTTTCTGCTCCTCGTCTAATGATTTAGAGTAGCCATCTCTGCCTCCTTGTCTATTGTTTTAGAGTTAGCCCTCTGCCTCCTTGTCTTAATGTTTAGAGTAAGACCTCGGTCTACTGGTCAATGTTAGTTAGGGACACTCTGCTTCATTGTTAATGTTTAGAGTTAAAGTACTTCGGTCGCTTGTCTAATGTTTAGAGTTAGTCCTCTCTGTCTACTTGGTCTAATGTTAGAGTTAGTCCTCTGCCTCTTGGCTTAAGTTTAGAGTTAGTCCTATGCTCCTTGTCTAATGTTTAGAGTTAGTCCTCTGCCTCCTTGTCTAATGTTTAGAGTTAGCCCTCTCTGTCTCCTTGTCTAATGTTTAGAGTTAGCCCTCTGTCTCCTTGTCTAATGTTTAGAGTTAGTCCTCTGCCTCCTTGTCTAATGTTTAGTTAGTCCTCTGTCTCCTTGTCTAATGTTTAGAGTTAGTCCTCTGCCTCCTTGTCTAATGTTTAGAGTTAGTCCTCTGCCTCCTTGTCTAATGTTTAGTTAGCCCTCTCTCTCTCCTTGTCTAATGTTTAGTTAGCCCTCTCTGCCTCCTTGTCTAATGTTTAGTTACCCCTCTCTCTCCTTGTCTGATGTCTATGTTAATAAGACTTTCCTCCTCTCCTCAAGGTGATCATGAAGGAAGTTGTTTCTCCTTCCTGCGTTTCATCAATGTATCGCCAGCCGAGATGTCCAACGTCATGCTGCAAGGCACTGTGGTCAGGTAGGTGTCCATGGGACACTAGAGCTTGACTACCAGTTAGTCAACAGGGTCTGTGCATATTGATCAACATCTCAATGTTCACACAAATGTTAACAGTTCTAGAGTTAGTAATGAAAGATAATTACCATAGACTAGACGTGAGGATTGGGAACGTGGCTTTGAGTGGCGTAAGCACACGTCGGCGAGCCGCAGTAGTACAGAGAGAAGAGGCGCAATAGTGAGGACGCAGGGAGCGCAGCGCACGGCAGCTCTACGAGAGGACGAGCGGAGAGGAGAAGAAGCGAAAAGAGAGAAAGAGGGATAGAGAGCAATACTCTAGACGAGAACGACTAGAGGACAAGAGAGAAGAAGTGCGTATACGAAACGCCTCGAGCCTAGAACCAGACTCGAGACTTCAAAGACATAGCTAGTTGACAGAGCGCGTGGGCATATAGGGAAGAGGGAGGATAGAAAGAGTAAGCAAGATCATCCTTATTCTACTCCGCTCACGCCATTCCGTATCTCCAATCTCTCTATTGCTATAGCCATATCCTCTTCTCTCATAAATCTCTCTTTCTCTACTTCTATCTCTCCATCTTATTCTCTATCTCTCTCTCTCCTATATCTCCCATTGTCACTCTGTCTTCTCTCCTCTTTCAAGGTGGTTAGCTCTTTTTCTGTCCCTGAAGGAAGCATATCGGCTCCACCAGAGACGCATGTGGGGCCTGGAAGATGGAGGAGGGGAATGGAGGGAGGATAGGAGGAGGAGAGGAAGATGGGAGCGGGAGGCCCAGGAGTCCATGTCTCTCTCGGGAGGGGTTGATCTATTGATGGAAGACCTATGCCGTTCCACAACACAAAAACCAGCACAGTGATACAGGGAGAACAACCGACACTCAGCCTCCAGTCTCTCTCTCCCTCTATAACTTTCTGCCAGTCAGCCTCCAATCCTCCCTCTCTACTTTCTGCCAGTCAGCCCCAGTCCTCCTCTCTATCATCTATCTATAATTTCTGCAATCAGCTCACGTCCTCCCTCCTCCCTCTCTACTTCTGCCAGTACAGGCCTAACCAGTCATCCCTCTCTCCCCTCTCTACTTTCTGCCAGTCACGCCTCCAGTCCTCCCTCTCTCCCTCTCTACTTTCTGCAAGTCAGCCTCCAGTTCCTCCCTCCTCAATCTCTACTTTCTGCAGTAAGCCTTCCAGTCCTCACTCTCTCCCTCTATACTTTTCTCCAGTCAGCCCTCAGTCCTTCCCTCTCTCCCTCTCTACTTTATGCCGTCAGCCCTCCAGTCCTCCCTCTTACTTTATGCCAGTCAGGCCTCCAGTCCTCCCTCTCTACTTTCTGCCCGTGTCAGCCCTCCAGTCCCTCCCTCTCCCCTCTCTACTTTCTGCAACAGTCAGCCTCCAGTCCTCCCTCTCTTCCTTCTAGTACTTTCTTGACAGTCCAGCCTCCAGTCCTCCCTTCTCCTAACTCTCAACTTTCTGCCAGTCAGCCTCCAGTTCCTCCCTCTCTCCCTCTCTCGCTCTCTATCTTTCTGCCAGTCACGCCTCCAGTCCTCCCCTCTCCTCCTCCCTCTACTTTCGTGCCAGTCAGCCTCCAGTCTCTCCCTCTCTCCCTCTCTACTTTCTGCCAGTCAGGCCTCCAGTCCTCCCTCTCTTTACTTTCTGCCAGTCAGCCTCCAGTCCTATCCCTCTCTACTTTCTGCCAGTCAGCCTCCCCAGTCCTCCCTCTCTCCCTCTCCTCCTATAATTTCTGCCCATTCAGCCTCCAGTCCCTTCCTCTCTCCCCTCTCCCTCTCTTACTTTCTGCCAAGTCAGCCTCCAGTTCCTCCCTCTCTCCCTCTCTACTTTCTGCCAGTCAGCCTCCAGTCCTCCCTCTCTACTTTCTGCCAGTCAGCCTCCAGTCCTCCCTCTCTCCCTCTCTACTTTCTGCCAGTCAGCCTCCAGTCCTCCCTCTCTCCCTCTCTACTTTCTGCCAGTCAGCCTCCAGTCCTCCTTCTCTCCCTCTCTACTTTCTGCCAGTCAGCCTCCAGTCCTCCCTCTCTCCCTCTCTACTTTCTGCCAGTCAGCCTCCAGTCCTCCCTCTCTACTTTCTGCCAGTCAGCCTCCAGTCCTCCCTCTCTACTTTCTGCCAGTCAGCCTCCAGTCCTCCCTCTCTCCCTCTCTACTTTCTGCCAGTCAGCCTCCAGTCCTCCCTCTCTCCCTCTCTACTTTCTGCCATACCAAGGGCCTGTTTAAGCTGGTCCACATTCTGCCACCTAAAGAACAAGTGGAGAGAGCTTGAAGCAGAATGTTGCTTCCTCTAGCTTCCCCCGGTCTTCTCTAACAACCTCAGTCTCATCCTACCTTCCCCAGGCTAATTCAAACAGTAGCAGACATATGTTCACCCTCTTAGGTTTCTCCTCTGGAATGTCTTCTCTAGAGCAAGGAAGGTATTGATCCAGAGAGAGAGATCTAGATTTGAGATTTAAGTCATTTAGCAGATGCTCTTATCCAGAGCGACTTACAGTTAGTGAGTGAATACATTTTTCATACTGGCCCCCGTGGGAAACGAACCCACAACCCTGGCGTTGCAAGCGCCATGCTCTACCAACTGAGCTACAGACACCTGGAGAACTGCTATAAACTTTGTGATCCGACTCTCACCAAGAGTGTTATCATTTTTTTTCTACACAATGCAAAACTGCAAACAGTCAACTGGTTTCCAGGTGGTTTCATGACTCAGTGTCTATATAGCTCAGATCCATACTTTGTAGTCTCTCTCTGTGGCCTAACTCTCACTAGCTTGGGTTTGGTCTCTCAAAAACTCTAGCCACATCACTGCCTAGCCTTGCCAAATAATGACTCTAGCCACATCACTGCCTAGCCTTGCCAAATAATGACTCTAGCCACATCACTGCCTAGCCTTGCCAAATAATGACTCTAGCCACATCACTGCCTAGCCTTGCCAAATAATGACTCTAGCCACATCACTGCCTAGCCTTGCCAAATAATGACTCTAGCCACATCACTGCCTAGCCTTGCCAAATAATGACTCTAGCCACATCACTGCCTAGCCTTGCCAAATAATGACTCTAGCCACATCACTGCCTAGCCTTGCCAAATAATGACTCTAGCCACATCACTGCCTAGCCTTGCCAAATAATGACTCTAGCCACATCACTGCCTAGCCTTGCCAAATAATGACTCTAGCCACATCACTGCCTAGCCTTGCCAAATAATGACTCTAGCCACATCACTGCCTAGCCTTGCCAAATAATGAATCTAGCCACATCACTGCCTAGCCTTGCCAAATAATGACTCTAGCCACATCACTGCCTAGCCTTGCCAAATAATGAATCTAGCCACATCACTGCCTAGCCTTGCCAAATAATGACTCTAGCCACATCACTGCCTAGCCTTGCCAAATAATGAATCTAGCCACATAAATATTGACTTGCTGACTGAAGCAGAACCAGATTTGCATCCAGGCTCTTACAAGTATCTGAATCTTTCTTGACTGACAGAGCTAAGAGGATTCTGATCCCACTCAGTCAATCCTAGAGAGACCCAGACAGTCAGCCACGCCTAGAGAGACCCAGACAGTCAGCCACGCCTAGAGAGACCCAGACAGTCAGCCACGCCTAGAGAGACCCAGACAGTCAGCCACGCCTAGAGAGACCCAGACAGTCAGCCACGCCTAGAGAGACCCAGGACAGTCAGCCACGCCTAGAGAGACCCAGACAGTCAGCAACGCCTAGAGACCAGACAGGCCAAGGCTAGGAACCCAGACAGTCAGCCAAGGCTAGAGAGACCCAGACAGTCAGCCACGCCTAGAGAGACCCAGACAGTCAGCCAAGGCTAGAGAGACCCAGACAGTCAGCCACGCCTAGAGAGACCCAGACAGTCAGCAACGCCTAGAGAGACCCAGACAGTCAGCAACGCCTAGAGAGACCCAGACAGTCAGCCACGCCTAGAGAGACCCAGACAGTCAGCCACGCCTAGAGAGACCCAGACAGTCAGCCAAGGCTAGAGAGACCCAGACAGTCAGCCACGCCTAGAGAGACCCAGACAGTCAGCCACGCCTAGAGAGACCCAGACAGTCAGCCACGCCTAGAGAGACCCAGACAGTCAGCCAAGGCTAGAGAGACCCAGACAGTCAGCCAAGCCTAGAGAGACCCAGACAGTCAGCCAAGGCTAGAGAGACCCAGACAGTCAGCCACGCCTGGAGAGACCCCAGACAGTCAGCCACGCCTGGAGAGACCCAGACCAGTCAGCCACGCCTAGAGAGACCCAGACAGTCAGCCACGCCTAGAGAGACCTAGAGAGACCCAGACAGTCAGCCAAGGCTAGAGAGACCCAGTCAGCCAGCCAAGGCTAGAGAGACCCAGACAGTCAGCCACGCCTAGAGAGACCCAGACAGTTAGCCACGCCTAGAGACCCAGACAGTCAGCCACGCCTAGAGAGACCCAGACAGTCAGCCACGCCTAGAGAGACCCAGACAGTCAGCCACGCCTAGAGAGACCCAGACAGTCAGCCACGCCTAGAGAGACCCAGACAGTCAGCCACGCCTGGAGAGATCCAGACAGTCAACCAAGGCTAGAGAGACCCAGACAGTCAGCCAAGGCTAGAGAGACCCAGACAGTCAGCCACGCCTAGAGAGACCCAGACAGTCAGCCACGCCTAGAGAGACCCAGACAGTCAACCAAGGCTAGAGAGACCCAGACAGTCAACCAAGGCTAGAGAGACCCAGACAGTCAGCCACGCCTGGAGAGACCCAGACAGTCAGCCACGCCTGGAGAGACCCAGACAGTCAGCCAAGGCTAGAGAGACCCAGACAGTCAGCCACGCCTGGAGAGACCCAGACAGTCAGCCACGCCTGGAGCGACCCAGAGAGTCAGTCACGCCTGGAGAGACCCAGACAGTCAGCCAAGGCTAGAGAGACCCAGACAGTCAACCAAGGCTAGAAAGACCCAGACAGTCAGCCAAGACTAGAGAGACACAGACAGTCAGCCAAGGCTAGAGAGACCCAGACAGTCAGCCACGCCTAGAGAGACCCAGACAGTCAGCTACGCCTAGAGAGACCCAGACAGTCAGCCACGCCTAGAGAGACCCAGACAGTCAGCCAAGGCTAGAGAGACCCAGACAGTCAGTCACGACTGGAGAGACCCAGACAGTCAGCCACGCCTAGAGAGACCCAGACAGTCAGCTACGCCTAGAGAGACCCAGACAGTCAGCCACGCCTAGAGAGACCCAGACAGTCAGCCAAGGCTAGAGAGACCCAGACAGTCAGTCACGACTGGAGAGACCCAGACAGTCAGCCACGCCTGGAGAGACCCAGACAGTCAGCCACGCCTAGAGAAACCCAGACAGTCAGCCACGCCTAGAGAGATCCAGACAGTCAGCCACGCCTAGAGAGACCCAGACAGTCAGCCAAGGCTAGAGAGACCCAGACAGTCAGCCAAGCCTAGAGACCCAGACAGTCAGCCACGCCTGGAGAGACCCAGACAGTCAGCCAAGCCTAGAGAGACCCAGACAGTCAGCCACGCCTAGAGAGACCCAGACAGTCAGCCACGCCTAGAGAGACCCAGACAGTCAGCCACGCCTGGAGAGACCCAGACAGTCAGCGACGCCTGGAGAGACCCAGACAGTCAGCCAAGGCTAGAGAGACCCAGACAGTCAGCCACGCCTAGAGAGACCCAGACAGCCAGCCAGACAGTCAGCCACGCCTAGAGAGACCCAGACAGCCAGCCACGCCTAGAGAGACCCAGACAGCCAGCCACGCCTAGAGAGACCCAGACAGCCAGCCACGTCTAGAGAGACCCAGACAGTCAGCCAAGGCTAGAGAGACCCAGACAGCCAGCCACGCCTAGAGAGTCCCAGACAGTCAGCCAAGGCTAGAGAGACCCAGACAGTCAGCCACGCCTAGAGAGTCCCAGACAGTCAGCCAAGGCTAGAGAGACCCAGACAGTCAGCCACGCCTAGAGAGACCCAGACAGTCAGCCAAGGCTAGAGAGACCCAGACAGTCAGCCACGCCTAGAGAGTCCCAGACAGTCAGCCAAGGCTAGAGAGACCCAGACAGCCAGCCTACCAGCAGGACAGCCAGACTCTCTGTAATCCCCTACTATTTCCCCCTTCTTGGATCCTGGTCCATTCCCATTTGGCACATGGACACTCTTTCCAATATCACTCTATCCCACTGTGATGGATCTTTCCAACATCACTCTATCCCACAGTGATGGATCTTTCCAACATCACTCTATCCCACAGTGATGGATCTTTCCAACATCACTATCCCACTGTGTGGATCTTCCAACAATCACTCTATCCCACAGTGATGGATCTTTCCAACATCACTCTATCCCACAGTGATGGATCCTTCCAACATCACTCTATCCACAGTGATGGATCTTTCCAACATCACTCTATCCCACAGTGATGGATCTTTCCAACATCACTCTATCCCACAGTGATGGATCTTTCCAACATCACTCTATCCCACAGTGATGGATCTTTCCAACATCACTCTATCCCACTGTGAGAGATCTTTCCAACATCACTCTATCCCACTGTGATGGATCTTTCCAACATCACTCTATCCCACAGTGATGGATCTTTCCAACATCACTCTATCCCACAGTGATGGATCTTTCCAACATCACTCTATCCCACTGTGATGGATCTTTCCAACATCACTCTATCCCACTGTGATGGATCTTTCCATCATCACTCTATCCCACTGTGATGGATCTTTCCATCATCACTCTATCCCACTGTGATGGATCTTTCCAACATCACTCTATCCCACAGTGATGGATCTTTCCAACATCACTCTATCCCACAGTGATGGATCTTTTCCAACATCACTATCCCACTGTGATGGATCTTTCCAACATCACTCTATCCCACAGTGATGGATCTTTCCAACATCACTCTATCCACAGTGATGGATCCTTCCAATATCACTCTATCCCACAGTGATGGATCTTTCCAACATCACTCTATCCCACAGTGATGGATCTTTCCAACATCACTCTATCCCACTGTGATGGATCTTTCCAACATCACTCTATCCCACAGTGATGGATCTTTCCAACATCACTCTATCCCACAGTGATGGATCTTTCCAATATCACTCTATCCCACTGTGAGAGATACTTTCCAACATCACTCTATCCCACAGTGATGGATCTTTCCAACATCACTCTATCCCACAGTGATGGATCTTTCCAACATCACTCTATCCCACAGTGATGGATCTTTCCAACATCACTCTATCCCACTGTGATGGATCTTTCCAACATCAACTCTATCCCACTGTGATGGATCTTTCCATCATCACTCTATCCCACAGTGATGGATCTTTCCAACATCACTCTATCCCACTGTGATGGATCTTTCCATCATCACTCTATCCCACTGTGATGGATCTTTCCCTGCATTTGGAGCTGCTAAGTCTCAACTCTTAGCTGACCACCAGCCCCACCTCACCACTGTGTTACCATTCAACCCTGGCTAGCCATGCCTTTACACACGCTATAGTCTGTTGACACATAACCACTGGGATTTCAAACATTCTGTGGGCTAAAGGATGTCTTGGCCAAATGGTGTCATATTTGGGGGGTTGGTTACCAATTACCACAGGTCCCAGGCCCTGGAATGGAGAGAAGGGTGATCTGTTGATGTTCAGAACCCCACCACTAGATGGCACTGTGGGTCTGCCCATGTCTTATTTTACATGTGGTCTGATTTTCACTCTTTGTGCTTTTAGTTCATCCCCCAAACTTGTTTTTGATATTATGTTTCATTACAGAGAAAATTGGTTGTCACATTTTGCAGAGTCATCACTTGCCGTTGACTACAATGCGTTATGAAAATGTGGGCTAAAGCATGTTAGAAAACACTGCAAAATACTCCAACAAAATACTCCAACAAAATACTCCAAACAAAATACTCCAAACCAACTCATATTACATCCAAATCCTGGTCTGAATGATGTCTCTACACTACATTATTTTATTTTGTATTCTACTGTCCCATAATTCAAACAAGGATTTATGGCACAGTGGACATTTCTTTAAAAGGGTTGAGTGCAGAGAGACGACATTCAGAATGGGATCCTGACGTAATATGAGTTGGTGTGGAGTGTTTTCTAATAGCTTTAGACTTATTTGCACATTGCATTATAGCCAATGGCAATTCTCTCTTTAACAAAACAAAATATCACAAAAAGGGTGGGGGGGGCTCAACACAGAAAGAGTGAAAATACAGCCACATGTAAAAATGGGTGAACTTCCCCTTTTAACAGCGTTTTGAATGTTCACTGTGAACAAAACACATGTTGCATCACTCTCACTCACACACACACCACACACACACACACACCACACACACACACACACACACACACACACACACACACACTTTGAACGTTGTCATATCATGTTGCCTAAAAACTGCCAATGGGAAAAAAAGTTATTATGTTGGTTTATAAATGATTCCTTGATCAATAGGTCATCTGTTTCTCTCTACTCTTCTCTTTTTTACTCCCCTCCATGTTTGTCTCTGTTCTCCCAGGACCTGGTGTCACCGTGTCACAGACCGGGCTCTGATGGGTCACTGTGATGATTCTGGTCCAAAGTAGACACTATGCCAACTCCACCACCCTACGACCAGGCCCTACCCACAACAAACACCCACGTTCTGCTCACCGCTGGGCCAAGGGTGAGTCCCCGGTGCTGTGAGCGAGGAGGTGTGTAGAGGAGAGTGCTGTGTGGGGGTGTGGAAGAGAGAGAAGGTAAATAAATATGTGGTCAAACAGAGGACAAACAGAAACGCAGGAGACGTTTTTAGAGTCACTGTCTCGTTTTAGAGTGCCAGCTGGAAGACAACGAGGGGGTCACCTACACAACACCACACACACAGAGATATACACACACATACACACATCACACACACACACCACACACAGAACCACATGTTAGGCAGTAAGGCTGCTCTTGTCGCATGTTTCCAAAGCAACACATCTCTCCCCCCGTTACCCTGTCCTCGCGCGACCACCCAAAATGCTGAACGTCTCTTCTCTCTCTCACACAACACAACACACACACACACACACAACACACAACACACCCCACACACACCACTACACAGAGAGAGCATGGTCTGATTCACGATCATAGGTCTCCACATCAAACAAAGAGACCGAGTCCCTCCATCACGCCTCTTCGTCTCTGCTCTCTCCCTCCATCATCTATTTCTAGTTCTCTCTCCCTTGTTCATGCCATCCATCCCTCTCTTCCCCATCCCTGAGAATAACCCAAAACACAGGGGTCAAAACTCAATGTAGACCCTTCAGTTGTGTACTCATTCGGGTTAATTAAGCGCTCCGGACACTAGCAAGATCAGAAGTATCCCCTAATCAAACTCTAAAGAGCTTGTGCCCACCGCTCTTTAGGTTTGAGTTTCCCTCATGTGGAGGTTGGCAGGAGCAGAGACCCCTGCCGGTGCCAGATGGCAGCGCACGTACATTATTATACATCACAGAGAACTAGGGGCCTGTGACCCCGGCCCTGTGACACCGCTGTTGACCCCCGAGTTGACGTGTGTAGCATAGCCTTGCTCCTTCGGTGCTGAACCCTGGTGTATATTTTACCTGCCGAACGCCCTGGTGTGTATTTTATCTGCCGAACTCTGGTGTATTTACCTGCCGAACCATGGTGCTATTTTACCCTAGTGAACCCTGGTATGGAAGGATAATACCACTGGGACTGAGGGTTCGCCCTTGTTTAAATGGCGTTTAAAAGGGCCCGTGGCCCCAAGGACTGGTGTTCCCGAGGTACACCGGTCCAAGGGACGGATCCCGGGCCCGGGTCCAGGTTGGTCCCCGAAGGGAACAGTGGGGGGAAGGGGCAAGGAGGGGTTTTTTGTTGGAAAGAGGCCAGGGGCCGGGAGGGGTTTCAAAAGGGCACGGATGGGTCCAAAGGGGCACAGATGGGCAAAGGGGCCAATGGTCCAAAAGGGGCACAGGATGGGCCCCCAGAAGGGCACAGAATGAGGGGGGCACAGATGGGTCAGAAGGACAGGAGGGGTCCAGGGGGCCAGGTTTTGGGCCTAAGGCCCCGGATGGGTCAAGGGCACAGGATGGGCCCGAGGGTCACAGGAGGGGCCCCAAGGGCACAGATGGTCCGAAGAGGGCACGTTTGGTCCAAGGGCACAGATGGTCCAGAAGGGCCATTTCCATGGACAATGGTCCAGGGCACAGGATGGGCCCAAAGGGGGGGGCACAGGATGGGTCCAAAAGGGCACAGGATTGGGCCAGAGGGGGCACAGGATGGGTCCAAAAGGGGCACAGGATAAGCAACTGATCTTATGAATCACCCCACAAAAATTTTGTTAACCCTGTCATATTTCCCTTTTTTAACAATTGGGTGGATTTTTCGCTTGGATTCAGAGCCGGACGGGGTTGTGTTGGCCACTTCAGTTGGAATGAACTTAATCAATCAACATCGAACAACTTAATCAAATGAACATTGGAAAATCAATTCAATTTCTTTTTTTTTAATTGCTCCTTAGGTAACGGCGGTTCCCATGGAGCGTTACTGTGACGACCGCAGCGCTGAGTACGAGTTTGGGAGAAACGCTGGCAGGAGGGCAAGGCCGCCAGCGTGCTTCCTGTACGGGTCCCCTTATCTGGCCTCTGATTGGATTCCGCGACACCTTTCTAAACCCACGATGCCTGGGAGGATGGCCTCACCCCCGCCACGGCTGGTCCCCATCAAATCCAGGTCGGAGACCCCAGTGTGTGTTTTCCGGTGTTGCTTGAATTTAAAACGAGGACACCCTTTTGCTAGTCCCTGCCGCTCCTGCCCCTCAACGACACATTGTGTGTGTGGGGGGAAACCCCCCTCTGTTCCCTATCCCTGTTGGTGTGTGAGGGGGAACCCTCCTCTTTCCCTACTCCGAGTGTGGGAGGGCCCTCCTCTTTTCCCCTACTCCTGTAGTGGTGTGGGGGCCCTCCTCTTTTCCCTACCCCTGTTGGGGTGTGGGGCCCTCCTCTGCCCCCTATCCGTGTGTGTGTGGGGGGGGAAAACCCTCCTCGTTCCCTACCCGTAGTGTTGTGGGGAGCCTTACCCCTATTTGTGCGGCGTGTGGAACCAGAGGTTAGGGCCTGCCGGTGTGCTGTGAACCGGGAAACGGGCCTCCCGGGTGTGCTGTGAACCGAGGAATAGGCCTGCCGGCTGGCTGTGAACCGAGGAACTAGGGCCTTGCCGGCTGGCTGTAACCCAAAGGACTGGGGCCGCCGGCTTGCTGTAAAACCAGAGGAATAGGCCTGCCGGGCTTTTCTTGAAAAAGGGAACGGCCTGCCGGCTGTGCGGAACCAAGGATCTGGGGCCTCCCGGGCTGTGCTGTACCAGGGGGCAGGGCCTGCCGGCTGTGTTTAAAAACCAAAGGAACTGGGGCCCCGGCTGTGCGTGAACCGGGGAAATGGGGCCCTTCCGGCTTGCTTAAAACCAAGGGAACTAGGGCCTCCCGGGCGTGCGTCACCAGGGGAACCCAGGGGAACTAGGGCCTGCCGGTGTGTTGACCAGGGGGAACCCAAGGACGGGGCCTGCCACTCGGGGAGGTAAAGCCGGGGGGAAAAACCACCTGGGGTCACAGCAACAGGACGGGGAAACCCTGGGTCGGGGGGGTTCAGGCGGGGCTAACCGAACCAATCTTCACAGTCCTGCACTTCCAACGCGGGTTTTGCTAAACCTTCCTCTTTATGAAGCACACAAAGGCTTTGGGACCTGCCTGGTTTTATCACGATGTACGCTATGCAGTCAGATCTGTTTTGTGGTGGGGGTTAGGGGTTTTTAAAAAAGATTTCCCCCTTCTCACAACCTAGCAACCCCTCCTTTAAATTAGATAACATCTCATTTTTGGTTTGGCCGTATTGCTTTTATCTAATCTTCGGCCCGGGGAAGTGGTTGTGTGTTTGTGTGGTGTGTTGTTTGTGTGTGTGTGGGGTTGTGTGTGTTGGGTGAGGAAGAACGCTAAAGCTTGTGAGTTTTGGGGGGAAAGACAATGAAAATTTTTTGAATTTTGACCGGGGTCATTTTTCCATGTGAGGAATGCTAATGTAGTGTAATCTGTGTGTTCACAGTGTTTGTTCAGAAACCATCACCGACGGTGGCATTCAAGAGCTTTTAACATATGATGATTACAGGTGCCCCTTTGCTGGGGACATTAAAGCCCTTTAAAATATGCTGTTTTGTCACCAACAAAATCCCACACGTCTAAAGTTTTGAGAAGCTTTTAAATTTGGGCTGCTGATGTGAATTCCACCAGAGCGGTTTCCAAAATTTGAATGTTCATTTCTCTAAAATAAGTTGCCCCAACGCGTTTTCGAGAATTTGGCAGTACGCCCAACCGGCCTCAAACCCAAACCCAGTAGTTTTTTCTGACTATAATAAACCTTTTTTTGGGGGGGGAAACTTTTCTGATTGGCTGGCCTTTGCTCCCCATGGGTGGGCCTGGCTGGAAATGGGGGGGCCCTATGCCTCCCCAGCCTAATGAATTTATTTAAATTGACGTTTCCTTTTTAAACTGTAACTCAGTAAAATCTTAGAAATTGTTGCAATTGCGTTTTATTTTTTTTTTCAGTAAAATTTTAAAAAATACAATTATAATTTTTATTTTATTTTTTATTTTTAGTCATTTAGCGATCTTATCCAGAGCACTTACAGGCAATTAGGGTTAAGTGCCTTGCTCAAGGGCACTGACGTTTTTTTCACCTAGTGGGCTCGGGGATTAAAAACCACGACCTTTGGGTTTAGGGCACAACGCCTTAACCACTAGCTACCTGCCCCTATTTCTATGTGTCCCTTTGCGCTTTGGGGGGGGGGTGTCGCCTAGGCAACCGATACTTTTCTGCTATTTTTTCTTTTTGGGTTTAGTGCATCCGGATCCTTGGGACATCCAAAACCAAAAACTCTAACCGTAATCTTTTTTTTTTTGTTTTTTTTTTTAGGGGTAGATCAGCTTTAATTTGCAGAAAATTTGGGACTTCCATCAATGTAATTGTCTGATCACTTCCCCCCCAATATGTTTTTTCCCCCAAATACACGCTCAAAAAAAAAAAGGGAACACTAAAAAAACCAAAGTAACCCCAAAAGTAAATCCCCCTTCTGTGAATAAAATGCCCACTTGGGAACAACACTTTGAATAATTTACATGCTGTTGTGCAAAGGAATAGACAACGGGGGAAAATTTGGGAAATTAGCAAGACACCCCCAAAAAAGGGGACGGGTTTTTGCATGGTACCACAAACAATTCTCGTTCCTAGGGTTTTTCCTGGCATTTTTTGGGGTCATTTTTGAATGTGGCGGGTCCCTTTAAATCTAGTGGTAGATGAGACGGGGTCACAACCCACACAAGGGGTTTCAGTTGCACTCATCCGGATGGTACAAAAAATGCATTGTGGCAAAAAGGTTTGCTGTGCCCCTGTCACGTATTTCCCCAAAGGTGGGGGCGCTACCGGAGACGGCCTACATCGAGCGGAAGGGGGGGTAGGAGGGCAAACCCGCACGGAGCTCCCCCGCCTTTTTTCAAGGGGAGCGGGAGACTCCGAGCCCTGCAAAAGCCCTCCAGCGGGCCCAAAAATGGCATTGTCTGCCCAAACGGTCAAAAACAACTCCATGGGGGGGTAGAGGGCCCCGGTCCACAGGTGGGGGTTGTGCTTACAGCCCAAACACCGTCAGGACTTTGGGGCATTTGCCAGAGAACACCAGTTTGGCAAATTCCCAATCAATTTCTCTTCCAGATGAAACGGGTTCACATGAGAAAGTGACAGATTACAGAGTCGGGAGCCCTTGTGGAACGTTCTGCTCTGCAACCCCCCCCGATACTGGTTTGGCGGGGGGCTAGGGGTGGGGGTGGCTTTTTTTTCTTTGGGGGCCGACAGCCCTCCATGGTCGCCAAAGGGGGTTAGCCTGACTGCCTTAGGTACCAGATAACCCCTCAAACCCCTTGTGGGACCTATGCGGGTGCGGTTTCCCCGGGGGTTCCTCCAAATGAAAGACAATCAAAACCTCTTTGGGGCGGAGTTGTCACAGTTCCTGCAAGGGAGGCATTGATGCTTGGACTGGCCCCCCTTTCCCTAACCTAAATCCAATTGAGACTCTGGACTATTCCGTCCCCCCCCAACCCCGCCATTCACCACAGAGTCCAGGAGTGCGGATGCTTTAGTCCGGGTCTGGGAGAGATCCCTCAGGGACCATCCGCCACCTCTCAGGGCATCCCCCCCCGGCGTTGTAGGGGGGGTCATCGGCATTGGGGCCACCCCTATGAGCCTCATTTTGATTTTTTTTAAGGATTTTTGTGTGATTTTGTTGTCAGCACATTAAACTATGTAAAAAAAAAAAGTATTAAAAGATTATTTCATTCATTCAGATTGGGTTTGTTTGTTTTCCCCTTTTTATTTTTTGAGCATGTGTTTATATGTTGGTTATATGTGTGTGTGTATTATATATATTTTAATAATAATATTTTCATGCATACATTCAGCTGTGGGGGTGAATATCCATACAACATACATCATACATACATACATAATAAATACATAATACTCATACATACAACATACATACAATCATACATGCCCTTTTTTTAAAAAATTTTTTTTCCTTTTTGTTTTCCAACCCCACCCCCCCCCCCAAATTTGGGAGTAAACTATAACCAACGCTTAGGCCTCATTTCCGCTTTACATACATATAATTTTAGGACAGTCAATTTTAAAATAATTAATTTTGTTTTTTTTACTCTGAACTTCCTCTCCCCCCCTATCTGATCTTTTCATGAGTCCACCCGGGTTTGTTTTAACCATATCTTTCAACTTCCCTTTTTCCAAAAAAGTTTTAACCATATAAAATTAGGACACAGTATTTTTCTTTAGTTATCTTTGTTATTTTACAGCCCCAACCTTCAGCTCCATTCAACCCCCCCTTAAATTCTTAAAAACCATCCATTTTGGGTTTCTACTTGCCTTTAATTTCTAAAATGTCTGTGATGTTTCACAAAGGTTCTAAACCCCTTCTATTCCATTGTTTCTACGGGTTTTAAAATTGGAAAAAGTTTTTGCTAAAAGTTAAATTATATTATTGATCGATTACTATGCTTTTTAACACCCAGTAATGATTGCAGGGGTTTCTCCAGGTAAAATTTTCAACCTTCACCATTTCCCGGACCCGTACCAAAATACTACAAAGGAATACCAAAAAAGATATTAAAGTTCTGTTTTTTTCTTTGCAGCAAAATCTGCCCCAGCTGGGAAAATTGGTTCCCCCCCAAAAATAACATTCTATTGGGTTTCAAAATTTTGTATAATTTTTTAAATTGAAAATTTAAGTTTAATCCGGCGTTTTTGCGTATCAGTTCATAAAAATTTGCCATGAATCGGTACGTCAAAAAACTTTCCCAAATTTTTGCCATTGGGACGGCTGTCATCCTTTTGGTCCTTAAAAGAAACTGGTATACTTTGTTATTTATCCTTTAACTAATATTTCTTTAATGCGGGGCCGCAGACAATTCTTTAAATTTTCCCCCTTCCCTTTCCTCTTTTTGTTTTTTTGGAAGGGTGCAAATTTTTGGTTTAATTTTGGGGGGAGCAGACATTTTCCCAAGTTTTGTTTGCTGATGTGCGACAAAAACTCCCCATCCCTACCTATTATATAATTTTTCGAAGATTATAACCTTTTTTTTTCATTTTTTTAAAAAAATAGTTTTTTACAATTAGTATTTTTGAGTTTTAAACCCCAAATTTGTTTGTTTTTCCTCCGAATTCAACTTATATAAAAGGCCCTTTAATTTTTTCTGGCTTTCCCTTTCCCAAAAAAAATGGAAATATTTTTTTCTCATATAATTTAAAAATGTTCGTGGGGGAGGAAAGCCATAACAAAAGTAAACTGGGGATAAAAAGAGTAATCAGGGGTGATTTTCCACAAAAAGACAGGGATTTTCTTTTCCCCTGGTAGCAAATCTTATCTTTTTTGCTAAATTTTTATTAAAATGTTTGGGGGGGTTTTAAGGGGGGGGGGGGGGTTTGAATTTTTGGAAAAAACGTATTTTATTTTTTTTAAGGAATTGGAAAATAAGGGTTTTGGGGAAAAGCAGAAGGGGGGGGGGGGGGGGGGGGGGTTTTAAAAAAACGCCGCGAAATCATTTTTTTTTTTGTGATTTCTAATCCCTAAATTTTTTGGTCTGATTTAATCTACTTTGATCCATTATAATATGCCAGGGACAAATTGTTTTTAAAACCCAAGTTTAAAATTTCTAGAATGCCTTATTTTTCTTTTTAAAGGGTTTTCAATTTTAATTAAAAAATGAATCTTCAATGGGGCAAACCCGACCCGGTCACCCAAAAAAATTTTTGCTCGCTTTCCCGCCCTTCTCTAAAATTCCTTTCCCCCCCCCCTTTTTCTCCTCCCTCCCTTTCTTAGAATCCCCCCAAAAAATTTGAAAAAATAGTATATAATTTTTTTTTTTACTTACCATTTAAATTTAAAAAACTTCATGGAACAAGTTTGGGGGCCAAAAAACTCTGCGGTTTATTTTAAAGAGTTTTGCCTTAAAAAAAAGCTTTTTTTTGGTAAAAAATAGGCTTTCAATTCCCTTTCTCGTCGCCCCCCACACCCGCGGGGACAGCAAAACTTTAAGGCTCCCCCTGCAATGAACCACAAACCCATTTTTAACAAAAAACCCTCTTTTAAAAAGAAATCGAAAAAAAAAAACAAAAACAGTAAAAAAGAGAAATTCTGTGGAAAGTTTCCAAAGGCCTGGCTAAAAAAAAACCCTGTTGTGTGTGGTGTGGGGTTCCGTTAAAAAAAGAATGGGGGGAGGTTTTGTAAATGAGGTCTCTCCCTAGTCTGTTTTAGGTTTTTAAGCCTTTTCTGGCTAAGGCAAAGGGGAAGAATAAAGTGGGGTTGTGTTGTTGGAGGGGAGAGAGAAAAAATAATTAGGGGTTTTTTAAGGCTTAAACATGTTTGTTTCCGTTCCTTCAAAATCTCCGTTTTTAAAAGACAGGACCTTTGGTTCTGATGAAAAGCCACCCAAAAGAACAAACCAAACACCCAAAACAAACCCTGGGTTTGTGGGGCGCCAAGTAGGGGCCCCTAGCGGTAGCTACACTTGTTTTTGTTGTGGGGTTTGGGGGCCATGGTAAGGTTATTTTATGAAAAAGGAAAATTTGTTTTCCTTTTCCGCTCTGTTGCTCGTTCCTTCTCTCCTCTGCCTCCTCTTGTCGCCCCCCCGCCCCCCCCCCCTCCTGCCTGTTTCCCTCCTCTTTGTTCCTCTTGTTTCTGTTCCCCTTTGCCTCTTGTCCCTCTGCTCTGTTCCTCCTCCTTGTCCCCTTTCTTTTCCTCTTCCTCTGTTTTCCCCTCTGCTCTGTTTGTTCCTCCTTTCCTGTTTCCCCTCTGTTCGTTTTCATCTGCTCTTCTGTTTCCCCTTGCTCTTTTCTGTTCCCCTTTTCTCTCTCTTTTTCCCCTCTGCCTTTTCCCCTCGCTCTGTTCTCTCTGTTCTTTCCTCTCTCTCTGCTCGTTCCTCCTCTCTGCTCTGTTCCTCTCTGTTTTTCCTCTCTGTTTCTTTCCCTATGCTCTGTTTCTTTTCTTTCCCCGTTCCCCTCTGCTCTTTTTTCTTTTCCCCCTTGCTCTGTTCCCTCTCCTTGTTTCCCCCCTCCCTCTCGCTTGTTCCTCTCTGGTTTTCTTTTCCCTTTTGCTTTTTTTGTTTCTTCTCTCTCTTTTTCCTCTCTGCTCTTTTTCTCTGCTCTGTTTTTTTTCCCTCTGCTCTGCTCTGTTCCTCTCTGCTCTGTTCCTCTCTGCCCCGTTCGTTCCTCTTGCCTGCCTGTTTTCCCTTTTTTCCCCTGTCCTCCTGCTTTGGTCGTTCCCTCTGCTCTTTTTTCCTTTTTCTCCTTGTCCTCTCTGTCTGCTCTGTTCCCTTCTCTGCTTTTTTCCTCTGCTCTGTTTCCTCTTTTTCTCTGTTTCCCTCTGCTCGTTTTCCCCTCTGCTCTGTTCCTTTCTCCTTGTTCCCCTCTGCCTTTCTCTGCCCTTTTGTTCGTTCCTCTGCTCTGTTCCCCCGCTCGTTTTCCCCTCTGCTCTGTTCCCTCTGCTCTGCTCGTTCCTCTCTGCTCTGTTCCTTCTCTCCTATGTTCCTCTCTGCTCTGCTCTGTCCCTCTCTCTGCTCTGTTCCTCTCTGCTCTGTTCCTCTCTGCTCTGTTCCTCTCTGCTCTGTTCCTCTCTGCTCTGTTCCTTCTCTCCTATGTTCCTCTCTTGCTCTGCTCTGTCCCTCTCTGTTCTGATCCTCTCTGCTCTGTCCCTCTCTGTTCTGTTCCTCTCTGTTCGCTGTCCCTCTCTTGTTCTGTCCCTCTCTGCTCTGTCCCTCTCTCTCTGTCCCTCTCTCTTCTGCTCTGTTCTTCTCTGTTCTGTTTTACTCTGATCTGTTCTGCTCTGAAACAGAACTCTCCCCCATGTGACCTACTTGTTGTGTGTACTGTATGTACTGACATGTATGTGTAATTGATAGATGCACACACACACTACATTGTAATGTTTTTAAATGTATGTCAATTGTAAAGTATTTTGTCTATAATGTATATTTAGGTATATGTCGGACCCCAGTAAGCCTAGCTGTCGCCATTGGTGTCGGCTAATGGGGATCCTAATAAATCAAATATCTGCTCTGTTCGTCTCTGCTCTGCTCTGTGGTGAGAGCATACCATTGTGGTGTATTACCCACTAAACACAGAGTAGAACAGACAACCATCTTCTTCAAATCAAATCACATTTTATTTTTCACATGCGCCAAATACAACGGGTTTGTAGACCTTACTGTGAAATGCTTACTTACAAGCCCTTAACCAACATGCAGTTCAAGAAAGAGTTATGAAATATTTACTAAATAAATGAAAGTATCAAATTAAAATAGTAACACAATAAATAACAATAACGAGGCTATATACAGGGGGTACCGGTACGGAGTCAATGTATGGGGTTACAGGTTAGTCGAGGTAATTTGTACATGTAGGTATGGGTAAAGTGACATTTACATTACATTTTAGTCATTTAGCACGCTCTTATCCAGAGCGACTTACAGGAGCACATTAGGGTTAAGTGCCTTGCTCAAGGGCACATTTACGTCATTTAGCAGACGCTCTTATCCAGAGCGACTCACAAATTGGTGCATTCACCCTATACCAGTGGGATAACCACTTTACAATTTTTTTGGGGGGGGGGTAGAAGGATTAATTTATCCTATCCCAGGTATTCCTTAAAGAGGTGGGGTTTCAAATGTCTCCGGAAGGTGGTGAGTGACCTCCGCTGTCCTGGCGTCGTGAGGGAGCTTGTTCCACCATTGGGTGCCAGAGCAGCGAAAATTTTGACGGGGCTAGCGGGAACTATCTTCCCCCCGGGGAAAGGGCCCAGCGGGCCCAGAGGGGGAAATGAACGCAAGGGCCCTTTTTTGGGGTGTGGGGACGGATCAAGCCCGAAGGTCCGAGGTGCCTTTTCCCCCCACTTGCCCCCAAGGCAAGAAAACCAGGGGCTTGAAACCGGGGGTGACCCTTCAACGGGAAGCCATTTTGGGTTTGTCGGAGAAGGGGGTTAACCCGTGAGGAATTTGGGGAAAGGTTGAACACCGGGAAGGGGCTGCGGCGTTCGGGAGGAGTTTGGGGTTTTTAATGGCCAGGCGGGGGAGGCCACCAAACCCGGGGGCCCGGAGGGAGAAAATCCGGGGGGAGTTTCCCAATTGGCCTTTTTGGCATTTTTTCCCCTTTTGGTAGGTTTTCCCCACCTTTTCCCCTTTCCCTGTGTCCGGGCAGGGCTTTTTACCTTTTTTCCCAATTTTTGTTTTTTAGACCCATAAACCCTGCAGGAGCGGGTAAACCCCCCTTTGGATGTTAGCGGAAAAACGCGGGTTTGCCGGGTCACGCCAAGGCTCTTCGCCCCCTCGGGGAGGAGGAACAACGGCTTTTTTCAACCGTGAGGGGAATCATGGCCCGGCACCCTTTCCCCCCCCGGGAGGAAGAGCACCCGCCCTTCCCAGGGTTAATTGGGGTTGGGGGATCCGTCATCCTCCCGGAAATTGTTTTCCGGACATGCGAGATGGGGTTCGCCACCTGGTTATCAAAGGGGGGAAAGGAGAAGATTATTTTTTTATCGTCAGCGTAGCAAGGATAGGAGACCAGTGGGGATATAAACGAGCCAAGTGACTTTTTAAGGGAAAAAGGGAGGGGGCCCTAGAACTGGGGCCCGGGGGGACACCAGGGTGAGAGCACGGTTGGTGGGGGAAACAGCTTTCTGCCACGCCATTTGGGTAGGAGCGCCCGGCCCGGTGGGAAACGCAATCCAGGAGGAAAACCCCGCCCCGGAGATGCCCAGCTGGGAGGGGGTTTTGGAGAGGGGATCTAGGGTTTCACAGTTAAAAAAGGCCCGCAGCCCCTCTAAAAGGCCCAGAGCAAGGAGAGAGATTTTTGGCTTTACAGTGGGGGAGACCCCTTCCGTTACCAGAGAAACAGCCCATTTTTTAATGACAGCCCTGAAACCTGACTGGTTTGGATCAAGAAGGCCCATTCTGAAGAGAACCAAAGAGTTGGCTAAGCGGAACCTAAATTTTTTTTTGGAAAAAAAAGAAAAAAGGGATCGGGGCTGTAGTTTTTGCCCTAGTGGGTTTCGATTGTTTTTTTTTTGAAAAGGGGAGCAACTCCCCCGCTCTCTTGAAAAAACGGAAGGGACTGGCCCGGTCAAGGTTGATTTTGATCAGCGAGGGAAAGGTAGGGGAAAAGGGGGTCCCCGGGGAGAGGGGTTTTGGAGAAGAGAGGAGGGTGGGGTAAAGCGGGCGGGTTGTTGGGCCCCTCCCGGGGTCACAAGCCCGCAGGATTTTATTTTTAAGAGGGGGGAAGAAAAATAAAAAGCATGGGGTGGGCATTTGTGAGTGGGGCCCCGCAGTGTCTTAGATTTAAACAACGGGATCGGAGGGCCCGTAAACAAAGGCTAAAAACAAATTTTGGGGAAAAAAATCAAATTGCTTTTTTTCCCCCAATATGCGTTTTTGCGTTTTAAATATGCGTTTTAAAGTTATTTATCCTTTTTCCCCTACAAAACATAATAAATGTTTAAATTGCCCAAACCAATGATATACATTTAGTGAAATGTTTTTTTTCCCATAGGCTGGGTCTATTTTTTTAGAATTAACTTCAAACATGAAATTCCTTGAAATAATGCCCTTTTTTTTGAACGGCTCATTCAGAAACTCTGTGGCTTTGAAACGTGAAATTTAAATAATTTAAAAAAAGGCTGAACTTTTTAACCCTGGGGCCCAAAAGGGTTACGCTTAAAAAAAAAAAAAAAATTTTTTAAATTGGGAAAGGTATCTTACGCCCCAAAGGGGTTTTAACTTTTCCCCCACAACTGAAAAAAGGAAATTGTTTTGAAAAATTTTGTAAAACCCCAAATTTTAAATAAGTTATAAAAAAAAAAATGAAAAGGGCATTTTTAAATTTTTAAAACAAACATTTTTTATAAAAACTTTTTGAATTTTATAAAAATAAAATGGGATAGCCCCACTTATCTCTTTTTACACAAAAATAACCCCACCCCCCAAATAAGTTCACTAGGGTATGGAAATTTCCAGCCAATTTTCCCAAACAGTTCTGTTCTCAGGGGCTCCGGGTTTTTTGGCTAAAAAAACCCAAATTTTAAACTTTTTCGGCTTCAAGGCTGACGAGGCAATCACATTTTCCCCCCCTCCTGTGCTAAAAAGACGCCTGAGGGGCCTTTTAAAAGTACAAAAAAGATACTTCCCTTTCCATGGTCACAACTGGGGGTACTGTTTCTTGTGCCACCCTCCACCAACCAAATTTGGATAAATCTTCTCCATCAGGGTAGGATCATCGGTAATTGTTTATTTTCTGCCTTTTGCCCCAATTTTAAAGATTTCCGGCAAAAAGGGAGGGGCTAAACCCTTGTCTTGAAAAACTGCCAAATACCTCTTCGTTTTTTCCCCCCCCAAGGACTTTCCATTTTTAGGCCTGAAAAAGTTTCAGTCGAGCCCCTTTTCTCCTATTAGATGAAAAAAAACCCTTAGTTTTCCATTTAAAGTTTTTTCCCAAAAATTTTTGTTTTTGTAAAAATACATAATTATTTACCCAATGATATTTTCGTTTCCCAAGTCTACATCTCTGCCCTTCAGACAAGCCCTTGATCGGGGATGTTTTCTGTACTAAAGCCCTGTTTTTTGGGAAACCTGGGGGCCCAGGAAACAGGAAACACCCCAAAACCCCCCGGGATTTTTTGGGTCCCCAAATTTTTGTTATTGAAATGCTAATTTTGGGTTTTTTTGTTTTAAGTCGGGTTCTTTGTCCCCCAGCATCTTTCACCCCAGAACTAAAGGGGCCCAAAAGGGTGGAAAACTGGTTGAGGTGGAGAGGCTTACATCCCCTTTTCCAGAAAGAGCACAGAAAAACCCCGTAGAATGCAGTCCCTTTGGTAAATCGACCCAACCCGCCCAATCCTCCTTTTTTGGGTTAAGGGAGCGTGCATTTCGTCCCAGCAAAAAACCTGGAAATGGTTTTGGGCCTTTAAAAGCACCGGGAAATCATCATTTTTTTAAAAACCCCATTGGTGGGGCCCCTTTCCCGTTATAGGTTTTCCCTCAGGGATTTTTTGAGCCCCCCTGTGCCTCCCCCGGGCTGCTTTCTTTTTTTCCCCAAACGTGGGAAAAGGGGCCCCCCCACCCCCTCCCACAGTGCTTTTTCCCCTTTGACACCCCTTTTTTTTCCTTTTGAGGGGCTTTTTCTAAAAAAAAAAAAGTGTGTTTTTACACAAAATTTGATTTTTTGTACAAGGTTTCTCACTATTACAACCCCTCAAATTAGCTGAAAATTCTGAAATAAAACACACCCACAAAAACCTCCTCTCTCTCTCTCCCCCCTTTCCCCAAAGGGTCTTTTTTTGCATGTCAATTCTCTCTCTCTTTCTCTCTTTTCTCTCTCTCTAAAACCAAAAAAAACAGTAAAAAAAAAAAAACAAGAAAAAAAAAAATGCAGGGGGCATTCCCCCCCCAGACGACATATAAATTAAAAGAAAAATAAATTTACTTTATTATAAAAGGAGTGGAAGTTAATTTTATTTAATCCCATCCGTTTTAATAATATCTTTTATATATATTTGTATATCAGCTTTACTAATCGACCATTTCCCCTCTCTCGAAACCCCGCCCCCAAAACCCACACACCCACACAAACACACACACACACACCCCACACCCACACACACACACCACCCCACACACCCAAAAATTTTTACCAAGGGCAAGATGAAACTGGGGGCCAAAAAAACTTTGGCCACCTCGTCCTTCTTTAAAAACCCGGGGCACCAAGCCCCATTTTCAAACGCTTTTGCCCCGCTGAGAAAACCCCGGTTTTTTCTCCTCGGGGAGACCCCCAGTGAAAAACCCTTCTTTCGGGCCCGGGCGCAATTTTTTCCCCCCGGTGTGATCGGGGGGGAATATTAGTTTGTGGGCAGCGAGCTCGGGGGTTGAAATTTTCATCAATAAATGACTGAAAGACTCGGTACGGCTCCTGTGCGGCTTGACACATCAGAGTGCTAGCAAAAACCCCAAAACCCCTTTTTTAAAAGTTCCCCCCGGCGACTTTCTTTTTTCACTTTTTTTTACAGCCCCGGGTAGGCCCTCAAACTGAAGTATTTTCGGGAGGGTATCCTGAAACTTTATAAAGGGGATGAAATTAACCCCCAAAAACCCCATTTTGGGTTTCACCGTGCGGGAAAAGGCATCATATCTTTGGCAAATGAACCCGTTTTTCCGAGTGATTTCTCCGGGCCGTTTTGAATTACTTTCCCAAGGGGAGTGACATTTTTCAAAACATTTTTGCAGTGATCCCGTCTTGAGGTTTTTTGGGTTTGCCCTCCCCGCACTGATGCCGGCATTTTGGTCTAAAACGGGAAATGCATTGATTTTGGTTTTTTTTAAAATTTGCTGAAACGGGTTTTGTAGTTTTCCCCCCCGTGATAAAATGGGAGCACGGCATCTTGCACAAAACCCTGACGCTGCTCAGCATTTTTTTTTTTAAAACCAAAATATTTCCACCCCCCCGACTTCCCTGTTCCTCTTCGAATTAAAAAATCAGCTTTTCACCCCCTGACTGTTCCTCAGAAGAGGCCATTTCGCTGACACATGAAAAGTGGGCGTCACGTGCCCAACCTCAAATCGCGCACGTTGCATTAAAAAATCGCGTTAATAAAATCGCATTTTATCGCGAATGAAATTTAATCTTTCAGCCCTATCGTAAAACCTTCTTTTGAAGGGGTTGAAAAGTCACCCACAGAAGAGAGGGGGGGGGGGGGGGGGGATTCGGGGGAAAAAAATGGGGGCAAAGAGTTTCCCCTGGGGTTTAAGGCAGATCCCTTGGAATTTAAGTGTAAAAAGGGGCCTTACCCGGGCCGAAACAGATGAAGAAATGTAAGGGGGGAGTGAAAAATCCAGGCCCGGCGGGGGATTTTATTTTTTCTTCCCATTCCGCTCCCCCGGGGGCCCCGACCCTCTGTTCTGTGGCCGAAATACACAACCAGGGAGCTGGAGGGGGGGAAACCCCCCCCGCCGGGGGGATGGGGGACACAAACCCAAAAGGAGAAAAGGGAGGAGAGGGGGGTTTTGAGGGGGAAAAAATCAGGAGTTTGGAGGGCAAGGATTGAGCAGAGGGAAGAGTAATAGGAGGGGAAGAGGGAAAGAGTAGGGGGAGAGAGAGAGCAAAGGGTTTGCGGCGGCGCATTACCATCTGTGTAGGGGGGAGAGTAAGTAGTGTTGGGGGAGAGCGAGAAGAAAAGGAAAAAAGTGTGGTCCCGGGGACATGGAGGGGTTGCGTGAATTTTTAAAAAGAGCAAACATCTAGTAAAGAAAGGGCAACGAAATTTCCTGCCTTTTGAGTAGGGGGGGGGGCGGTGAGAGGGTGAGGTCCAAAAAAGGATAGGATGGAAAAGGGGGCAGAAAAAGGGGTCAAATTGGCATAGGGAGGGTTTTAAAACCCCCAAAACGGGGAGGGGTGGCCTCCCCCCAGGAAAAGGAAATTATCAAGGGGTCAATTTATTTATTAACTTTTCCCCAAAGGGGGCCGGGGGGCGATAGGGTGACAAGGATTTTTAAACTTAAAAGGGCATGGGCTGTGACGCAAAGGAATCAAAAAGAGGAATAGACAGGTTTGGGGTTTGGGAAAAATTGGAATGTCCACTTGGGAGAGAAGGGTTCCGTCCAAAACCCCCCCCCTCTGACCAGATTCCCCGGGGGAAACAGAAAACATGGTCAGAAAGAGGAAGACATAGGAAATACATTTTTTTCAGTGGGAACCCCGTTTCCACAGCGCCCGGCGTCGAGGGATGGAGGTTTTGCATAAGGGGTGGGGTGAATTTACTTTGTTTTTGGGAGCAGACGGCAGTTCCCCGAGGCTGCCCGAGACCTAATCCGGTGGGGGGGGGTTCAAAGAGGGCCACCGGTTTAGGGGAGGCACCGCCAGCGGGGTGAGGCTTTTTTTAGCCGGGGCAAAGGAGAACGGGATAGGCAGAGGCCCCTATTTTACAGGCGGGAGAAAAGGCCCACAATTGGGAGGGGGATTTGGAAAGAAATGAACTAAAAATCCCGGAAGAAAAAGAGAGCAGGGCCCCCTCACCAAAAAATTTTCCCCCTCAGAAAATATAATTTTTTCACTGAACCCCCAAAAAAAACTCTCCCCCAAATTCCACCTTTGAAATCAGAAATTTTTTGTGAACCACAGCGGGTTTCCCCTGTTTTTAAAAGGGGGAGACTCAAACCCCCTTTATGAAGCTAGCTAAATATACACCATAGCTAACTAGCATGGTAGATCCAATAAAACACAGTTTTGCACCCAAAACCCTTTGGGTTTCAACCCCCCTACCAATAGTGTTTTAACACACTAAACAGTCATTCTGTCCGTTCCCAGTTTTCCCTTTTATAACGCGCAATAATTAAAATTTGGCTAGCTACATAATTTTATTTTTTAGCTACTACGTACCCTTAAACTGGTCGTGTTGGCTAGCTTTGCCTGGCCCCCTGTGGTTTTCTTTGTTTGAGAAAGCCCCCCCAGGGTAGCTGCTTCGTGTAGACCCCCCCACCGCCGAAAAACAAAAACCAAACCACATAACCCACCCACAAAAAACCCCGTTCCTAACTATGGGCCCATAACTAACTAGCAGCTAGATCCAAAAACAAAAACCCCTTTACACCAATACTTGGGGAACAAAACTAAACCAAAAGTGTGGTTTAAAACACAAACAAAAATGCCCGGGTGATAAAATGTGGTAGCGCCGTGTAAAAACAAAAAGAGGGTGTCCCAAAGAAAATCCCGGTTTTGGGCCCTTTGATTAGCTGTTCACAGGGCTTATGGCTTGGGGGTAAGCGGGTTAAAGGGCCCTTTTTTTAACCTAGACTTGGCCTCCGGTACCCCCTTGCCGTGCGGTACCAAAAAAACATCTATACTTGGGGGACGGGGGTCTTTTTACAATTTTTTTTTCCCCCCTCTACACCCCCTAGTAAAAATATAGTTCCTCTGAGGCCAGAGTGCCAGGTCATAATTAGCCCTCTCTTTTGCCCCTGTCCCCGTCTCTGTCCTTCTCTTTTCTCTTCTCCCCTTTCTCTCTCTCCTCTCTCCCCCCCCGTCTGGTGCATGGAGAAGTGGGTAAACTCCATTTTTTCCCAAAATTTTCCCAAAAACGGGCCCGGGATGGCAAAGGAAAGGGGGGCCCTGTGTTGAAAAAAGGGAAGAAAAACGGTGAAACCCCCACTCTAATGACCTAAATGATCAATCCCAATTTTTGTCCCCTTTAAAAGTCAGGCCAACCCAAGCTGACTGTGTTGTAGGGTATTGGTAGTCCTACTTTGAAAAAAATAAATGAGGCTTAAATGATCCCGAAATTCACACTTTTTGCAAAAAAAACAAAAATTGGGTGTTCAAGTCTATAAAAATCTTAAAAAACCCCATCAGGAGACCACTTTTTAGGTCTGGGGAACCTCTTAAAAAATTTTTGATTTTTTTTGGGGTAGGTTTTTCCCCCTTTTAAATTTAAGTGTACAGGGGACCCACATGTTTTGGTTACAGGTGTTTTTGTAGCACCGATATGGAGTTTGCTAAAAAAAAGGCCACTGGATTTATGCAAGTGTTTTGATTCAATTTTGGCCAAATGGAATGGCATAGGCTGTTGAAGGTTTTTGGAAAGCCTTTCCATCTACCGAAGAAAAGTTAGGCCATCATTAAAAAGCTTAATTTTCTCCTGTTTTTCCCTTAATTTTTTTTAAACCGAAATTTTTCACTTCATTTATGAGGCATGTCCCTTTCCTGGCCCCTTTAAATACCTAGGGCCAAAAACCCCCCCCCCCGAAAATTTTAGGAAATTTCTTTATAAGACCTCATATTTTCTCCCGGGTTTTAAATTTGGGTTTTTCTTTCAACCCGTTTTTCATTTTCTAGCAGCCAAAGGGTTATCCCCCGTCATTAAGCAACCCCTGATAGCTGAAAGCATTTTTTAGACTCCCCTCTTTTAAAACCTTTTTAAAAGGATGCCCCAACCTGTCCCTGAAAAACCCCTGGGAGGGGAGGTTTCATTTTAGAACGTGTTTTTCCCCCAAAAATATTTTGGGAAAAATTTGGGGCATAGGTTCTACCTCCGTGTGCACATTTCTTTCCCCCAAATTGAAAAAAAATAATTTTGTTTTCACATTTTAAGCTAAAATCGATCTGTTTCATTTTATCACCTTATGATTTGGGGAAGTTGGGGAAGGAAAAAGGTTGGTTTAAGGGGTTTCCATTGTACGTAGCTGAAGAGGGTTGGATAGGGTAGTGAGGAGGTAATGAAGAGGGTTGGATAAGGTAGTGAGGAGGTAATGAGAGGGTTGGATAGGGTAGTGAGGAGGTAATGAAGAGGGTTGGATAAGGTAGTGAGGAGGTAATGAAGGTTGGCTAGGTAGTGAGGGGTATGAAGGGTTTTGGCTAGGGTATGCGGCGGTACATGCCAGGGTTGGATACGGTAGTGAGGCGGTCTGAGCGGGTTGGCTGGGGTCGTGGGCGGTCCTGCAGGGGTTGGCTGGTCGTGCGGCGGTCTCGCCGCGGGTTGGCTCGGGTCTCCGGCGGTCCTGCCGCGGTTTTGGGTCCGGTCGTGCGGCGGTCTGCCGCGGGTTGGCTGGGTCGTGCGGCAGTCCTGGCGCGGTTGGCTCCGGTCGTGCGGCGGTCCTGCCGCGGGTTGGCTGCGTCGTGTGGCGGTCCTGCGGCGGTTGGCTCGGGTCGTGCGGCGGTCCTGCCGCGGGTTGGCTCCGGTCGTGCGGCGGTCCTGCCGCGGGTTTGGCTGGGGTCGTGCGGCGGTCATGCGGCGGGTTGGCTCGGTCGTGCGGCGGTCCTGCGCGGTTGGCTGGGGTCGTGTGGCGGTCCTGCGGCGGTTGGCTCGGGTGGTGTGGCGGTCCTGCCGCGGGTTGGCTCGGTCGTGCGGTGGTCCTGCCGCGGGTTGGCTCGGGTCGTGCGGTGGTCTGCCGCGGGTTGGCTGGAGTCGTGCGAGGTCCTGCGCAGGGTTGGCTCGGGTCGTGTGGACGGTCCTGCCCGGGGTTGGCTCGGGTCGTGTGGCGTCCTGCCGCGGGTTGGCTGGGTCGTGCGGCGGTCCTGCGGGGGTTGGCTCGGGTGGTGTGCGGTCCTGCCGCGGGTTGGCTCGGGTCGTGTGGCGGCTCCTGCCGCGGGTTGGCTCGGGTCGTGTGGCGGTCCTGCCGGGTTGGCTCGGGTCGTGCGGCGGTCCTGCGCGGTGTGCCGCGGTCCCGCCGCGTGTTGGCTGGGGTCGTGCGGCGGTCCTGCGCGGGTTGTACTCGGGTAGTGAGGTGGTCCGCCCGGGTTGGCTGGGTCGTGCGGCGTCCTGCCGCGGTTGGTGGGGTCGTGCGGCGGTCCTGCCGCGGGTTGGCTCCGGTCGTGCGGCGGTCGCTCGCGGGTTGGCTGGGGTGTGCGGCGGTCCTCGGGGTTGGCTCCTGTCGTGGGCGGGTCCTCTGGGTTGGCTGGGGGTGCGGGTCCTGCCGCGGGTTTGGCTCCGGGCGTGCGGCGGTCCTGCCGCGGGTTGGCTCTGGGTCGTCCGGGTCCTGCCGCGGGTTGGCTCCGGTCGTGCGGCGGTCCTGCCGCGGGTTGGCTGGGGTCGTGCGGCGTCCTGCCGCGGGTTGGCTCCGGTCGTGCGGCGGTCTGCCGCGGGTTGGCTGGGTCTGCGGCGGCCTTCCGCGGGTTGGCTGGCGTCGTGTGGCGGTCCTGACGGCGGTTGGCTCGGGTCTGCGGCGGTCCTGCCGCGGGTTGGCTCGGTCGTGCGGCGGTCCTGCGCGGGGTGGCTGGGTCGTGCGGCGTCCTGCGCGGGTTGGCTCGGGTCGTGCGGCGGTCCTGCCGTGGGTTGGCTGGGGTCGTGTGGCGGTCCTGCGGCGGGTTGGCTCGGGTGGTGTGGCGGTCCTGCCGTCGGTTGGCTCGGGTCGTGCGGTGGTCCTGCCGCGGTTGCTCGGGTCGTGGTGCGTCCTGCCGACGTTGGCTGCTCGTGCGGCGGTCCTGCGCGGGTTTTGGGTCGGGTCGTGTGGCGGTCTGCCGCGGGTTGGCTGGGTCTGCGGCGTCCTGCGGGGTTGGCTCGGGTGGTGCGGCGGTCCTGCCGCGGGTTGGCTCGGGTCGTGTGGCGGTCCTGCCGCGGGTTGGCTCGGGTCGTGTGGAGGTCCTGCCGCGGGTTTGGTCGGTCGTGCGGCGTACTGCGCGGCGTGCCGCGGTCCTGCCGCGTGTTGGCATGGGGTGTGACGGCGGTAATGCAGCGGGTTGGCTCGGGTCGTGCGTGTACTGCGCGGGTTGGCTAGGGTGTGCGGCGGTCATGGACGGGTCTGCCGAGGCTGCCGCGGTTGGCTCGGGTCGTGTGGCGGTCTGCCGGGGTTGGCTGGGGTCGTGCGGCGGTCTGCCGCGGGTTGGCTCGGGTCGTGCGGTGGTCCTGCCGGGTTGGCTCGGGTAGTGAGGAGGTCATGACAGAGGTAGTGAGCGTCATGCAGCGGTTGGATGGGTCGTGGGTGTATGACGCGGGTTGGCTGGGTAGTGAGGCGGTACTGAGGGGTTGGATCGGGTCAGTGAGGCGGTCATGAAGAGGGTCGTGAAGCGGTTAATGCGCGGGTTGGATGGGGTAGTGAGGTGGTAATGAAGAGGGTTGGATGGGGTAGTGAGGAGGGTTGGATAGGGTAATGAGGAGGTAATGCAGAGGGTTGGATGGGGTAGTGAGGTGGAGTGTACTTTCTCTGATAGCAACCATAAGATGAAGTAACCTAACTTGTCTTTTGGGTGAACTATCCCTTTAAATCCTCTTAAACCCACGTTTTTATTTCCTGGCCTTGCTTTCTTTCTTTGGTCAAAATTTGCTCATTTTTATGACTAACCAACCATTTTGCATTACGCTGAAAACACATGTAGCTTATTTATGTCAAGCTATAAGTGTTGTTTTGGAAGGAGGTAGACCACCAAAGTCCTCAGTCATTTCTTAAAAAGATCAATCACGTTTTATTTTAATCAGTCCCTTTTTAAGAAACGGCAGTTGTTTAGAATAACACTTCCATATACAGCACAGAGCTCTGTGTTTGGTGAGGCTGAGGCCGCTGGGGTTAGGGAAAGTGGCCGTTAGGAATGCTTCTAATGTGGTGAGAGAGCAGTTGAAGTGTTGCTCTGTTTGGATGCAATGCAAAGGTCAAACACAGCATACAAAAACATCTCCCTCTTTTGGCAAAAAATTGTCTCGTACTCTTCTTCCTTGACAAAGTTGCAAAAGCTCTCGACTGTGTTTAGTGGAGGTAATGGAAATGTTGTTTGTTTGCCAAAGCAGAGGATGATGATAATATGATGATAATATGATGATAATATGATGATAGTATGATGATAGTATGATGATAATATGAGAGGGTTGAGATGGCCTGTGTTGTTGTTACCTTGGAATGAGGCTAGGGGGTACCATGGTCTGTTGGGTCTAGGTGGTACCATGGTCTGTTGGGTCTAGGGGGTACCATGGTCGGTTGGGTCTGGGTGGTACCATGATCTGTTGGGTCTGGGTGGTACCATGGTCTGTTGGGTCTAGGTGGTACCATGGTCGGTTGGGTCTGGGTGGTACCATGATCTGTTGGGTCTGGGTGGTACCATGGTCTGGTGGGTCTAGGTGGTACCATGGTCTGGTGGGGTCTAGGTGGTACCATGGTCTGTTGGGTCTAGGTGGTACCATGGTCTGTTGGGTCTGGGTGGTACCATGGTCTGTTGGGTCTGGGTGGTACCATGGTCTGTTGGGTCTAGGTGGTACCATGGTCTGGTGGGTCTAGGTGGTACCATGGTCTGTTGGGTCTAGGTGGTACCATGGTCTGTTGGGTCTAGGTGGTACCATGGTCCTGTTGGGTCTGGGGTGTACCATGATCTGGGTTTGGGTCTGGGGTGGTACCATGGTCTTGGTGGGTCTAGTGGTACCATGGGGTCGGTGTGGGTCTGGGTGGTACCATGATCTAGTATGGAGTCTGGGGTGGTACCATGGTCTGTTGGGTCTAGGTGGTACCCATGGGTCGTTGGTCTGGGTGGTACCATGATCTGTTGGGTCTGGGTGGTACCATGGTCTGGTGGGTCTAGGTGGTACCATGGTCTGTTGGGTCTAGGTGGTACCATGGTCTGTTGGGTCTGGGTGGTACCATGGTCTGTTGGGTCTGGGTGGTACCATTGGGGGTCTGTTGGGTTCTAGGTGGTACCATGGTCTGGTGGGTCTAGGTGGTACCATGGTCTGTTGGGTCTAGGTGGTACCATGGTCTGTTGGTCTAGGGTGGTACCATGATCTGTTGGGTCGGGTGGTACCATGGATCTGTTGGGGTCTGGGTGTACCATTGGTCTGTTTGGGTCTGGGTGGTACCATGGTCCTGTTGGGTCCTAGGGGGACCATGGTCTGTTTGGGTCTAGGGTGGGTACCATGGTCTGTTGGGTCTGGGTGGTAACCTATGATCTGTTGGGTCTGGGTGGTACCATGGTCTGTTGGGTCTAGGGTGGTAACCATGGTCTGTTGGGTCTAGGGTGGTACCATGGTCTGTTTGGGGTCTAGGGTGGTACCATGGTCTGTTGGGTCTAGGGGTACCATGGGTCTGTTGGGTCTAGGTGGGTACCATGGTCTGTTGGGTCTAGGTGGTACCATGGATCTGTTGGGTCTAGGTGGGTACCCATGATCTGTTTGGGTCTAGGGGGTCCCATGGTCTGTTGGGTCTAGGGGGGTACCCATGGTCTGTTGGGTCTAGGGTGTACCATGGTCTGTTGGGTCTAGGTGGTACCATGATCTGTGGGTCTAGGTGGTACATGGTCTATGGGTCTGGGTGGTACATGGTCGGTTTGGGTCTGGGTGGTACCACGGTCGGTTGGGTCTAGTGGTACCACGGTCTGTTGGGTCTAGGTGGTACCACGGTCTGTTGGGTCTGAGTGGTACCATGGTCTGTTGGGTCTAGCTGGTACCATGGTCTGTTGGGTCTAGGTGGTACCATTGTCTGTTTGGTCTAGGTGGTACCATGGTCTGTTGGGTCTGGGTGGTACCATGGTCTGTTGGGTCTAGGTGGGGTACCATGGTCTGTTGGGTCTGGGTGGTACCATGGTCTGTTGGGTCTAGGTGGTACCATGGTCTGTTGGGTCTGGGTGGTACCATGGTCTGTTGGGTCTAGGTGGTACCATGGTCTGTTGGGTCTAGGTGGTACCATGGTCTGTTGGGTCTAGGTGGTACCATGGTCTGTTGGGTCTGGGTGGTACCATGGTCTGTTGGGTCACGGGTGGTACCATGGTCTGTTGGGTCTGGGTGGTACCATGGTCTGTTGGGTCTAGGTGGTACCATGGTCGGTTGGGTCTGGGTGGTACCATGGTCTGTTGGGTCTGGGTGGTACTATGGTCTGGTGGTTCTAGGTGGTCTCTCTCTCTCACTCCTTCCATGCCTTGCTCTCTCCCCATGTCTCTCTCCCTCTGTCGCCAAAGCCTATTACAGTGTCTTTGATGGTGGGGCATGGTGTTTATCATGGAGGCCTGGTGAAGAGGCTTGTCCGGTACAGTGTGCGATGTCACGACCGCCACCAGCCCTACTGAGCCAGACTGTATCTACTGTCTGTCTCAACCGCAGCTCTCTTCCTGTCTGCCTGCCTCCCTCCTTCTCTCAATCCGTCCCCTGTAGCTCAGTTGGTAGAGCATGGCGCTTGCAACGCCAGGGTTGTTGGTTCGTTTCCAACGGGGGGCCAGTATGAAAATGTATGCACTCACTTAACTGTAAGTCGCTCTGGATAAGAGCGCCTGCTAAATGACAAAAATGTCATCCCTTCTCTTCCCCAGAACTCTATACAGGTTTATGGATGACTTCACTGACTCCTTCATCCCAATGAACTCTGCTCAGTTGTATGATACAGGCCTAGATAATCCTGCCTGCTTTTTCAGATTTAGATCATCCAAAGCTTTCAAGTTATGATGTTGATGTCATGGAATGTATGGCCTGAATGTCCTCCAAACATCCTCCAAAAGAATCACAGTTGTGTACTGGTTCCAATCAACAAGAACTTAGAATAAATAATCTGCTGCTCCAAATTTAGTATTATTTATCTATAAACTGGTTTAGATGCTCCAACATGTAGGCCTAATGAGCTGGTCTGTTTCTCTCCCTTCTGCCCCTGTGTTCCAGACAAGGAGACCCTGATCACTGACAGTGGGAAGCTCCACACACTGGACCTGCTGCTGTGTCGCCTCAAGGCTCAGGGACACCGAGTCCTCATCTACTCACAGATGACTCGCATGATAGACCTACTCGAGGTGAGTAGAGTACAGTAGAATGTAGAGTACAGTAGAATGTAGAGTACAGTAGAATGTAGAGTACAGTAGAATGTAGAGTACAGTAGCATGTAGAGTAGAATGTAGAGTACAGTAGAATGTAGAGTGCAGTAGAATGTAGAGTACAGTAGAATGTAGAGTGGAATGTAGAGTACAGTAGAATGTAGAATGTAGAGTGCAGTAGAATGTAGAGTACAGTAGAATGTAGAGTGCAGTAGAATGTAGAGTACAGTAGCATGTAGAGTAGAATGTAGAGTACAGTAGAATGTAGAGTGCAGTAGAATGTAGAGTACAGTAGAATGTAGAGTGCAGTAGAATGTACAGTGGAATGTAGAGTGCAGTAGAATGTAGAGTGCAGTAGAATGTAGAGTGCAGTAGAATGTAGAGTGCAGTAGAATGTAGAGTGCAGTAGAATGTAGAGTGCAGTAGAATGTAGAGTACAGTAGAATGTAGAGTAGAATGTAGAGTAGAATGTAGAGTACAGTAGAATGTAGAGTACAGTAGAATGTAGAGTGCAGTAGAATGTAGAGTACAGTAGAATGTAGAGTAGAATGTGAGTTACAGTAGAATGGTAATAACAGTAGAATGTAGAGTGCAGTAGAATGTAGAGTGCAGTAGAATGTAGAGTGCAGTAGAATGTAGAGTGCAGTAGAATGTAGAGTGCAGTAGAATGTAGAGTACAGTAGCATGTAGAGTGCAGTAGAATGTAGAGTGCAGTAGAATGTAGAGTGCAGTAGAATGTAGAGTGCAGTAGAATGTAGAGTGCAGTAGAGTGCAGTAGCATGTAGAGTGCAGTAGACATGTAGAGTGCAGTAGAATGTAGAGTGCAGTAGAGTGCAGTAGAATGTAGAGTGCAGTAGAATGTAGAGTGCAGTAGCATGTAGAGTGCAGTAGCATGTAGAGTGCAGTAGAATGTAGAGTGCAGTAGAATGTAGAGTGCAGTAGAGTGCAGTAGCATGTAGAGTGCAGTAGCATGTAGAGTGCAGTAGAATGTAGAGTGCAGTAGAATGTAGAGTACAGTAGCATGTAGAGTGCAGTAGAATGTAGAGTGCAGTAGAATGTAGAGTACAGTAGCATGTAGAGTAGAATGTAGAGTACAGTAGAATGTAGAGTGCAGTAGAATGTAGAGTAGAATGTAGGTGGAATGTAGAGTGCAGTAGAATGTAGAGTACAGTAGCTGTAGAGTAGAATGTAGAGTACGTAGAATTGGTAAGCAATGTAGAGTTACAACTGTAGGATGTAATACAGTAGAATGAGAGTACGTAATTCGAGTCAGTAGAAGTGAGACAGTGTAGAAAATGTAGAGTGCAGTAAATGTAAGTGCAGTAGAATGTAGAGCGTAGGTAGAGACATAAATGTAGATGCAGTAAATGTTAGAGTGCAGTAGAATGTATCAGTAGATTTAGAGTATAATTAGAGTGCAGTGAATGTAGAGTACAAGAATGTGAGTCAGTAGAATTAGATGCAGTAGATAGATCGTAGAATGTTAGTCAGTAGAATGTCAGTCAGTAGAATTTTAAGTAGAATGTTGAGTAGTAGAATGTAGATGCATAGAATGTAGATGCGTAAATGTACGATAAAGAATACAGTAGAATGTAGAGTACAGTAGAATGTAGAAAGTAAATGTAGAGTGCATAAATGTAATCAGTAAATGTAGATCCAGTAAAGTATTAGATGTAAGTATCAGTCATGTGGGATAAAGTGGGAATTTAAGATGTCATAAATGTAGATGCATAGAATGTAGATACTAGTTATCTGAATGTAGATCATAGGTAAACTAATGTAGAGTCTACATGTAGAGTGCAGTAGAATGTAGAGTGCAGTAGAATGTAGAGTCATAGAATGTAGATGCTGAATGTGAGTGCATAGAATGTAGTGACATTAGAGTGCTATGTAAGTGCAGTAGATGTAATGCAGTAAAATTTAATGCTAAGTACAGTAGTGTGATCAGTAAGTAGTGCAGTAGAATGTAGAGGTACAGTAGAATGTAGAGTGCAGTAGAATGTTAGAGTGCAGTAAATGTAGAGTACAGTAGAATGTAGAGTGCAGTAGAATGTAGAAATGTCAGCAGTAGAATGTAGAGTGCAGTAGAATTAGTCAGAATGTAGAGTAGAATGTAGAGTCCCAGTAGTACAGTAGAGTGTCAGTAGAATGTAGAGTGCAGTAGATGTAGAGTGCAGTAGGATGTAGAGTGCAAGTAGAATGTAGGTAGTCTAGATGTAGAGTGCAGTAGGATGTAGAGTGCAGTAGATGTAGAGTGCAGTAAGTACAGTAGACATGTAAGTAATGTAAAAGTACAGTAGAATGTAGAGTACAGTAGAAATGAAAGAGTAAGTACAGTAGCATGTAAGTAGAAGTAGAGTGGTAGATTGAGCAGTAGATTAGAGTGACAGTAGAATGTAGAGTGCAGTAGAATGTAGAGTAGAAATGTAGTAAATGTAGAGTACAGTAGAATGTAGAGTGCAGTAGATGTAGAGTACAGTAGAATGTAGAGTGCAGTAGAATGTAGAGTGCAGTAGAATGTGAGTAATGTAGTACAGTAGAATGTTAGAGTACAGAAATAGATGTAGAGTAGAGTACAGTAGAATGTAGAGTGGCAGTAGAATGTAGAGTTGCAGTAGAATGTAGAGTGCAGTAGAATGTAGAGTGCAGTAGAATGTAGAGTGCAGTAGCATGTAGAGTGCAGTAGAATGTAGAGTGCAGTAGAATGTAGAGTGCAGTAGAATGTAGAGTGCAGTAGAATGTAGAGTACAGTAGAATGTAGAGTGCAGTAGAATGTAGAGTACAGTAGAATGTAGAGTGCAGTAGAATGTAGAGTGCAGTAGAATGTAGAGTGCAGTAGAATGTAGAGTACAGTAGAATGTAGAGTGCAGTAGAATGTAGAGTACAGTAGAATGTAGAGTGCAGTAGAATGTAGAGTGCAGTAGAATGTAGAGTGCAGTAGAATGTAGAGTGCAGTAGAATGTAGAGTGCAGTAGATGTAGAGTACAGTAGAATGTAGAGTGCAGTAGCATGTAGAGTGCAGTAGAATGTAGAGTGCATAGAATGTAAGTACAGTAGAATGTAGAGTGCAGTAGAATGTACAGTAGAATGTAGAGTGCAGTAGGATGTAGAGTACAGTAGATGTAAGTACAGTAGAATGTAGAGTGCAGTAGAATGTAGAAAAGTAAGTAGTAATGTAAAGTGCAGTAGAATGTAGAGTGCAGTAGAATTAGAGTGCAGTAGAATGTAGAGTAGAAATGTAGTCTAGATGTGAGTCAGTAGAATGTAGAGTACAGTAGAATGTAGAGTCAGTAGAATGTAGAGTCAGTAGAATGTAGAGTGCAGTAAAATTTACAGTAGAATGTACAGTAGAGTTAGTCGTAGAAGTAGTAGATGGTAGAGTACAGTAGAATGTAGAGTGCAGTAGAATGTACAGTAGAATGTAGGTGTACAGTACGTAGAATGTAAGTGAGTAATGTACATAATTAGAGTACAGTAGATGTAGAGTACAGTAGTAATCAGTAAAATGTAGTGCAGTAGAATGTAAGTGCAGTAGAATGTAAGTACAGTAGAATGTAGTGTACAGTAGAATGTACAGTAGAATGTAGAGTGCAGTAGGATGTTGAGTACAGTAGAATGTAGAGTGCAGTAGAATGTACAGTAGAATGTAGTGTACAGTAGAATGTACAGTAGAATGTAGAGTGCAGTAGAATGTACAGTAGGATGTAGAGTACAGTAGGATGTAAAGTGCAGTAGAATGTAGAGTGCAGTAGATGCAGTAGAATTAGAGTGCAGTAGAATGTAGAGTGCATGTAGAGTACGTAGAGTAAAGTGCAGTAGAATGTAGAGTAGAATGTAGACTACAGTAGATGTACAGTAGGATGTAGAGTGCAGTAGAGTGCAGTAGAATGTAGAGTGCAGTAGAATGTAGAGTGCAGTAGAGTGCAGTAGAATGTAGAGTGCAGTAGGATGTAGAGTGCAGTAGGATGTAGAGTGCAGTAGCATGTAGAGTGCAGTAGAGTGCAGTAGAGTAGAGTGCAGAATGTAGAGTGCAGTAGAGTGTAGAAGTGGGCAGTAGATGTAGAGTGCAGTAGGATGTAGAGTGCAGTAGCATGTGAGTGCAGTAGAGTGTAAAATGTAGAGTGCAATGTACAGTAAAAGTGAGTAGCATGTAGAGTGCAGTAGCATGTAGAGTAGTAGTCAGTAGAATGTAGAGTAGCAGTAAATGTAGAGTGAGTAGAATGTAGAGTGGAGTAGAATGTAGAGGCTGTAGAGTGCAGTAGAATGTAGGAGTGTCAGTAGAATGTAGAGTGCAGGTTAAGAAATTGTAGAGTGCAGTAGAATGTAAGTAGATGTAGAGTGCAGTAGGATTTAGAGTGCAGTAGGATGTAGAGTGCAATAGAATGTGAGTGCGTAGATGTAGAGTGCAGGTAGAATGTAGAGTGCAGTAGATGTAGAGTGCAGTAGCATGTAGAGTGCAGTAGAATGTAGAGTGGATAGTACGGTGGACTCCAGGGTCGCTCATTACTGTAAGGAGACATCATGGTCGTCAGTGCTGGACCCCAGTCGGTGTGAGAGCATCCCAGAAACAGTGAATCCTGGCCTGTAATTCTCAAAGCATATCAGAGTAGGACTGCTGATATCCAGGAAATCAGGTCCCCCCCAATCCATTCAATCTGAAACGGATTGATCCTGGGTCAGCACTCCTTGGACTGGGACGCTTTATGAATACGAGCCTTGACATTTGAAAAACTAAGATAGACTATATATACAAAAGTATGTGGACACCCCTTCAAATTAGTGGATTCTATTTCAGCTACACCTGTTGCTGACAGGTGTATAAAATCGAGCACACCGCCATGCAATCTCCATTGACAAACATTGGCAGTAGACTGACCTTACTGAAGAGCTCAGTGACTTTCAACGTGGCACCGTCATAGGATGCCACCTTTCCAACAAGTCAGTTTGTCACATTTCTGCCCTGCTAGAGCTGCCCCTGTCGACTGTAAGTGCTGTTATTGTGACGTGGAAACGTCTAGGAGCAACAACGGCTCAGCCGCGAAGTGGTAGGCCACACAAGCTCACAGAACAGTACCGCCGAGTGCTGAAGCACGTAGCACGTACAAATCGTCTGTCCTCGGTTCCAACACTCACTAACGAGTTCCAAACTGCCTCTGGAAGCAACGTCAGCACAAGAACTGTTCGTTGGGAGCTTCATGAAATGGGTTTTCATGGCCGAGCAGCCGCACACAAACCTAAGATCACCATGCTCAATGCCAAGCGTCGGCTGGAGTGGTGTAAAGCTCGCCGCCATTGGACTCTGGAGCAGTGGAAACGGGTTCTCTGGAGTGATGAATCATGCTTCCATCTGGCAGTCCGACCGACAAATCTGGGTTTGGCGGATGCCAAGAGAACGCTACCTGCCCCAATGCATAGTGCCAACTGTAAAGTTTGGTGAAGGAGGAGTAATGGTCTGGGGCTGTTTTTCATGGTTCGGGCTATGCCCCTTAGTTCCAGTGAAGGGAAATCTTAATGCTACAGCATACAATTACATTCTAGAGGATTCTGCACTTCCAACTGTGTGGCAACATTTTGGGGAAGGCCCATTCCTGTTTCAGCATGACAATGCCCCCGTGCACAAAGCGAGGTCCATACAGAAATGGTTTGTCGATCTGTGTGGAAGAACTTGACTGGCCTGCACAGAGCCCTGACCTCAACCCCATCGAACACCTTTGGGATGAATTGGAACGCCGACTGCGAGCCAGGCCTAATCGCCCAACATCAGTGTCCGACCTCACTAATGTCCCCGCAGCAACGTTCCAACATCTAGTGGAAAGATTTCCCAGAAGAGGCCGTTATAGCAGTAAAAGGGGGGACCAACTCCATATTAATGCCCGTGGTTTTGGAATGAGATGTTGGATGAGCAGGTGTCCACATACTTTTGGTAATGTAGGGTATGTGTTGTAGATCTGTCTCACCACTAGGGGGAGCACAGGTACAGCTGGTTGCCCTGATCATCCTGTACCTCGTTATAGAGGGACTACCTCGTTATAGAGGGACTACGTCGTTATAGAGGGACTACCTCGTTATAGAGAGACTACCTCGTTATAGAGAGACTACCTCGTTATAGAGGGACTACGTCGTTATAGAGGGACTACCTCGTTATAGAGGGACTACCTCGTTATAGAGGGACTACGTCGTTATAGAGGGACTACGTCGTTATAGAGGGACTACGTCGTTATAGAGGGACTACGTCGTTATAGAGGGACTACGTTGTTATAGAGGGACTACGTTGTTATAGAGGGACTACGTTGTTATAGAGAGACTACCTCGTTATAGAGGGACTACCTCGTTATAGAGGGACTACCTCGTTGTAGAGGGACTACGTCGTTGTAGAGGGACTACCTCGTTGTAGAGGGACTACCTCGTTATAGAGGGACTACCTCGTTATAGAGAGACTCTCTCTTGGAAAGGATGTGTGGGCAATGGGGTGAGGAAAAATAGATGCATGGAGAAAACAAAAGCACTTGGAGAAAAAGAAAGAGGGATCAAGCGAGAAAGAGAAGTAGTTTATTTGTGGCGTGTGGAAAGGTCTCTTGTTGAGCTGAAAGCGTGGGAACTGCCAGGGTGCTTCCAGCATTACAGCATTCTGCCCTCTGTACAACAATAGCATTCAGTCACTCCTGGTCCTCATTCTTTATAGCTCTATCGCTATTGTTGCCCCACACACACACAAACACACACACACACCACACACACACACACACACACACACACACACACACAAACGTGGACACAATTACCACTTTTATTCTGTAAGGCAGAACTTCCGTGGCGTGAAGTCATTGTAATTCTTCCTCCATTCTCTCATAGTTGGTCTTGTTCCATAGTGAGGTAGTCCGTTCCGTAGTGATGTAGTCCGTTCTGTAGTGAATTAGTCCGTTCTGTAGTGAGGTAGTCCGTTCCGTAGTGAAGTAGTCCGTTCCGTAGTGAGGTAGTCCGTTCCGTAGTGAAGTAGTCCGTTCCGTAGTGAGGTAGTCCGTTCCGTAGTGATGTAGTCCGTTCTGTAGTGAAGTAGTCCGTTCTGTAGTGAGGTAGTCCGTTCCGTAGTGAAGTAGTCCGTTCTGTAGTGAGGTAGTCCGTTCCGTAGTGAGGTAGTCCGTTCCGTAGTGAGGTAGTCCGTTCTGTAGTGAAGTAGTCCGTTCTGTAGTGAGGTAGTCCGTTCCGTAGTGAGGTAGTCCGTTCCGTAGTGAGGTAGTCCGTTCCGTAGTGAGGTAGTCCGTTCCGTAGTGAGGTAGTCCGTTCCGTGTTGAGGTAGTCCGTTCCGTGGTGAGGTAGTGTGTTCTGTAGTGAGGTAGTCCGTTCCGTAGTGAGGTAGTCCGTTCCGTGTTGAGGTAGTCCGTTCCGTGGTGAGGTAGTCCGTTCCGTAGTGAGGCAGTCCGTTCCGTGTTGAGGTAGTCCGTTCCGTGGTGCACACAGTGAGTGCATGCAGCTTGTGACTTGTTAAGCACATTTTTACTCCTGAATTTTAGGCTTGCCATAACAAAGGGGTTGAATACTTTTCATTTTTAATTAATTTGTAATAATTTCTAAAAACATAATTCCACTTTGACATTATGGGGTATTGTGTGTAGGCCAGTGACACAAAATCTCAATCTAATCCATTTTAAATTCAGGTTGTAACACAACAAAATGTGTGAAAAAGTCAAGGCGTGAACGCTTTCTGAAGGCACTGTACCTCGCGAAGCAACTGCTTTCTATCACTCTCGATCTTCTCTCTTTCTCTGTGTCTTCCCCCACACTAACCTAACATAGCAGGCGTAAAAGAAACACACAGACCGGACAAGTAGGTGCGCAATGGATTATGGTCATTGTAGTTAATTCCCACGTTTTCTGCACTAAACTATGTAGAATATTGGCCTGTTGGAAACTACAACTCCCTAATACATCGCACAGTTTGGCCTTGATCTGATTTATCTCTAGAGAAACTGCACATTGAGATCACAGAAGAAGAAAAACGAACGAAATGGAATTCAAATAATTGAACCGACGTCAGTTAATTAGTTGTTTAAAAATAACCGACATTTCAGTTAATCGCTCAGCACTAGGAGATGGAGATCAACACATTACCTTACCACCAGACTATTTATAGACTAGACTTCATAAGCTAAAGAGTTAAGGGCAATGCCCTAAAACAGATCCCTGGGTAACCCCCATTGTACTCACACTGGCCCCTGAGCTACATAGAGGAACAAAGAGGTCAGTAAATACTTTTTGGTGACCAATATGTTGAGGTTTTTCCCACCACTTATAGTAAAACGTAGTAAAACTAGCATTTGACATGAGACTAAATCAGTGTCCACTCATGAACTGTCAGAGCATCCCAAGGTGGGCCAGTGCTGTTGCAAGGGCCAGAGGTCGAGATATAATGGAATAGAGGTGTGTTTCTTAACCAATGTTAGCACCGGGGACAGGCTTGCTATGCTGGGGTTATGCCCTGTGCGTAGACTGCGGACCATTAAAAGGAAAGCTAACACTTGGAATCATATTATTTTGGTGTCCCCTCACACACTGAGGGAGCGTTCAGCAACAACATAACGAAATGACTGAAGGACTGTCTGACCAGGTCAGGCATTAGCAACGTCCCATGGACCTGAGATTGAGAAACAGTTATATAGATTAATATCCTGTGGCGTGGATGAGTGGACTCCAAACCTGTAGTCTGTGGTTTGATGTTCTGTGTTGTGGCCTACTTCAAGCTGTCTGAGTTCTCTTGTGTCATCGAGGGAGTGGAGAAAACCTCTGGTCAGGACCAGGCTGTCTCAAGCTGGGGCCCAAAGGCACTTAAGGCCACAGTGATTTCACAGTCGACGCAAACAGAGCTACGGATCTCAAAACTTCAGCCACACAAAAGTATTTAGAACTACGTAGAGAGCTACGCAAACAAACCTCTGTTGGATCCGTTGCGTAGACTGGGTAAAGCCCTTTAGCTGTTAGTTGACCCTGCAGGGGTCTTCCTCCTTAGAGGATAATTAGAATAACCCTTTAGCTGTTAGTTGACCCTGCAGGGGGTCTTCCTCCTTAGAGGACCGTTAGAATAAAAACCAGCTGTTGGAAACCAAGTCATTTGCTGTCAGCTCGCTGACTGAGGGACAGATCAGCAACATCCCATGGAGCGGAGGAGGTTGAGAAATAAAACATTGGTTGTGTACTTCCAAACCTGTGGTCCCCAAGTGTTGCACTGTGAACCACATGCAGCTTTCCGAGTTCTCTCATGACCCATTGAGTGAAAGAGAAACCAAGACATCTCTTGCCAGGTCCCAGACTCTAGCTGTGACCCAAAAGGACTTAACTGCCCTATCATCGTCTCTCTCCATTCCAGTTGTTCCTAGATATTCTGTGTTGTGGCCCACTTCAAGCTTTCTGAGTTCTCCTGTGACTCAACAATAGCCAGGAATAAGCTAGTATCTTAAAACCCTTTATCTCCTTCCCTCATTCTCTCTCTCTCTTCTCATCTCTCTCTCTCTCTCTCACTCTCTCCCTCTCTCTGCCAATTCTCTCGGATCTCTCTAAGAACCTCCTGCCTCGACCCTCCCATCTCTCAGCTCTGAGCTACCCTCCTGCCCGGCGCGACCGAGCGTCTTCCTCTCTCGCGTCACCTCATCTTGAGGTCGACGTATTCTGTCTCTCTCTCTCTACCTTCGTCTCTTCTCTCCTCTTTCGTGCATCTCTCTCCTCTAACTCGTCTCGGTTCTCCCTCTCTCTCTCCTCCAGGAGTACATGGTGTATCGTAAACACACCTACATGCGTCTGGATGGCTCCTCCAAGATCTCAGAACGCAGAGACATGGTGGCTGACTTCCAGAGCCGGTGAGTAGACTGTGTGTAGTCTCTTCTTAGTGTAAATCCTCAGTGGTGTAGACTATTGGCTGTGGACGGTTTGGTCTCACTCCTGTTTGTCTGTATCCTGCCTGTTTCTGTGTGTTCTGGTTTGCATTAGTTCTGTTCTCTGTGGGCCTTTTGGCGCTCTGCTTCTGGTTGTGGTGAACGTATGCTACATTGAAGGTGTTGGAGGGCCGGTAGGAGGCACTCTTTCATCTGGTCAAAAAACAATATCCCAATGCCCCAGGGCAGGACATTGCCCTGTGTAGGGTGCCGTGTTTCTTGTTGGGCGTTAAACGGGTGTCCTGACTCTGGTCACTAAAGATCCCTTGGCACTTATCGTAAGAGTCGGAGTGTTAACCCCGGTGTCCTGGCTAAATTCCCAATCTGACCCTCATACCATCATGGCCACGTAATCATCCCCAGCTTCCAATTGGCTCATTCATCCCCCCTCCTCTCCCCTGTAACTATTCCCCAGGTCGTTGCTGTTAATGAGAATGTGTTCTCAGTCAACTTACCTGGTCAAATAAGGGTATTTTTTTAAAAGTAATGTTCTTCCTCTTTCCTCCCTCTCTCAGGACTGATATCTTTGTGTTCCTCCTGAGTACGAGGGCTGGAGGTCTGGGCATCAACCTGACTGCTGCTGACACTGTGAGTCACTCTGTCTGCTTCTCTCTCATCCACTTAAAGTGGAGCCATTTAAAATACAGCGCCTTCGGAAAGTATTCAGATACCCTTGCTTTTTCCATATTTTGTTACCTTACAGCCTTATTCCAACATTTATTAAATTGTTTTTTTCCCCCCCCTCATCCATCTACACACAATACCTCATAATGACAAAGCAAAAACTGGTTTTTAGAAATGTTTTACAAATGTATTAAAAATAAAAAACGGATATCATATTTCCATAAGTATTCAGACCTTTACTCAGTACTTTGTTGAAGCACCTTTGGCAGCGATTACAGCCTCGAGTCTTCTTGGGTATGACGCTACAAGCTTGACACACCTGTATTTGGGGAGTTTCTCCCAATTCTTCTCTGCAGATCCTCTCAAGCTCTGTCAGATTGGATGGGGAGCATCGCTGCACAGCTATCTTCAGTTCTCTCCAGAAATGTTAGATCAGGTTTAAGTCCGGGCTCTGGCTGGGCCACTCTAAGGACATTCAGAAACTTGTCCCGAAGCCACTCCTGCGTTGTCTTGGCTGTGTGCTTAGGGTCGTTGTCCTGTTGGAAGGTGAACCTTCGCCCCAGTCTGAGGTCCTGAGTGCTCTGGAGCAGGTTTTCATCAACGATCTCTCTGTATTTTGCTCTGTTCATCTTTCCCTCAATCCTGACCAGTCTCCCAGTCCCTGCCGCTGAAAAACATCCCCACAGCATGATGCTGCCACCACCATGCTTCACCATAGAGATGGTGCCAGGTTTCCTCCAGATTCAGGCCAAAGAGTGCAATCTTGGTTTCATCAGACCAGAGAATCTTGTTTCTCATGGTCTGAGAGTCTTTTAAGGTGCCTTTTGGCAAACTCCAAGCGGGTTGACATGTGCCTTTTACTGAGGAGAGGCTTCTGTCTGGCCACTTTACCATAAAGGCCTAATTGGTGGAGTGCTGCAGAGATGGTTGTCCTTCTGGAAGGTTCTCCCATCTCCACAGAGGAACTCTGGAGCTCTGTCAGAGTGACCATCGGGTTCTTGGTCACCTCCCTGACCAAGGCCCTTCTCCCCCGATTGCTCAGTTTGGCCGGGCGGCCAGCTCTAGGAAGAGGCTTGGTGGTTCCAAACTTCTTCCATTTAAAGATGATGGAGGCCACTGTGTTCTAGGGAACCTTCAATGCTGAAAAAAAATGTTGGTACCCTTCCCCAGATCTGTACCTCGACACAATCCTGTCTCGGAGCTCTACGGACAATTCCTTCGACCTCATTGCTTGGTTTTTGCTCTGACATGCACTGTCAACTGTGGGACCTTATATAGACAGGTGTGTGCCTTTCCAAATCATGTCCAATCAATTTAATTTACCACAGGTGGACTCCAATCAAGTTTGCAGAAACTCTCAAGGATGATCAATGGAAACAGATACACCTGAGCCGCAATTTCAAGTCTCATAGCAAAGGGTCTGAATACTTATGTAAATAAGGTATTCGTTTTTTATGTTAAATAAATTTGCAAAGATGTCTAAAAACCTGTTTTCACTTTGTCATTATGGGGTATTGTGTGTAGATTGATGAAGATTTTTATTTATTTAATCAATTTTACAATAAAGCTGTAACGTAACAAAATGTTGAAAATGGGGTCCGAATACTTTCCAAATGCAGTGTATGTATGTTTAAATAAGCTGCTATAAATATTTCTCCAAACAGAGGCCTGTATGGCTGTATAACTGTTTTCCCCAGCTGATTTTCTAGGGGGCTGTGAGTAATTATGTATGCACGCATGACTGTAAGTTCGCTTTGGATAAAAGCGTCTGCTAAATGGCAATATTATTATTATATTTATATAATTATAATTTGCCCTCTTCCACTCCTCCCCCCTCCTTCCCTCTTTCGCTCTCCCCCTCCCTCTCTCCCCCTCTCTTTCGCTCTCCCCTCTCCCTCCCCCCCCCCTCCTCTCCCCATCTCCCCCTCCCTCCCACCTCTCCCCTCTCTCCCCCTCGTTTTCTCCTCTCCCCCTCCCCTCTCTCTTCCCCCTCTCGTCCCTTCTCCCTCTCCCCCTCTCCCTCTCACCGCTCTCTGCTCTCTCCCTCTCCCCCTCGATCCACGTCCCCCCTCCGTCTGCTCACGACTCTCTCCTCTCTCTCTTTCTCTCTTCTCCTCCCCTCTTCTCCCTCTCCTCTCCGCCCTCTCTCTGTCCCCGTCTCTCTCTCCCCCCTCTCTCTCTCCCCTCCTCCCTCTCTCTCCCCCATCTCTCCCCTCTGTCGCCCCTCCCTCCTCGCCAGCATCGCCGCGCCCGTCTCCTCCTCTCATCATCCCATCCCCCCCTCCAGAAACAGAAAGCAAAAATAACCTCTGCATCCCGCCGTCTCCCCCTCCCTCTCGTCTCTTTCTCCCTCTCCCCTCCGCTGCTATCCCCCTCGCGCCTCTCCCCGTCTCCCTCTCTCGCTCTAGGTGATCTTCTATGACAGTGACTGGAACCCCACAGTGGACCAGCAGGCGATGGACAGAGCTCACCGCCTGGGTCAGACCAAGCAGGTCACTGTGTACCGTCTCATCTGTCAGCTCACTATAGAGGAGAGGATACTGCAGAGGGCCAAGGAGAAGAGTGAGGTGAGACACTCACACATACAGACATACACACACTACTTTGGGTCAAGAAGAAATGGAGCTCACAGTACTGACATCCAACAGGATTTAATACGATGCTTTGAACAGTACTGACATCCTACAGGATTTAATACGATGCTCTGAACGGTACTGACATCCTACAGGATTTAATACTATGCTCTGAACGGTCACTAATTACGTTGCTCTGAACGGTTGACATTCCTACCGGCTTTAATACGATGCTCTGAACGGTACTGACATCCTACAGGATTTAATACGATGCTCTGAACGGTACTGACATCCAACAGGATTTAATACGATGCTCCGAACAGTTTCTATTTTCTCACAGCTTTCTATCCTTTTTAGAGAGAGAACCCAAAGGCCTTGGTCCTAGTTAACCCTTTGTAACCCTGTGTCCCTCTCTCTCCCCCCATCAGATCCAGAGGATGGTGATCTCCGGGGGTAACTTTAAACCAGACACCCTGAAGCCTAAAGAGGTGGTCAGTCTGCTGTTGGATGACGAGGAGCTGGAGAAGAGACGTGAGGGGACTTTTCAGAAATGTGATTGGTTGCTGTGTTCGTGTGAGAGCCTGTTACTGATACCTCTGTATTGTGTCCTGCAGTGCGTGTTCGTCAGGAGGAGAAGAGACAACAGGAGGAGTGCAGCAAGGTGAAGGACCGCAAGAGGAAGAGAGAGAAATACGCTGACAAGGTACTAATGTCACCCTAATGTCACTTTAATGTCACTTTGTCACCCTAATGTCAATTTGTCACTTTAATGTCACCATTATGTCACCCTAATGTCAATTTGTCACCCTTATGTCACCCTAATGTCACCCTTATGTCACCCTAATGTCACCCTGTCACTTTAATGTCACCCTTATGTCACCCTAATGTCATCCTAGTGTCACCCTTATGTCACCCTAATGTCACCCTAGTGTCACCCTAATGTCACCCTAGTGTCACCCTTATGTCATCCTAGTGTCACCCTTATGTCACCCTAATGTCACCCTTATGTCAACATAATGTCACCCTAATGTCACGCCTTTTTAATGCTTGCTTTTTAAAGAATACACATACAGTGCATTCAGAAAGTATTCAGACTGATTTACTTTTTCCACATTTTGTTAGGTTACAGCCTTATTCTAAAATTGATTAAATTGTTATTTCTCATCAATCTACACACAATACCCCATAATGACAAAGCAAAAACTGGTTTTTAGAAAGTTTTGCAAATGTATTAAAAATAAACAACTGAACTATCACATTTACATAAGTATTCAGACCCTTTACTCAGTATTTTGTTGAATACCTTTGTCAGCGATTACAGCCTCAAGTCTTCTTGGGTATGGCGCTACAAGCTTGGCACACCTGTATTTGGGGAGTTTCTCCCATTCTTCTCTGCAGGTCCTCTCAAGCTCTGTCAGGTTGGATGGGGAGTGTCGCTGTACAGTTATTTTCAGTTCTCTCCAGAGATGTTCGATCAGGTTTAAGTCCGGGCTCTGGCTGGGCCACTCAAGGACATTCAGAGACTTGTCCCGAAGCCACTCCTGCGTTGTCTTGGCTGTGTGCATAGGGTCGTTGACCTGTTGGAAGGTGAACCTTCGCCCCAGTCTGAGGTCCTGAGTGCTCTTTGCTCTGTTCATCTTTCCCTCGATCCTGCCTAGTCTCCCAGTCCCTGCCGCTGAAAAACATCTCCACATCATGATGCTGCCACCACCATGCTTCACCGTAGGGATGATGCCAGGTTTCCTCTAGCTGTGACGTTTGGCATTCAGGCCAAAGAGTTCAATCTTGGTTTCATCAGACCAGAGAATCTTGTTTCTCATGGTCTGAGAGTCCTTTAAGTGCCTTTTGGCAAACTCCAACGGGCTGTCATGTGCCTTTTACTGAGGAGTGGCTTCCGTCTGGCCACTCTACCATAAAGGCCTGATTGGTGGAGTGCTGCAGAGATGGTTGTCCTTCTGGAAGGTTCTCCCATCTCCACAGAGGAACTCTGGAGCTCTGTCAGAGTGACCATTGGGTTCTTGGTCACCTCCCTGACCAAGGCCTTTATCCCCCGATTGCTCAGTTTGGCCAGGCGGCCAGCTCTAGGAAGAGTCTTGGTGGTCCCAAACTTCTTCAATTTAAGAATGATGGAGGCCGCTGTGTTCTTGGGGACCTTCAATGCTGCAAAAAAATGTTGGTACCCTTCCCCAGATCTGTGCCTCGACACAATCCTGTCTCGGAGCTCTACGGACAATTCCTTCGACCTCATTGTTTGGTTTTGCTCTGACATGCACTGTCAACTGTGGGACCTTATATAGACAGGTGTGTGCCTTTCCAAATCATGTCCAATCAATTGAATTGACCAAAGGTGGACTCCAATGAAGTTGCAGAAACATCTCAAGGATGATCAATGGAAACAGGATACACCTGAGCTCAATTTCAAGTCTCATAGCAAAGGGTCTCAAAACCTATGTAAATAAAGTATTTCTGTTTTTTTATTTGTAATAAATTAGCACACACAACAAAATCTGTTTTTGCTTTGTCATAATGGGGATTTTTATTTATTTAATCAATTTTAGAATAAGCCTGTAACATAACAAAATGTGGAAAAAGTCAAGGGGTCTGAATACTTTCCGAATGAACTGTATATGACATATCAGGGACATATTATTGTTCCCGACAACACCTCAAAGAGAAAAAAATATATATAATGCTTATTTATTAGTTAGAGAAGAACATTGGGGCTTTAATCCCAGAACTACTCACATCAAAGAGCATTACAGCACGGTGCCCCCCCTTACAGAGGGAAGAGCAGGAAGCCACTGAAGATGCTGTGGTTATCCCCATTGTCAAAGATACCTTCAGGGAGATGCACAGAAACCCTACCTCCCACTTCCAGCTCAAAAATTAATGCATTGGATATGGAAGTTTGACCCTCCCCACTATTGCCTTCCCCAATCAACACAACTTGTTGTCCATTCTGGTCAAGGCATACAGTCGTGTATCCCCCACTGTAATTATCACTGATGCTGTGACTCTATAAACTCTTCCACTGATGGCTGTGACCTCCGTATAGACTCTACTGTCTGCCCAAGTCCATCAGATTCCAAGTTCCACCTTACTCCTATAACCCCACTCCCCCTCCCCCTCGCCCCCCCCCCCCTCTCTCGTCTCTCCCCTCCTCTCGTCTCTCCTCCCTGCCTCTCTCTCTCTCTCTCCCCTCTCCCTCGCTCCCACTCTCTACTCTCATCACCCCCTCCTCCACCCTCATCTCACACATCCCTCCTCACCATCAACACCCCTCTCCTCACCCCTCCCATCTCTCCCCTCTCCCTCCTCCCCCTCACTCCCTCCCACCCCTCTCTCCCCTCGTCTCCGTCTCTCCAGAAAACTCTCCCTCTACCCCCCTCCCTCTCCCTCTCCCCGTCCCCCCCTCAAACTACTCCCACCCGTCCCGCAAAGCCCCGCCAGCACTCGTCAACCTCTCGCTCCCCCTCCCCTCTCCTCCCCCTCCCTCTCTCTCTCTCCCCCCCCTCCCTCTCTCTCTCCCCCTCCCTCTCTCTCTCTCTCTCTCTCTCTCCCCCCCTCTCTCTCTCCATACAGAGAAAGAAGGATGACGAGGATCCTAAGAGGAGGAAAGAAGTGAACCTGGTCATCCCTTACATCCCGTCTGCAGACAACTCTAACCTCTCAGCCGATGGAGATGATTCATTCATCAGTGTAGACATGGACGACTCTGCCATGCCCAGCCCCTTCAGCGAGGTGAGAGATGGAGGAGCGAGTGGGAGGGAGGTTAGATTTGCTGCATCTGTAAACTCTGAACTTACTGCTTCTATTCCTCCTTCTCTGGACTGGTCTTCCCTCTATATCTTGTCTCCGTTGTGGACTCTGCTATTCCCTTTCTCCTCCTACTTTTATCCCTTCTCCTCCTCCTCTCTCTCCACCTCCTTTGTGCCCCCTTCTTGGCATTCCTGCCTCCTCTACCGGCCCCTCTCCCCTCCCGGCCCCTCCCCTCTCCCCTCCCGGCCCCTCCCCTCTCGGCCCCTCCCCTCTCCTGGCCCTTCTCCTCTCCTCTCCCGGCCCCTCTCCCCTCCCGGCCCCTCTCCCCTCCCGGCCCCTCTCCTCTCCCGACCCCTTTCTTCTTCTCTTCTTCCTCCTTCTCTGCCTCCCTTGAGGCCCTGTGCCCCTCTCTTCCTCCTCCTCCTCCTCCTCCACCCTAACCCCCAGGTGTGTGCGTCTCTCCTCTCTCTCCCTGGTCAGATCTCTCTGAGTAGTGAGCTCCAGCCCAGCTCCCTGCCTCCAGACCATGACCCAGACCAGGACCCAGACCCAGACCAGGACGAGAGCAGCAGTGACATGCTAGTCATCGTAGACGACCCTGTGTCTTCAGCACCTCAGTCCAGAGCCACCAACTCACCTGTCAGCGTGTCTGGATCCATGTCGGACAACATGAACGGTAAGAGGAGGATAGTTAATCAATCCTCAGGCAATCAATTAAAGAATCAGTCCGTCGGTCAGTTAGGCAATCAGTGAACACAGGACTGATTGTGATAGAGCCAGTTAATTGATTGATCAGTCATCAATTAATTTGTCAATCAGTCAATCAATGAACATCCGAGTGATTGTAGTACTTGAAGCTATCCTGTACAACGTGGGTGGTCCGTGTTTTGTGATTAGGTGATATGTGTTCAACTCGAAGACAAAGGTTCTTAAAAGGTCAAGTTATGAATCATGCATTGTGAATCACATACAATCGTAAACAACAGTACGTAGTAGTGATGATGTCAGTCAGAAGAGGTAAACAACAGTACGTAGTAGTGATGATGTCAGTCAGAAGAGGTAAACAACAGTACGTGGTAGTGATGATGTCAGTCAGAAGAGGTAAACAACAGTACGTAGTAGTGATGATGTCAGTCAGAAGAGGTAAACAACAGTACGTAGTAGTGATGATGTCAGTCAGAAGAGGTAAACAACAGTACGTAGTAGTGATGATGTCAGTCAGAAGAGGTAAACAACAGTACGTGGTAGTGATGATGTCAGTCAGAAGAGGTAAACAACAGTACGTAGTAGTGATGATGTCAGTCAGAAGAGGTAAACAACAGTACGTAGTAGTGATGATGTCAGTCAGAAGAGGTAAACAACAGTACGTAGTAGTGATGATGTCAGTCAGAAGAGGTAAACAACAGTACGTAGTAGTGATGATGTCAGTCAGAAGAGGTAAACAACAGTACGTAGTAGTGATGATGTCAGTCAGAAGAGGTAAACAACAGTACGTAGTAGTGATGATGTCAGTCAGAAGAGGTAAACAACAGTACGTAGTAGTGATGATGTCAGTCAGAAGAGGTAAACAACAGTACGTAGTAGTGATGATGTCAGTCAGAAGAGGTAAACAACAGTACGTAGTAGTAGAGGTAGGTCCTATTCAGTGTGACTGGGCTAGCTGAAGGTGACGTTCTCCTCCTTATTTAGAACACAGTAGTATTATGTCTGATAGAGAGAACAGTATATGCATACAATACCTGATTATTTGAGCCGGTAGCTTAGTGGTTAAGAGCGTTGTGCCAGTAACCGAAAGGTCGCTGGTTCTAATCCCCGAGCCGACTAGGTGAAAAATCTGTCGCTGTGCCCTTGAGCAAGGCACTTAACCCTAATTGCTCATGTAAATCGCTCTGGATAAGAGCGTCTGCTAAATGACTAAAATGTAAATGTAAAGAATTTGCTGAAAGCTATGAAGAATAACTCAGAAATGTGATTTACAGTGCTCACAGTTTGCTGTTAGGTCCATTATGTCCCTAGGCCTATGTTCCTGTTAGATTGTGTTTTCTGTCCAATGGTTTCTTGGAAGAACTAGGTCCATTAATGTGGTTTAAAATCTGACCCATCTGAAGTACTTTCAAAGTCTCTTGTGACCCACCTGATCAGTAAAACAATATTTCATACTAGCATTAATGATTTAGCTGCTTTAGTTCTGGCCCAGGAGAATCTAGCTAACCCCAATCCTCCTTTTGGGAAACGGTACATTCAGTACCAGTCCCACAATAACACATTCTAGAAAATAAAGTTGAGTTGTCATGGTGATGTGTGTGTGCCAACAGAATGAGTAATGACTCTGTGCTAATGAGATGAGGGCTGTAGTGTAGTCCACTGGGCTGGGGGTTGAGGTTTAGGGACTAGATGGGGGCTGTAGTGTTGTCCGCTGGGCTGGGGGTTGGGAACTAGGGACTAGATGGGGGCTGTAGTGTAGTCCACTGGGCTGGGGGTTGGGAACTAGGGACTAGATGGGGGCTGTAGTGTAGTCCACTGGGCTGGGGGTTGGGAACTAGGGACTAGATGGGGGCTGTAGTGTAGTCCACTGGGCTGGGGGTTGAGGTTTAGGGACTAGATGGGGGCTGTAGTGTAGTCCACTGGGCTGGGGGTTGGGAACTAGGGACTAGATGGGGGCTGTAGTGTAGTCCACTGGGCTGGGGGTTGAGGTTTAGGGATTAGATGGGGGCTGTAGTGTAGTCCACTGGGCTGGGGGTTGGGAACTAGGGACTAGATGGGGGCTGTAGTGTAGTCCACTGGGGGTTGAGGTTTAGGGATTAGATGGGGGCTGTAGTGTAGTCCACTGGGCTGGGGGTTGAGGTTTAGGGACTAGATGGGGGCTGTAGTGTAGTCCACTGGGGGTTGAGGTTTAGGGACTAGATGGGGGCTGTAGTGTAGTCCACTGGGGGGTTGAGGTTTAGGGACTAGATGGGGGCTGTAGTGTAGTCCACTGGGCTGGGGGTTGAGGTTTAGGGACTAGATGGGGGCTGTAGTGTAGTCCACTGGGGGTTGAGGTTTAGGGATTAGATGGGGGCTGTAGTGTAGTCCACTGGGCTGGGGGTTGGGAACTAGGGACTAGATGGGGGCTGTAGTGTAGTCCACTGGGGGTTGAGGTTTAGGGACTAGATGGGGGCTGTAGTGTAGTCCACTGGGCTGGGGGTTGAGGTTTAGGGACTAGATGGGGGCTGTAGTGTAGTCCACTGGGCTGGGGGTTGGGAACTAGGGACTAGATGGGGGCTGTAGTGTAGTCCACTGGGCTGGGGGTTGAGGTTTAGGGACTAGATGGGGGCTGTAGTGTAGTCCACTGGGCTGGGGGTTGGGAACTAGGGACTAGATGGGGGCTGTAGTGTAGTCCACTGGGCTGGGGGTTGGGAACTAGGGACTAGATGGGGCTGTAGTGTAGTCCACTGGGCTGGGGGTTGAGGTTTAGGGACTAGATGGGGGCTGTAGTGTAGTCCACTGGGGGTTGAGGTTTAGGGATTAGATGGGGGCTGTAGTGTAGTCCACTGGGCTGGGGGTTGAGGTTTAGGGATTAGATGGGGGCTGTAGTGTAGTCCACTGGGCTGGGGGTTGAGGTTTAGGGACTAGATGGGGACTGTAGTGTAGTCCACTGGGGGTTGAGGTTTAGGGACTAGATGGGGGCTGTAGTGTAGTCCACTGGGGGTTGAGGTTTAGGGACTAGATGGGGGCTGTAGTGTAGTCCACTGGGGGGTTGAGGTTTAGGGACTAGATGGGGGCTGTAGTGTAGTCCACTGGGGGTTGAGGTTTAGGGACTAGATGGGGGCTGTAGTGTAGTCCACTGGGGGTTGAGGTTTAGGGACTAGATGGGGGCTGTAGTGTAGTCCACTGGGGGTTGGGAACTAGGGACTAGATGGGGGCTGTAGTGTAGTCCACTGGGGGTTGAGGTTTAGGGACTAGATGGGGGCTGTAGTGTAGTCCACTGGGCTGGGGTTGAGGTTTAGGGACTAGATGGGGGCTGTAGTGTAGTCCACTGGGGGTTGAGGTTTAGGGACTAGATAGGGGCTGTAGTGTAGTCCACTGGGCTGGGGGTTGGGGTTTTAGGGACTAGATGGGGGATGTAGTGTAGTCCACTGGGCTGGGGGTTGAGGTTTAGGGACTAGATGGGGGCTGTAGTGTAGTCCACTGGGCTGGGGGTTGAGGTTTAGGGACTAGATGGGGGCTGTAGTGTAGTCCACTGGGCTGGGGGTTGAGGTTTAGGGACTAGATGGGGGCTTGTAGTGTAGTCCACTGGGCTGGGGGTTGGGAACTAGGGACTAGATGGGGGCTGTAGTGTAGTCCACTGGGCTGGGGGTTGGGAACTAGGGACTAGATGGGGGCTGTAGTGTAGTCCACTGGGGGTTGAGGTTTAGGGTTTAGATGGGGGCTGTAGTGTAGTCCACTGGGCTGGGGGTTGAGGTTTAGGGACTAGATGGGGGCTGTAGTGTAGTCCACTGGGGGTTGAGGTTTAGGGTTTAGATGGGGGCTGTAGTGTAGTCCACTGGGGGTTGAGGTTTAGGGACTAGATGGGGGCTGTAGTGTAGTCCACTGGGGGTTGAGGTTTAGGGACTAGATGGGGGGCTGTAGTGTAGTCCACTGGGGGTTGAGGTTTAGGGACTAGATGGGGGCTGTAGTGTAGTCCACTGGGGGTTGAGGTTTAGGGACTAGATGGGGGCTGTAGTGTAGTCCACTGGGGGTTGAGGTTTAGGGACTAGATGGGGGCTGTAGTGTAGTCCCACTGGGGGTTGAGGTTTAGGGACTAGATGGGGGCTGTAGTGTAGTCCACTGGGCTGGGGGGTTGAGGTTTAGGGACTAGATGGGGGCTGTAGTGTAGTCCACTGGGGGTTGAGGTTTAGGGACTAGATGGGGGCTGTAGTGTAGTCCACTGGGGGTTGAGGTTTAGGGACTAGATGGGGGCTGTAGTGTAGTCCACTGGGCTGGGGGGTTGAGGTTTAGGGACTAGATGGGGGCTGTAGTGTAGTCCACTGGGCTGGGGGTTGAGGTTTAGGGACTAGATGGGGGCTGTAGTGTAGTCCACTGGGCTGGGGGTTGGGAACTAGGGACTAGATGGGGGCTGTAGTGTAGTCCACTGGGGGTTGAGGTTTAGGGACTAGATGGGGGCTGTAGTGTAGTCCACTGGGGGTTGAGGTTTAGGGACTAGATGGGGGCTGTAGTGTAGTCCACTGGGGGTTGAGGTTTAGGGACTAGATGGGGGCTGTAGTGTAGTCCACTGGGGGTTGAGGTTTAGGGACTAGATGGGGGCTGTAGTGTAGTCCACTGGGGGTTGAGGTTTAGGGACTAGGTGGGGGCTGTAGTGTAGTCCACTGGGGGTTGAGGTTTAGGGACTAGATGGGGGCTGTAGTGTAGTCCACTGGGGGTTGAGGTTTAGGGACTAGATGGGGGCTGTAGTGTAGTCCACTGGGGGTTGAGGTTTAGGGACTAGATGGGGGCTGTAGTGTAGTCCACTGGGGGTTGGGAACTAGGGACTAGATGGGGGCTGTAGTGTAGTCCACTGGGGGTTGAGGTTTAGGGACTAGATGGGGGCTGTAGTGTAGTCCACTGGGGGTTGGGAACTAGGGACTAGATGGGGGCTGTAGTGTAGTCCACTGGGCTGGGGGTTGGGAACTAGGGACTAGATGGGGGCTGTAGTGTAGTCCACTGGGGGTTGAGGTTTAGGGATTAGATGGGGGCTGTAGTGTAGTCCACTGGGGGTTGAGGTTTAGGGATTAGATGGGGGCTGTAGTGTAGTCCACTGGGGGTTGAGGTTTAGGGATTAGATGGGGGCTGTAGTGTAGTCCACTGGGGGTTGAGGTTTAGGGATTAGATGGGGGCTGTAGTGTAGTCCACTGGGGGTTGAGGTTTAGGGATTAGATGGGGGCTGTAGTGTAGTCCACTGGGGGTTGAGGTTTAGGGATTAGATGGGGGCTGTAGTGTAGTCCACTGGGGGTTGAGGTTTAGGGATTAGATGGGGGCTGTAGTGTAGTCCACTGGGGGTTGAGGTTTAGGGACTAGATGGGGGCTGTAGTGTAGTCCACTGGGGGTTGGGAACTAGGGACTAGATGGGGGCTGTAGTGTAGTCCACTGGGGGTTGAGGTTTAGGGACTAGATGGGGGCTGTAGTGTAGTCCACTGGGGGTTGAGGTTTAGGGACTAGATGGGGGCTGTAGTGTAGTCCACTGGGCTGGGGGTTGGGAACTAGGGACTAGATGGGGGCTGTAGTGTAGTCCACTGGGCTGGGGCTTGAGGTTTAGGGACTAGATGGGGGCTGTAGTGTAGTCCACTGGGGGTTGAGGTTTAGGGATTAGATGGGGGGCTGTAGTGTAGTCCACTGGGCTGGGGGTTGAGGTTTAGGGACTAGATGGGGGCTGTAGTGTAGTCCACTGGGCTGGGGGTTGAGGTTTAGGGACTAGATGGGGGCTGTAGTGTAGTCCACTGGGGGTTGAGGTTTAGGGATTAGATGGGGGCTGTAGTGTAGTCCACTGGGCTGGGGGGTTGAGGTTTAGGGACTAGATGGGGGCTGTAGTGTAGTCCACTGGGGGTTGAGGTTTAGGGATTAGATGGGGGCTGTAGTGTAGTCCACTGGGCTGGGGGTTGAGGTTTAGGGACTAGATGGGGGCTGTAGTGTAGTCCACTGGGCTGGGGGTTGGGAACTAGGGACTAGATGGGGGCTGTAGTGTAGTCCACTGGGCTGGGGGTTGGGAACTAGGGACTAGATGGGGGCTGTAGTGTAGTCCACTGGGCTGGGGGTTGAGGTTTAGGGACTAGATGGGGGCTGTAGTGTAGTCCACTGGGGGTTGAGGTTTAGGGACTAGATGGGGGCTGTAGTGTAGTCCACTGGGCTGGGGGTTGGGAACTAGGGGGGTTACACTAAAGAGGGATATATTAGGATGTAGACTACTATATCATGCAGAAAGGAGGGTGAGGTAGGAGGGAGAGAAGGACAAGGAGACGAGATGGAGTAAAGGAGGGTGAGGGAGGATTGCAGAAGTTGTACTATATTACATTCTGTCATGGGAAAGAGGGAGAGGAGGAGATGTCTGGATCAGAACCCAGAGATGAAGAAATTATTTGGGCTGCAACCTCAGAGAGAGAGAGAGAGAGAGCGACTGGAGGGAGAGAGGAGAGGATTGGGCCAATCATCAGACAGACAGAAAGGAACACACTGGAAAAGGAGATTGTCTGCCATGGATTGTCTGCCCTCACCGTGGGGTTCGAACTTGATCATAATAAGCTCATTTTTATAGGCCAAAATTATTGGGTGTAATTTCCATAGGCTTTCTAGGGCAGACCAAGGCTTTTGGCACCGCTAGGTTTGCTACGCAGTAGCCGACCAGCAGAGCTCGTGACTTCACACTCCAGACCAGACACTGAGGGCCTGAGCAAAACCAATTGAGATTGCCTCTCCTTTCCAGGTGTGTCTACTCAGGACACATCCAGTCCGGGGACGGGAAGGTCAGGTAGGAGCCGGGGAAGACCTGGTTCGTGTTCTGGAGCCGGAGCCAAGTCTGCAGGGAAGGGGCGGGTCAGGAAGTCGACAGCGGGCAGCGCGGCCGCCATAGCAGGAGCCATGGCCGGGGCAGCAGCAGCCTCAGCAGCCTACGCAGCCTACGGATACAGTGGGACTAAAGGTAGTTTGTTAACGACTTTAAGATCTCATTAAGCCATATGCAGTTGCTTTGTTTATGTAATCCATGTATGTGAAGAATGAGTTTAAGTTATCATTAAGGCGTGTAGTTGCTTTGGTCATGAAAATATCAGTAGGAAAGCTGATAAAGCTCAGTTTTTCTGAAATGAAATGGCAAACACATTTACAGTTTATTTTCATTGTTTTGTCTCAAGTGTCACAGTTGGATGTTTATTTAATTTATTTATTTTACCAGGCAGGTCAATTAAGAACAAATAGTAATGATTTTTTGTATCACTCTTGTGAGTTATCGTCTGTCTTTACCTTCTCCTCCTCTTCCCTCCCCCCTTTCCCCCTTCCCCTCCTCTCCTTCTCTCCCTCCCCCCTATCTCCTCCCTCACCCCCCTATCTCCTCCCTCGCCCCCTTCCCGACCCTCTCCCTCCTCTTCCCTCTCCCCACCCTCTCCCCCTCTCTAGCGGGTCTCCCTGCAGCCTCCCCCCTCCAGCCGTCTCTGGGTCGGTCAGGGACGGCCCCAGCCTTCTCCCCCAGCAGCAGTTCCTCTCCCAAGGGGAAGGGTGGCGCTGTGGCCCCCAGCCCCCAGAAACAACCAGCCCCCAGCCAGAGTAACCCACAGCAGAAACAGCCAGGACATAGCCACCACCACAGTCATGGACATGTGACAGGAAGGAAGGGCAAGGGACCTGGCGGACCTGGGGCACCTGGGGCTCGATAGCATATAGAGATGATGGACATCAACACAGTACATAGATACCGATACACACACACAGTCCTAAGGATCTGATAGAGGCCAGAAAGGTTACTCTGCTATTGTGGGCATCTGTGTTTAAACAAACACAACGTCTGCTGCACTGACCAGCTTCAACTGTGACCCCATGTGACCTGCTCCACAACCAATCAACACAGAGGTGAGATGTTCCTTAACCAATCACATACAGAGGTGACATCATCACTACCTGGAAGACCATGCTATCCCAGAAGGCATAGCGACAGAACAAATGGGCACTGTCGGGCATGATGGACACTACTCTATTCTGTACACACACACACACACACACACACACACACACAAATTATCATCGCAAGGTCCAAAACACACCCTCATCCCTTCCACCAAACACCTCTTCCTTCCGTTAGTGCCCTCCACAGTGGACAGATTCTGCCTCCTCCAGTGTGTGTGTGTGTGTGTTGTGACCCAGAGTATTTCAAAGTGGTTTCTCTGTGACGAAAAGACAGAAAATAGACTTGGTTTTCTGTCGAAAATACTGAAAAGCAACTAGGCTGAGGTTGAACCCGTCTGTTGGTGCTTCTCAATGCAGCACAGACAGACAGGCACTCCTTACAGCAACCGTGCATCCACGCATTAAGGGCTTCTAACGTAGAGTGCTCTCTTCAAAGGGGCGTCTGTTTCCACTCGCACTGAGCCATCTCATCCGTTAGATAAAACACTTGTTTAGGGTTAGATCGGAATGCTTGCATCAATGTTAGGTTTATGTCACGTGTCCATAGAAGTGTTTAATACATGTATTAAAGTTGATCTACTCTTCTCTGCATTTCAGAACAGAATGTAAATGCATACCAAACAACTAAAACGGACTGCTTTTTAATTATAGCTCTTATTTTTATATTTATAGACCTACCGATGTTGTCATAGTGACCCATATCAAAATGGCAAATTTGGAATACCGTTTTGAAAAAAGCCTCTCTCTCTCTCTCTCCATAGAGTTCATCCCAACACAATGAGACATGAAGGAATTATAATATATATATTTTGTCTGATGAGAACTGATTGAAGGGGTATTTTGTGGTAAATTGAATTCCAAAGTGGTGAGCGCTGTTTAATAAAGATGTTTTGCTGATCTGTTTGTGTAAAACTCAAGTGTGCTTCTGAAATGATGCCCTGTTCATTACTTGTACTACCTTTTGATAAAACTCTGGCCAAAAGTAGTGCACTATTTTGGGAATAGGGTGCCATTTCAGAGGCAACCTAGTAGGTGTCCTTTAAAACTTAACTTGGATTGTAAAATGTACCATAGAATTTAAGTTTAATTTAAAAGTGGGTAATAATTTATCAGAATTCATGTGAACATTGTAAAAAATTGTATTGATGGCATTTTTATTTTTAAAAAACAGAGAAAAATGTTATACTTCTGATCAGAGAAGTCAATGAGTCTTTGTGATGTCATTCGGTGATGTTTTTGGCTATGATGGCGCTCTCATGTTAAAAGGTGTGGAACTAGGGGTTGCCAAATCCTGGTAACTTTTCCACATTTCCCCGGTTTTCCAGAAGTCCCGGTTGGAGGATTCTCGGAATTCCTGCTTATTCATTCCCTTGTAATGCCACTAGTCTTCCAACCAGGATTTCTGGAAAACCAGGGAATTTTGGGAAAGTTACCGGAATTTTGAAACCCTATGTGGAGCCAAGCACTATGTCTAGTTTTGAAAGTTTGTTCTGTGTTGGATACTACAGTGTGATGATGAAATCTCTTCTCCTATCACATGGATGTAAATAAAATTTGAGGGCGACATGTTGTCCCCTGGTTGGTTCTTCCCCCCCCCAGTTTGCCTGTCTATTTTTATAGGTCATGTGTAAATATGAATACAAAGCTGTCATTTTACTAACAGGAGAAGCCAATTCAAAATAAAAACAAAGACTGATTAATCAACTTGTTGTGATGCATTTAACGGCATAGATGCCCTGGACATGCACAATAGGCCTACTATAAAACAACATTTCCTTGTACGTTTTCTTACGTCAGAGAAACTTTTTCCAGAAAGGGTAAAGTATTTAAACAGTCTACTACAGATACAAACAAACACAAACAAACAAACAAACAAACGCAAGCATAGACACACACACACAATTCAACCAAGGAGAGTTCGAATGAATACCTCAGTTCACTGTGCTCTTTCAACTGCTGTTGACTTTCACATATTACATAACCATTTACTGCTATGTATCTCTCATAGCGCTGCAGAGGTTTGTTTTTAGTCGTACGGTCTGTACCGTGGGAGTGTTGGCTGCAGGTCATCTTGGTAGCAGGTTTTTTTTGGAAAGGCAGCTAGTGCAACACTGTGGTCCTATGGTCTAGCCAAGGGTTTGGGTCCAAAATGGCACCCTATTCCAAATATAGTGCACTACTTTCAACCAGAGCCCTAAAAGCCCTGGTCAGAAGTAGTGCACTATAAAGGGAATAGAGTACCATTTGGGCCATGAAGCCAGAGCAGAATGTACTTGTACACAGTGATTAAACTATGTCTGTGGTGCTGTAGTTGGAACCTCAATGCAGCAGTCTGACCTTTTGGGTGTTGATGTCCAGGGTGACACACACATAAACACACACAGAATATAGTCATGGTAAGGTCCAAAACACGCCCTCACCCCTTCCGTGAAAGGATGTCGAGGCCAAACTGTACAGGAGCTTCTCTTGGTAATGTTATGAAACTCTGTATCCTTTCAGAGGAGTGGAAGGGTTAGTCTTGGTAATGTAATGAAACGATCCTTTCAGAGGAGTGGAAGGGTTAGTCTTGGTAATGTAATGAAACGATCCTTTCAGAGGAGTGGAAGGGTTAGTCTTGGTAATGTTATGAAACTATCCTTTCAGAGGAGTGGAAGGGTTAGTCTTGGTAATGTTATGAAACTATCCTTTCAGAGGAGTGGAAGGGTTAGTCCAGTGTGTCATATTCAAGTATGGTTGCAATTTTTTGATCTAGAGGAGAATACCATAGTTGGAGAAACTGTTATGAAACCCCCAAGATGGCTTAGTTGGTCAGTGGCCCTTATAAGTGATGTCATTGGTCAATTCCAAAATCCTTTATCGGAACCTATGGACATTCTTTCTTCTAATGGTCAAGTTAAGAGGATTTTCCCAATTTTTACACGTGTACCTGTTTTTTACCATATACGATGATTCTTGTTACCCTACGACAGTTGTTCTGTCTTCCTCAATTTTATATCTTCTGCCTCCTTCCATTGTGGGAACTCAATGGCGATTCTTCCAAAGCGAGAATGAATTTCCCATCTAAATGATTCTAGAACCGGTATGAGATTCCCTCTATGTACTACTAGGACATTGGCCTATTCCTCAGGTACCGTTGATGCATCTCCATTTCCTTCCTGATGTTTTTTTACCTTTCAGAAAGCTGCAGATTCTAACCACAGGACTACGCCATCGCCCCCGGTAACAGGTTACGTAAGACTGTGGACCTAGATAGCCTGACTTGAGTCACGTCAACAACAAAAAAAAGGACACCGTGCTCCAGCCAATATTTGAGAGCACAATGTGTGTTCAGCAGCCAATGGGAGCACTGGTTGGTGTACACGGAAGTGTATTTGGGTTGACACCTTTGTGTGTTCTGGTGAGACGTTTGGGAGTGCTGTGTGTACATTAAAGTACGCATTTGGTCCGACGCCTTGTAATGAGTACTGTATGTTCTACAAGACGCCTTCTAATGAGTACTGTATGTTCTACAAGACGCCTTGTAATGAGTACTGTATGTTCTACAAGTCGCCTTGTAATGAGTACTGTATGTTCTACAAGACGCCTTGTAATGAGTACTGTATGTTCTACAAGTCGCCTTGTAATGAGTACTGTATGTTCTACAAGACGCCTTGTAATGAGTACTGTATGTTCTACAAGACGCCTTGTAATGAGTACTGTATGTTCTACAAGTCGCCTTGTAATGAGTAATGTATGTTCTACAAGACGCCTTGTAATGAGTACTGTATGTTCTACAAGACGCCTTGTAATGAGTACTGTATGTTCTACAAGACGCCTTGTAATGAGTACTGTATGTTCTACAAGTCGCCTTGTAATGAGTACTGTATGTTCTACAAGACGCCTTGTAATGAGTACTGTATGTTCTACAAGACGCCTTGTAATGAGTACTGTATTTCCGACGCTTATGAACTGTATTCTACAAGACGCCTTGTAATGAGTACTGTATGTTCTACAAGACACCTTGTAATGAGTACTGTATGTTCTACAAGACGCCTTGTAATGAGTACTGTATGTTCTACAAGACGCCTTGTAATGAGTACTGTATGTTCTACAACAAGTCCCGACGCCTTGTAATGAGTACTGTATGTTCTACAAGACGCCTTGTAATGAGTACTGTATGTTCTACAGACGCCTTGTAATGAGTACTGTATGTTCTACAAGACGCCTTGTAATGAGTACTGTATGTTCCCGACGCCTTGTAATGAGTACTGTATGTTCTACAAGACGCCTTGTAATGAGTACTGTATGTTCTACAAGACGCCTTGTAATGAGTACTGTATGTTCTACAAGACGCCTTGTAATGAGTACTGTATGTTCTACAAGACGCCTTGTAATGAGTACTGTATGTTCTACAAGACGCCTTGTAATGAGTACTGTATGTTCTACAAGACGCCTTGTAATGAGTACTGTATGTTCTACAAGACGCCTTGTAATGAGTACTGTATGTTCCCGACGCCTTGTAATGAGTACTGTATGTTCTACAAGACGCCTTGTAATGAGTACTGTATGTTCCCGACGCCTTGTAATGAGTACTGTATGTTCTACCAAGACGCCTTGTATGAGTACTGTATGTTCCCGACGCCTTGTAATGAGTACTGTATGTTCTACAAGTACGCCTTGTAATGAGTACTGTATGTTCTACAAGTCGCCTTGTAATGAGTACTGTATGTTCTACAAGTCGCCTTGTAATGAGTACTGTATGTTCTACAAGACGCCTTGTAATGAGTACTGTATGTTCTACAAGTTGACCATCAGCAGCCACGGGATCTCAAGTTCCTCGCCTGCGGTCCCCTAGTTATTGACATGTCATTTTACAGCGGTTGAACAAGAGTGCCGGTATCGGCTGCATACCAAGTTGCAGAGACTCTACAATATGGATGGTTTGTGGAAGACTATTCTTTACGGGTAGATCAGAACACTGCCTACTCGTACGGCTTGAAGAATACCGACCAGGAATGAAAACGGCAACACAAAAAGGATGTTTTGACCATTTATTGGTGGGATCTACTATTCTACTGGATGAAACGGTGCTAAAAGCAACCTTTTACAACAAAGGTGTAGGTGACATATCAGCAGCCAGTTGGTAAATTAGTGCCTGTAGTTGGAAAACACCAGATAGTGGCTATCACCATTTCATTAATGGACATGAAATTGAGAACCGTTAATGCAGTGTACCATTTAAAAAGACTATGAACTATAGTAGTGCCTAAACCAGAAGTGAAGAGATGTCGCTGTTGACCAAACGGTTGCGTCTAGCACAGAGCTTCCCCTAAATCATCTGGGTTGATAATCTTAACACCAACTAAATCTTAATGCTTGGGTAAAAATATATAGAATTAAAAAAAAAGGCACACCTCAACTCAAAGCACATGCTTCCCTTTGTACCTCTTAAATTGAATTCTTTATGGCTTTAGGTTAACAGTGGATGGGATAAGATGGGCTACACCATTACAGGTTTTACAAATACACACAACACAAATGGACTGGACCACATCTGTTTTATGAATTTAGAGTCAGAGTGACTGATGGCCTAACCTCTGTTACAGATAACACATTTACACTAGGCATGTATCCCAAATGGCACCCTATTCCCTACAGCATACAATACTTATGACCAGAGCCAGTAGTGCACTATATAATGGAACAGGGTACCAATATGAGGCCGCCCTAATCGTATTATAGATGGAAGGGTACGGGCTACTGGGCCCCTAGCAGGTATGGCACTAGGGCCAGAGCGGCAGCCTCGATGGAGAACAGGTGTGGGTCGTCCACGTGAGGGCAGCGCCGCCTCATGAACTCAGCCAGGCGGAGAAGATACTCCAGGTTGTGACCCGTCTTCCCCTGCCTGGTGGCGATCTGGTGCCCTATCACCTCAGGGCTGGCGGGCCCCAGGAAGAGAGGGTTGTCTGGGGTAGCAATGTAGAGGAGGGCCTGGTGGGTCTGGTTCACTTGGTCATCCTCAGGGATGAAGTCCACGAGCTTGGTGACGTAACCGCCGCACACGGCCTCGCGCACATTTAGGTACTTAAGGGACTCTTCGACCTGGGAACCGGTCACCTCGAAAGCCATGCCCCAGGTAGTTGCCTATTGGAGGAGGAAGCAAGATGTCATTAGAAACTTCATTCAAGCTGACATTTTGTATTGAGGAACAGGTAGAGATTTCTGTTAGACAGGTCTTTCAAAAGAGGAACAAGTGGATATTTCGCATTAATACATATGGAAATGAGTGATAGGGTTTGAGTTCTGTTCTGCGTGGAAACTACATTGCTAAACCTTAAAGGCGTCATTTAGTAGGCGGTTAAAGTTCCACTTACGTCATCATCCTCAATCAGCGTCACCACTCTTCCGGGCTGCAAGGGAGAGAAAATGGGTCAGCATCACCACTCAGACTGAAGCAATAGTTAGCTATGTAGCCAAGCTGTACAGCGGCCACATCAGGGCGTGGTATCAAACTACACATGCAGCAATACTTTATGTTCATAGCAAAATATTGATCTTCAGCTTACTAGGTCATCATTTCCACGATGGAAGTTGTCTCCGTGCCAGAAGCGTCTCTTGTAGCCTTGGATGTAGCCGACCTTGCTACTCTTGTATTTGAAGTCAGGCTTCCACACCAGAGAGCCGTACCCGAAGATCCACAGACTAGTCGGGCTGGTCTTACCGGCGATGATAACTTGAGGTTTCATTTTGATCGGTAACAAGTGTTTAGATGTTCTAATGAATCGATGGTAAAAAAAATAATAATACTTGATGATTCAATTTATTAGCTAGCTAATGTTCGCTTCCTTCGATCAAGGAGGAGCGGTATAGGTTGGCTCACGGTGATACCGCGGACGGTATTTGAGCCCAACTGCTTGGCAGTTGTGAAGATGGAGTTTCGGAGTCCGTTTTGCCTTGCACGATGCATGCCGATGCATTAGTTTCGCCGCATACTGGCTTAAAAATCCATGGTAGCCGCTTGGCTAGGTTTTCGTATCAAAATAAAATCGCAAAAACCGTTTGGCTAGCTGTCGAAGCCAGCCGGTAGTTTGTTCACGACGAAAGACGAACCGAGAAAATACTTATGAAACCGTTGATCTTGAGATTTCTCAGAGACCTCTTTGCTCTTCGTCATCTAGTTGTTTTCTTGATACCAAATGGCGTATTTTCGTGGGGTATCTATAGCCAAGAGCTGAAATGGGTGTGTCACTATGACTGTGTTTTCAACCAATTATATCTCAGAGAGGCTGATTTTCATTGGGTGGTAGCGAATCAGAGATGTGTGTCCCAAATACAGAGGAATTCCAAACCACGTTCAAAATCCTATTGGCGTTGAGGCCATAACTAAAACACGCCCATGCCTTGCAGCGATTAGCTTATAAAGCATCAATCACAGCAGACAAACCTCTGATTGGGTACTTTTACTTTCACTCCAGACAACTATACATCTCGTTATACATGACTGGCTGATGCAACTTACTTCAGCATTTCAGGCCAGTCAACAGCCCAAGACATTGCATCAGATTCACAGAAGATACCAAGACTCTCAACTTGGGGGATTTGAACATCTTAGATAAATAAAATGTATTATTTTAACGTGGATGACCCCCCTCCCTCCCTATTTCCTCGTTCACTCAGCCATGTGCAAAAGCCATGTGCACTCCAATTATATAAGTATATGGTGCATTGTAGGCTATAGACTAGACATTCTTCAAACCTGCCTAGACAAGTAGCCTGTACTTCACTCCTGCAAGCACCATGAAACTGATGAGAATAACTGTCTGGACTAGCTCCAGACTAGCTCCAGACTAGCCCAAGACTAGCCCAAGACTAGCTCCAGACTAGCTCCAGACTAGCTCAAGACTAGCTCCAGACTAGCTACAGACTAGCCCAAGACTAGCTCAAGACTAGCTCAAGACTAGCCCAAGACTAGCTCCAGACTAGCTCAAGACTAGCTCCAGACTAGCTCAAGACTAGCTCCAGACTAGCTCCAGACTAGCTCCAGACTAGCCCAAGACTAGCTCAAGACTAGCTCCAGACTAGCTCCAGACTAGCTACAGACTAGCCCAAGACTAGCTCCAGACTAGCTCAAGACTAGCTGAAGTTAAAACAACAGCCATGTTAGTTCCTTTAGTCGATCCATGAGTTGTATCAAGCAGGAGAATCTTAATACAAGATTATATATAAATAGCTAGGCATTAGCTTGTATGATAAGATTCAGACCTCTGTATAAGCTGTTTATTATAAGTCTACTGTGTACAAGCCTTTCCTCTGACCAGGGTCAGAGATTTACACTGAGTGTACAAAACATTAAGGACACCTGCTCTTTCCATGACATAGACTGACCAGGTAAATCCAGGTGAAAGCTATGATCCCTTATTGGTGTCACTTGTTAAATCCACTTCACTCAGTGTAGATGAAGGGGAGGAGACAGGTTAAAGAAGGATTTTCAAGCCTTGAGACAATTGAGACATGCATTGTGTATGTCTGCCATTCAGAAGGTGAATGGGCAAGACAAAATATTTAAGCGATTTTGAACGGGGTATGGTAGTAGGTGCCAGGCGCACCGGTTTGTGTCAAGAACTCCAACGCTGCTGGGTTTTTTATGCTCAACAGTTTCCTGTGTGTATCAAGAATGATCCAGCCAACTTGACACAACTGTGGGAAGCATTGGAGTCAACATGGGCCAGCATCCACGTAGAAACGCTTTCGACACCTCGTATAGTCCATGCCCTGCCAAATTTGCAAGTGCAAGTGCAACTCAATATTAGGAAGGTGTCCTTCATGTTTTGTACACTCAGTGTAAATCTCCTATCACACCAGCCAGGCTGTCACGATCGTTTAAAGACTGGTTGAACCAAGGCGCAGCGTGATAAGCGTACATGTTTATTTAAGTACTGAACACACAACAAAACAAACGATACGTGAAGTCTCAAGGTACACACTACAAACCTATACAGAACAAGATCCCACAACTAACTGGTGCCAACAAGCTGCCTAAGTATGGTCCCCCAATCAGAGACAACGATCTACAGCTGCCTCTGATTGGGAACCACCCCGGCCAACATAGAACTAGACAAACCAGATACTACACCATAGAAACAATACAACACGGAATATACACGCCCTGACTCAACAAATAAACGTCCCCTGAGTCAGGGCGTGACACAGGCCTTTCAAGGAATTGAGTCAGATCCATTCACTGCCTCTCAATGTTAAAGGCTGTAGCCTAGTTCATGGTTGTTTTGCCACATTCACAAAAGGTCTGCACTTTAAAGTCATTATATTTTCTCGCCATCAAAATCTGCCCCAAAAATAGTCCTGTATCCATCGCTTTTTGTTTTTCCAATGCTCCCTGACTGTCTAGCTTTTTCGTTGACTGTTGTCAAGCTGGACAGAGTGAAGAGACTGTAAATGTAGGTTCATTATAATTTCTACACAGTTTGATTGGGTTTTAGTCATTTCAGTGTCGATTGAGATCGTTCCCCCTAAAAATTATTTATCTAAAAAGAGCCCTGGCCTAGTTCAAGTTCACATAATAATGCCTACCTGATGAACCAATCAAGGAATATTCATTGAATATTTATTGATTCAATTATTTTCTTAGAGTTTCAGATACGTACAGTGCATTCGGAAAGTATTCAGACCCCTTCACTTTTTCCACATTTTTGTTACGTAACAGCCTTATTCTAAAATTGCTTAAATCGTTTTTTCCCCTCATCAATCTACACACAATACCCCATAATGACAAAGCAAAAACAGGTTTTTAGAAATGTTTGCAAATGTATTAAAAACGATTACATTTCAATAAGTATTCAGACCCTTTACTCAGTAATTTGTTGAAGCACCGTTGGCAGCGATTACAGCCTCGAGTCTTCTTGGGTATGACACTACAAGCTTGGCACACCTGTATTTTGGGAGTTTCTCCCATTATTCTCTGCAGATCCTCTCAAGCTCTGTCAGGTTGGATGGGGAGATGTTCGATCAGATTCAAGTCCGGGCTCTGGCTGGGCCACTCAAGGACATTCAGAGACTTGTCCCGAAGCCACTCCTGTGTTGTCTTGGCTGTGTGCTTAGGCTCGTTGTCCTGTTGGAAGGTGAACCTTCACCCCAGTCTGAGGTCCTGAGATCTCTGGAGCAGGTTTTCATCAAGGATCTCTCTGTACTTTGCTCCGTTCATCTTTCCCTCGATCCTGACTAGTCTCCCATTCCCTGCCGCTGAAAAACATCCCCACAGCATGATGCTGTCACCACTATGCTTCACCGTAGGAATGGTGCCAGGTTTCCTCCAGACGTGACGCTTGGCATTCAGTCCAAAGAGTGCAATCCTGGTTTCATCAGAGCAGAGAATCTTGTTTCTCATGGTCTGAGTCCTTTAGGTGCCTTTTGGCAAACTCCAAGCGGGTTGTCATGTGCCTTTTACTGAGGAGTGGCTTCCGTCTGGCCACTCTGCCATAAAGGCCTGATTGGTGGAGTGCTGCAGAGATGGTTGTCCTTCTGGAAGGTTCTCCCATCACCACAGAGGAACTCTGGAGCTCTGTCAGAGTGACCATCGGGTTCTTGGTCACCTCCCTGACCAAGGCCCTTCTCCCCCGATTGCTCAGTTTGGCCGGGCGGCCAGCTCTAGGAAGAGTCTTGGGGGTTCCAAACTTCTTCCATTTAAGAATGATGGAGGCCACTGTGTTCTTGGGGACCTTCAATGCTGCAGACATTTGTTGGTACCCTTCCCCAGATCTGTGCCTCGACACAATCCTGTCTCGGAGCTCTACGGACAATTCCTTCGACCTCATGGCTTTTTTTTGCTCTGACATGCACTGTCAACTGTGTGACCTTATGTAGACAGGTGTGTGCCTTTCCAAATGTTGTCCAATCAATTGAATTTACCACAGGTGGACTCCAATCAAGTTGTAGAAACATCTGAAGGATGATCAATGGAAACAGGATGCACCTGAGCTCAATTTCGTGTCTCATAGCAAATGGTCTGAAAACGTATGTAAATCAGGTATTTCTGTTTTTAATTTGTAATACATTTGCAAACATTTCTAAAAACCTCTTTTCATTTTGTCATTATGGGGCATTGTGTGTAGAATGAAGAGGGGGTACAACTAATTTAATCCATTTGAGAATAAGGCTGTAACGTAACAAAATGTGAAAAAGGGGAATACTTTCTGAATGCACTGTAAATGCAAATTTCTCCCTGTTATTCCCACTATTATGTTGTTATTCAGTTAAGTTGATAAGGACCAGGAAAACAATGAGGTAAACCTGAAAGCTGAAGGACAGAGAGACACATGGCAGAGATAGCGTGAGTTTCTCTTGTCACTAGAACACACGGTTACTCATGACTTGGCATGGGAAAAGTTAACCAAAGCAACACAAGGTACCTTGAAGGCATCAAGCCCGGGTTGGACCAATTTACATTGGTTGGCCTATTTCCATGTTTATCAGTCATTGGAGATTTGCAACCTATTGTAATCTGCAATGCTGACGTATGCATGTAAAGCATTGCCTACTGCTGACCCACATTAAGAGCAAAGTCAAGCAACACGTGACCACTCTAAACCAGGAAAGGCTTCAATTGCTCTCTCCTTTAGGATCTGACCTGGGTCAAGGTCAGGGGTCAGTAGGACAGAGCAAGATAGGGGATACATGACCAAAAGTGGCCACGAATCCAGTTGGACCCTACCTCACATGCACGCCCCTGAACAGTATGTATCTTTTTTTTTAAAGGCAACAGTTGCCGTCTCCTTTAGGGGTCTGGTCTGACCAAAACATTCCTTGCTGCTTCACAGTCTTGGGTTAGTAGGACAGCACCAAAAGTGGCGTAGGATCCAGACAGCATCACCTCACCTGTTGTATCCCTGGTATGGTACGGTGTTTCTGGTAGGATCCAGACAGCATCACCTCACCTGTTCTATCCCTGGTATGGTACAGTGTTTCTGGTAGGATCCAGACAGCATCACCTCACCTGTTGTATCCCTGGTATGGTACAGTGTTTCTGGTAGGATCCAGACAGCATCACCTCACCTGTTGTATCCCTGGTATGGTACAGTGTTTCTGGTAGGATCCAGACAGCATCACCTCACCTGTTGTATCCCTGGTATGGTACAGTGTTTCTGGTAGGATCCAGACAGCATCACCTCACCTGTTGTATCCCTGGTATGGTACAGTGTTTCTGGTAGGATCCAGACAGCATCACCTCACCTGTTCTATCCCTGGTATGGTACGGTGTTTCTGGTAGGATCCAGACAGCATCACCTCACCTGTTCTATCCCTGGTATGGTACGGTGTTTCTGGTAGGATCCAGACAGCATCACCTCACCTGTTGTATCCCTGGTATGGTACAGTGTTTCTGGTAGGATCCAGACAGCATCACCTCACCTGTTGTATCCCTGGTATGGTACGGTGTTTCTGGTAGGATCCAGACAGCATCACCTCACCTGTTGTATCCCTGGTATGGTATGGTGTTTCTGGTAGGATCCAGACAGCATCACCTCACCTGTTGTATCCCTGGTATGGTACAGTGTTTCTGGTAGGATCCAGACAGCATCACCTCACCTGTTCTATCCCTGGTATGGTACAGTGTTTCTGGTAGGATCCAGACAGCATCACCTCACCTGTTGTATCCCTGGTATGGTACAGTGTTTCTGGTAGGATCCAGACAGCATCACCTCACCTGTTGTATCCCTGGTATGGTACGGTGTTTCTGGTAGGATCCAGACAGCATCACCTCACCTGTTCTATCCCTGGTATGGTACAGTGTTTCTGGTATTATCCAGACAGCATCACCTCACCTGTTCTATCCCTGGTATGGTACGGTGGCGCAGTGGTCTAAGGCACTGCATTGCAGTGCTAACTGTGCCACTAGAGATCCTGGTTCGAATCCAGGCTCTGTCGCAGCCGGCCGCGACCGGGAGACTCATGGGCGGCGCACAATTGGCCCAGCGTAGGGGAGGGAATGGCCGGCAGGGATGTAGCTCAGTTGATAGAGCATGGCGTTTGCAACGCCAGGGTTGTGGGTTCGATTCCCACGGGGGGCCAGTATAAAAAAAAAAAAAAAAATGTATTCACTAACTGTAAGTCGCTCTGGATAAGAGCGTCTGCTAAATGACTAAAATGTAAAATGTAATAGTCTCAGCCCTGTAATGTGACTGAACTCGTCGTTTTATTATTTAGTCCATTTCAGAGATAAAGATCTGAAATAGTGAGAGGACTTTGGTTGATCTCTTCTCAATGATGTAAACCCCAACTTTAAGATGATTTAAGCAATAGGATTTATTTGCAAATTCTGTTTCTTGATATAAAACAAGACCGAACCATAAGGAATAAGTGAATCACCTGTGCACAACAGAGTTGTGGTCCTCTGTAGCTCAGCTGGTAGAGCACGGCGCTTGTAACGCCAAGGTAGTGGGTTCGATCCCCGGGACCACCCATACACAAAAATGTATGCACGCATGACTGTAAGTCGCTTTGGATAAAAGCGTCTGCTAAATGGCATATTATTACTATTAGTTGCTTGACGGTACTTGTTACAGTGACTGACGGTCAGGGAGCGTTTTACTGACACCTAGTGTTAATTAGCGAGAACTACAACCACAGATTAGGAAGGCCAGCTGTATGCAGTTTGGCCCGATTCCGATTTAGGAAATTAAGCCTTTCTTATGCGCGCCTTTTCTACGCACTTCTCAGTAGTTGGTATTCAGACTTATTTTATGAAGGTGCGTAACGGCCATTGCACGCGTGGTTCTCTTGCGCGCGCTGAATAAATGTAATTCAACTGCTGAATACCCTCTCACTTGCTGGCCAACATATTTCCTCGTGGAGTTTTCATTCAATAGGGTTGTCAGTACATTTATCTTAAGCCAGCCCTTTAAATATGGTGCACCTTTTAATTATAATTTTGTTGACAGACTAGAATACATCGAGAGAAAACGGGTTCAGTCCAAAGGGCTATACACACACCAGCCGAACAGGAACAAGATCCCACAATACACAGCAGGCAATAGGCTACCTAAGGATGATCCCCAATCAGAGACAACGAGCAACAGCTGCCTCTGATTGGGAATCACACCCGGCCAAACATAGAAATAGAGAACTAGAATGTAAACATAGAATATCTAACATAGATTTCCACACCCTGACTCAACAAACTAGAGTTCTATAGGTCAGGGCGTGACAGTACCCCCCCCCCCCCCCCCCAAAGGTGCGGACTCCGGCCGCACAAACCTGACATGACAAGGGGAGGTGCCGGGTGGGCTTTCAGCCTCGGAGGCGGATCCGGCTCCGGGCCGTGACGACCTCTCCCTCTCTGCCTCCCCGTTGCGCCCCTGGTCTGGTCTGAACCTCGGCACGATGCTTCCCCTCTCCTTCCTCCCACGATGCCCAAAGCCCTGTCTGGACCCTGGTGTGGGAGACCCCCGACCCTGGAGATGGGGGCTGACTTCTGGGTCTGAAGTGGAGCCGCTGACCGGAGCTGGACTTGGCACCGGTGGAGAGGACTGCTCTGGCTCCAGAATGGAGCCGCTGACCAGAGCTGGATCAGGCACCGTTGGAGCGGATTGCTCTGGCTCCGGAATGGAGCCGCTGACCGGAGCTGGATCAGGCACCGGTGGAGCGGATTGCTCTGGCTCCGGAGTGGAGCCGCTGACCGGAGCTGGACTGCTAGACTGGGCACCGGTGGAGCGGTCTGCTCTGGCTCTGGAGTGGAGCAAACTTCCGGACCCGTATCCATCCCCATCTCTGGAGCAGGACTAAACGCCGTGCCCAGCCTGGGCACCGACGCAGAGGAAAATTCCAGCCCTGTAGTAGGACTGGTTGCCGGCCCAAGACTGGGAGCTCTAGTCTGGGGCAGGAGCTCCTGCTCCAAAACGGGGCTGTACGTCGTGCCCGCCCTGGGCACCGACGCAGAGGTGGTTTCCAACCCTGTAGTTGGGCTGGTTGATGGCCCCAGACTGGGCACCGACACGCTAAAGTGCTCCCTGCAGGGGACCGTCGCTGGAGGTCGGGTGAGTTGTGTGGTTGGAGGAGGTGTAGAAACGCCACCTCTCTCCCATCGCTCCAATGTACTCACTACGCGCTCCATTGCGCTGCCGAGAGCCTGGATCCTGCTCGCCTGCCGTTGGATACGTTCCTCCAAAGATCCGGACGGACCGACTGTCCCTGCTGACTCCATTTTAGGTGCGTGTTTCTGTCCTGGAACGGGCCGTGCTGGACTGGGAACACGCACCACTGGCTTGGTGCGAGGAGCAGGCACGGGGCGTACCGGGCTGGGAACTGTCGTTGGAGATGTACGACTGTTCTAGTGCTTCTCTCTCCCCGCCCAAACCTCCTCCAGTGAGGACTCCTCCGGGAGCCCCCACGAGTTAGGGAACAGAAACTCATCGTCGTCGTCATCCTCCGACTCCTCAGTGTAAAACTGTTCCCATTCCTGTTCCCATTCCTGTTCCCATTCCTGTTCCCATTCCTGTTCCCATTCCTGTTCCCATGGTCGTAGGGAGTCCAACTGGAACACCACTGGGTGCAATGGTCGGGGCTCTTCTCTCTCGATCCCCGACCACCCCCAAATGTTCTTGGGGTTGCTTCTCGTGCTTCCTCAGCGGTTGGTCCTCTCTTGCCAGGGTCCTTTCCCAGCAAATATCTCCTCCCAAGACCACCATTTGCCCACCCGTGACAAAGCTATTTGCTCCGACCTCGGCACGCTGCTTGGTCCTTTTGTGGTGGGATCTTCTGTCATGAACGTTGAGAGACGGGTCGGACCAAGGCGCAGCGTGAAAAGCGTACATGTTTACTCACCCAATAAACATACAAACCAAAACAAGAAAACAACGTAATGTGAAGTCCAAAGGGCTATACACACACCAGCCGAACAGGAACAAGGTCCCACAATACACAGCAGGCAATAGGCTACCTAAGGATGATCCCCAATCAGAGACAACGAGCGACAGCTGCCTCTGATTGGGAATCACACCCGGCCAGACATAGAAATAGAGAACTAGAATGTAAACATAGAATATCTAACATAGATTTCCACACCCGGACTCAACAAACTAGAGTTCTATAGGTCAGGGACGTGACACTCCGTTTCAGCACCAACTGGTAAATAAAAAAAAAGATTGTAGATTATTTATGCACATTTTAGGGTTAGGAAAGTATGTATGAATATTTTTTTTTTTAAACGTTGACGTTCCCTTATTGTGCAACTTAACTCGGGTCGGAATCAGGTGTCACGCCCTGGCTCTGGGACTCTGTTATGTTGAGCCAGGGGGAATCAGCTGTTGCTTGTTGTCTCTGATTGGGAACCATACTTAGGCAGCCTGTTTTCCACAGTGTGTTGTGGATCTTGTTCCGTTTGGTTTGTGTAACCGTAGGACTGCACGTTTCGTATCGTTTGTTGTTTTTGTTCTGGAATAAAGAGTATGTTCACTTTCACGCTGCGCATTGGTCCACTTCTTCCTCCGACGATCGTGACACAGGGCCCAGCTGCTCCGGAGAAGAAGGCTCTGACTATAACATTCAATTGGCAACACGCTGCACTGCACTGTGGGACGTTTCTACGCATTTATGTTTGATATTTGTAGATTAATACCATTACACGTCTTTGTACTTTTTGTCAAAACTTTTTATTTGCATAATTGTTCTGTGTTGGTGGGTCGGTTTCTTGGCTTTTGTATGACTTGTGGAAACTGCCGTTGTGTGTAAACCATTGTTTTTATGACTGTGTCTAAACAGAATCCCTTCAATGAGCAAGACAATTGTCAATGGAATTTCAAACAGTGCATCCATGTATGGGGGATCTCTTTAGAATTTGACATGCCACATATTTAGGGTTAATAAAGAGATGGAGCAGGAGATAGTCAGAAACCTGTTTCCTCATTCCCAACCAATGACATCAACACACAGATCTCCCTCTTTTCCCTAAACAGAATAAATAGATCTTAGTCGATCAGGAATGTTTGTTTCCCTGTCCTGTACTTGTGTGGCCGTTGTTTCCTGAAAAGCCCATGCTTCCACCACGCAACGCCAGAAGAGTACAGGGCAGATGGCAGATCCCAGCATGTGTCCAAAATGGCATCCTATTCAGTACACAACTGTTGACCAGAGCGCTGGGCGCTATATACGGGAATAGGGTACCATTTGGGATTCAAGATCTGCGATCTCAGGGAGAGATGCGTGAGAAAAGCAGTTGGCCTCCGCCGGCATGTTCTGCATTTTTTAATCAGACAGGAAGTAGGAAGTGATGTCACTAGGTCACAAACAGGATGCTGTGATTATAATACAATGAGAATGTTTGGCTATGCTATGGAGACCCAAAGGCCAGAGGCCAGAGGCCAAGCACTTTTAGTACACTGAGTGAGTGTGTACTGTGTGTGTGTGTACTGTGTGTGTGTGTGTACCGTGTGTGTGTGTGTACTGTGTGTGTGTGTGTGTGTTTGTAAGTGTATCTGTGAGTGTGTTTGTGTCAGAGTGTTCGAGCGTGCATGAGAGAGAGAAACAGTGTTCGTGTGCATACTGCATGTACTGTAAGTGTGTCTATGAGAATGTGTGTGTGTGTGTGTGTGTGTGTGTGTGTATAGTCCATGTGTGAGAGGAGAGAGGGTTCCACAGTCCCTCAGTGCGGGCGGGCAGTTGTCAGGGTAACAGGTTGAAAGCTATGTGTGAGCTGTAGCAGTGGAAGGTTTTACCAGATGACTAATGGCTGTGATAGTGTTTTTTCCTCTTGGCCTGGCCGGAAAACCCCTCTCTACACCTTCGAGATCCAGGCATCGTCTAGTGTATCCTCTTTTCACACACATCAACAGGACGGCTGCCTCCCAAATGACACCCTATTCTCTATATCAGTGGTTCACAAACCTCTCCTCGGGGACCGCCAGACGTTTCACAACTCTGTTGTAGTCCTGAACCAACTCACCTTGATTCACCTGGCCAAGGGCTTGATGATTAGTTGACCATTTGAATCAGGTGTGCTAGCTGTGGAATAGTTAAACGTCTGGGCGTCCCCCTAGGAGAGGTTTGAGAACCCCTGCCTTATATAGTGCACTACTTTTTGACCAGAGCCCCATGGGAAACATACAGGGAATAGGGTGCCATTTGGGATGTAGCCACAGACAGATCAACAGGATGTGTTTGAGAGAGGAAGAGGTGGGGGGGACAGAGATCTGATACTGGGTGTTGATTGCTGCTGATTGGGGCCCGGTCTGTTGACAGTGGTGGGATTCTGTTAATTGGATGACAGGAGAGGTTCTTTTTAACGAACATCCAACTCCTAGCCTATAGACAGGAGATACACAAAGAGAAGAGCCACTATTAAAGTAATGTCCGCTGTTTGCTACTCCCAATAAATGTCGACCATGTCGGTTGACTTCCTTAAAGTGAACAGCAAACAGCCAGTAGACATTACTTTTTCTTTATTCAGTTATTTGGAGGCTCGAGAGGAAGTGTTTTTTAAACTCTGTTTCATGACAAATGTGACAACTACATCAGAATCACTGGCTGTGTCGTTGCTATCCATTCAGCTGTGTCGTTGCTATCCATTCAGCTGTGTCGTTGCTATCCATTCAGCTGTGTCGTTGCTATCTATTCAACTGTGTCGTTGCTATCCATTCAGCTGTGTCGTTGCTATCCATTCAGCTGTACCGTTGCTATCCATTCAGCTGTGTCGTTGCTATCCATTCAGCTGTACCGTTGCTATCCATTCAGCTGTGTCGTTGCTATCCATTCAGCTGTGTCGTTGCTATCCATTCAGCTGTGTCGTTGCTATCCATTCAGCTTGTCGTTGCTATCCATTCAGCTGTGTCGTTGCTATCCATTAGCTGTACCGTGCTATCCATTCAGCTGTGTCGTTGCTATCCATTCAGCTGTGTCGTTGCTATCCATTCAGCTGTGTCGTTGCTATGCATTCAGCTGTGTCGTTGCTATCCATTCAGCTGTGTCGTTGCTATCCATTCAGCTGTACCGCTGCTATCCATTCAGCTGTGTCGTTGCTATCCATTCAGCTGTAAACCGTTGCTATCCATTCAGCTGTGTCGTTGCTATCCATTCAGCTGTACCGTTGCTATCCATTCAGCTGTGTCGTTGCTATCAATTCAGCTGTACCGTTGCTATCCATTCAGCTGTACCGTTGCTATCCATTCAGCTGTGTCGTTGCTATCAATTCAGCTGTACCGTTGCTATCCATTCAGCTGTACCGTTGCTATCCATTCAGCTGTGTCGTTGCTATCCATTCAGCTGTGTCGTTGCTATCCCATCAGCTGTACCGTTGCTATCCATTCAGCTGTACCGTTGCTATCCATTCAGCTGTACCGTTGCTATCCCATTCAGCTGTGTCCGTTGCTATCCATTCAGCTGTGTCGTTGCTATCCATTCAGATGTGTCGTTGCTATCCATTCAGCTGTACCGTTGCTATCCATTCAGCTGTACCGTTGCTATCCATTCAGATGTGTCGTTGCTATCCATTCAGCTGTACCATTGCTATCCATTCAGCTGTGTCGTTGCTATCCATTCAGCTGTGTCGTTGCTATCCATTCAGCTGTGTCGTTGCTATCCATTCCAGCTGTGTCGTTGCTATCCATTCAGCTGTGTCGTTGCTATCCATTCAGCTGTGTCGTTGCTATCCATTCAGCTGTACCGTTGCTATCCATTCAGCTGTACCGTTGCTATACATTCAGCTGTACCGTTGCTATCCATTCAGCTGTACCGTTGCTATACATTCAGCTGTACCGTTGCTCTCCATTCAGCTGTACCGTTGCTATCCATTCAGCTGTACGTTGCTATCCATTCAGCTGTACCGTTGCTATCCATTCAGCTGTACCGTTGCTATCCATTCAGCTGTACCGTTGCTATCCATTCAGCTGTGTCGTTGCTATCCATTCAGCTGTACCGTTGCTATCCATTCAGCTGTGTCGTTGCTATCCATTCAGCTGTACCGTTGCTATCCATTCAGCTGTACCGTTGCTATCCATTCAGCTGTACCGTTGCTATCCATTCAGCTGTACCGTTGCTATCCATTCAGCTGTGTCGTTGCTATCCATTCAGCTGTACCGTTGCTATCCATTCAGCTGTACCGTTGCTATCCATTCAGCTGTGTCGTTGCTATCCATTCAGCTGTGTCGTTGCTATCCATTCAGCTGTACCGTTGCTATCCATTCAGCTGTGTCGTTGCTATCCATTCAGCTGTGTCGTTGCTATCCATTCAGCTGTGTCGTTGCTATCCATTCAGCTGTACCGTTGCTATCCATTCAGATGTATCGTTTCTATCCATTCAGCTGTGTCGTTGCTATCCATTCAGCTGTGTCGTTGCTATCCATTCAGCTGTGTCGTTGCTATCCATTCAGCTGTGTCGTTGCTATCCATTCAGCTGTGTCGTTGCTATCCATTCAGCTGTGTCGTTGCTATCCATTCAGCTGTGTCGTTGCTATCCATTCAGCTGTACCGTTGCTATCCATTCAGCTGTACCGTTGCTATACATTCAGCTGTACCGTTGCTATCCATTCAGCTGTACCGTTGCTATACATTCAGCTGTACCGTTGCTCTCCATTCAGCTGTACCGTTGCTATCCATTCAGCTGTGTCGTTGCTATCCATTCAGCTGTGTCGTTGCTATCCATTCAGCTGTGTCGTTGCTCTCCATTCAGCTGTACCGTTGCTATCCATTCAGCTGTACCGTTGCTATCCATTCAGCTGTACCGTTGCTATCCATTCAGCTGTACCGTTGCTATCCATTCAGCTGTGTCGTTGCTATCCATTCAGCTGTGTCGTTGCTATCCATTCAGCTGTGTCGTTGCTATCCATTCAGCTGTACCGTTGCTATCCATTCAACTGTGTCGTTGCTATCCATTCAGCTGTGCCGTTGCTATCCATTCAGCTGTACCGTTGCTATCCATTTAGCTGTACCGTTGCTATCCATTCAGCTGTGTCGTTGCTATCCATTCACCTGTGTCGTTGCTATCCATTTAGCTGTGTCGTTGCTATCCATTCAGCTGTGTCGTTGCTATCCATTCAGGTGTACCGTTGCTATCCATTCAGATGTACCGTTGCTATCCATTCAGCTGTATCGTTGCTATCCATTCAGCTGTGTCGTTGCTATCCATTCAGCTGTGTCGTTGCTATCCATTCAGCTGTGTCGTTGCTATCCATTCAGGTGTACCGTTGCTATCCATTCAGATGTACCGTTGCTATCCATTCAGCTGTGTCGTTGCTATCCATTCAGCTGTGTCGATGCTATCCATTCAGCTGTGTCGTTGCTATCCATTCAGCTGTACCGTTGCTATCCATTCAGCTGTACCGTTGCTATCCATTCAGCTGTGTCGTTGCTATCCATTCAGCTGTGTCGTTGCTATCCATTCAGCTGTACCGTTGCTATCCATTCAGCTGTACCGTTGCTATCCATTCAGCTGTACCGTTGCTATCCATTCAGATGTATCGTTTCTATCCATTCAGCTGTGTCGTTGCTATCCATTCAGCTGTGTCGTTGCTATCCATTCAGCTGTGTCGTTGCTATCCATTCAGCTGTGTCGTTGCTATCCATTCAGCTGTGTCGTTGCTATCCATTCAGCTGTGTCGTTGCTATCCATTCAGCTGTGTCGTTGCTATCCATTCAGCTGTGTCATTGCTATCCATTCAGCTGTACCGTTGCTATCCATTCAGCTGTACCGTTGCTATACATTCAGCTGTACCGTTGCTATCCATTCAGCTGTACCGTTGCTATACATTCAGCTGTACCGTTGCTCTCCATTCAGCTGTACCGTTGCTATCCATTCAGCTGTACCGTTGCTATCCATTCAGCTGTACCGTTGCTATCCATTCAGCTGTACCGTTGCTATCCATTCAGCTGTACCGTTGCTATCCATTCAGCTGTGTCGTTGCTATCCATTCAGCTGTGTCGTTGCTATCCATTCAGCTGTACCGTTGCTATCCATTCAGCTGTGTCGTTGCTATCCATTCAGCTGTGTCGTTGCTATCCATTCAGCTGTGTCGTTGCTATCCATTCAGCTGTACCGTTGCTATCCATTCAGATGTATCGTTTCTATCCATTCAGCTGTGTCGTTGCTATCCATTCAGCTGTGTCGTTGCTATCCATTCAGCTGTGTCGTTGCTATCCATTCAGCTGTGTCGTTGCTATCCATTCAGCTGTGTCGTTGCTATCCATTCAGCTGTGTCGATGCTATCCATTCAGCTGTACCGTTTCTATCCATTCAGCTGTACCGTTGCTATCCATTCAGCTGTGTCGTTGCTATCCATTCAGCTGTGTCGTTGCTATCCATTCAGCTGTGTCGTTGCTATCCATTCAGCTGTACCGTTGCAATCCATTCAGCTGTACCGTTGCTATCCATTCAGCTGTGTCGTTGCTATCCATTCAGCTGTGTCGTTGCTCTCCATTCAGCTGTACCGTTGCTATCCATTCAGCTGTACCGTTGCTATCCATTCAGCTGTACCGTTGCTATCCATTCAGCTGTACCGTTGCTATCCATTCAGCTGTGTCGTTGCTATCCATTCAGCTGTGTCGTTGCTATCCATTCAGCTGTGTCGTTGCTATCCATTCAGCTGTACCGTTGCTATCCATTCAACTGTGTCGTTGCTATCCATTCAGCTGTGCCGTTGCTATCCATTCAGCTGTACCGTTGCTATCCATTCAGCTGTGTCGTTGCTATCCATTCAGCTGTGTCGTTGCTATCCATTCAGCTGTACCGTTGCTATCCATTCAGCTGTACCGTTGCTATCCATTCAGCTGTACCGTTGCTATCCATTCAGATGTATCGTTTCTATCCATTCAGCTGTGTCGTTGCTATCCATTCAGCTGTGTCGTTGCTATCCATTCAGCTGTGTCGTTGCTATCCATTCAGCTGTGTCGTTGCTATCCATTCAGCTGTGTCGTTGCTATCCATTCAGCTGTGTCGTTGCTATCCATTCAGCTGTGTCGTTGCTATCCATTCAGCTGTACCGTTGCTATCCATTCAGCTGTGTCGTTGCTATCCATTCAGCTGTGTCGTTGCTATCCATTCAGCTGTACCGTTGCTATCCATTCAGCTGTGTCGTTGCTATCCATTCAGCTGTGTCGTTGCTATCCATTCAGCTGTGTCGTTGCTATCCATTCAGCTGTACCGTTGCTATCCATTCATATGTATCGTTGCTATCCATTCATATGTATCGTTTCTATCCATTCAGCTGTGTCGTTGCTATCAATTCAGCTGTGTCGTTGCTATCCATTCAGCTGTGTCGTTGCTATCCATTCAGCTGTGTCGTTGCTATCCATTCAGCTGTGTCGTTGCTATCCATTCAGCTGTGTCGTTGCTATCCATTCAGCTGTGTCGTTGCTATCCATTCAGCTGTGTCGTTGATATCCATTCAGCTGTACCGTTGCTATCCATTCAGCTGTACCGTTGCTATACATTCAGCTGTACCGTTGCTATCCATTCAGCTGTACCGTTGCTATACATTCAGCTGTACCGTTGCTCTCCATTCAGCTGTACCGTTGCTATCCATTCAGCTGTACCGTTGCTATCCATTCAGCTGTACCGTTGCTATCCATTCAGCTGTACCGTTGCTATCCATTCAGCTGTACCGTTGCTATCCATTCAGCTGTACCGTTGCTATCCATTCAGCTGTACCGTTGCTATCCATTCAGCTGTACCGTTGCTATCCATTCAGCTGTACCGTTGCTATCCATTCAGCTGTGTCGTTGCTATCCATTCAGCTGTACCGTTGCTATCCATTCAGCTGTACCGTTGCTATCCATTCAGCTGTGTCATTGCTATCCATTCAGCTGTGTCGTTGCTATCCATTCAGCTGTACCGTTGCTATCCATTCAGCTGTACCGTTGCTATCCATTCAGCTGTACCGTTGCTATCCATTCAGCTGTACCGTTGCTATCCACTCAGCTGTACCGTTGCTATCCATTCAGCTGTGTCGTTGCTATCCATTCAGCTGTGTCGTTGCTATCCATTCAGCTGTACCGTTGCTATCCATTCAGCTGTGTCGTTGCTATCCATTCAGCTGTGTCGTTGCTATCCATTCAGCTGTGTCGTTGCTATCCATTCAGCTGTACCGTTGCTATCCATTCAGATGTATCGTTTCTATCCATTCAGCTGTGTCGTTGCTATCCATTCAGCTGTGTCGTTGCTATCCATTCAGCTGTGTCGTTGCTATCCATTCAGCTGTGTCGTTGCTATCCATTCAGCTGTGTCGTTGCTATCCATTCAGCTGTGTCGATGCTATCCATTCAGCTGTACCGTTTCTATCCATTCAGCTGTACCGTTGCTATCCATTCAGCTGTGTCGTTGCTATCCATTCAGCTGTGTCGTTGCTATCCATTCAGCTGTGTCGTTGCTATCCATTCAGCTGTACCGTTGCTATCCATTCAGCTGTACCGTTGCTATCCATTCAGCTGTGTCGTTGCTATCCATTCAGCTGTACCGTTGCTATCCATTCAGCTGTACCGTTGCTATCCATTCAGCTGTACCGTTGCTATCCATTCAGATGTATCGTTTCTATCCATTCAGCTGTGTCGTTGCTATCCATTCAGCTGTGTCGTTGCTATCCATTCAGCTTTGTCGTTGCTATCCATTCAGCTGTGTCGTTGCTATCCATTCAGCTGTGTCGTTGCTATCCATTCAGCTGTGTCGTTGCTATCCATTCAGCTGTGTCGTTGCTATCCATTCAGCTGTGTCGTTGCTATCCATTCAGCTGTGTCGTTGCTATCCATTCAGCTGTACCGTTGCTATACATTCAGCTGTACCGTTGCTATCCATTCAGCTGTACCGTTGCTATACATTCAGCTGTACCGTTGCTCTCCATTCAGCTGTACCGTTGCTATCCATTCAGCTGTACCGTTGCTATCCATTCAGCTGTACCGTTGCTATCCATTCAGCTGTACCGTTGCTATCCATTCAGCTTTACCGTTGCTATCCATTCAGCTGTACCGTTGCTATCCATTCAGCTGTGTCGTTGCTATCCATTCAGCTGTACCGTTGCTATCCATTCAGCTGTACCGTTGCTATCCTTTCAGCTGTACCGTTGCTATCCATTCAGCTGTGTCGTTGCTATCCATTCAGCTGTGTCGTTGCTATCCATTCAGCTGTGTCGTTGCTATCCATTCAGCTGTGTCGTTGCTATCCATTCAGCTGTACCGTTGCTATCCATTCAACTGTGTCGTTGCTATCCATTCAGCTGTGCCGTTGCTATCCATTCAGCTGTACCGTTGCTATCCATTTAGCTGTACCGTTGCTATCCATTCAGCTGTGTCGTTGCTATCCATTCAGCTGTGTCGTTGCTATCCATTTAGCTGTGTCGTTGCTATCCATTCAGCTGTGTCGTTGCTATCCATTCAGGTGTACCGTTTCTATCCATTCAGATGTACCGTTGCTATCCATTCAGCTGTATCGTTGCTATCCATTCAGCTGTGTCGTTGCTATCCATTCAGCTGTACCGTTGCTATCCATTCAGCTGTGTCGTTGCTATCCATTCAGCTGTGTCGTTGCTATCCATTCAGCTGTGTCGTTGCTATCCATTCAGCTGTGTCGTTGCTATCCATTCAGCTGTGTCGATGCTATCCATTCAGCTGTGTCGTTGCTATCCATTCAGCTGTACCGTTGCTATCCATTCAGCTGTACCGTTGCTATCCATTCAGCTGTGTCGTTGCTATCCATTCAGCTGTGTCGTTGCTATCCATTCAGCTGTACCGTTGCTATCCATTCAGCTGTACCGTTGCTATCCATTCAGCTGTGTCGTTGCTATCCATTCAGCTGTGTCGTTGCTATCCATTCAGCTGTGTCGTTGCTATCCATTCAGCTGTGTCGTTGCTATCCATTCAGCTGTACCGTTGCTATCCATTCAGCTGTGTCGTTGCTATCCATTCAGCTGTGTCGTTGCTATCCATTCAGCTGTGTCGTTGCTATCCATTCAGCTGTGTCTTTGCTTTCCATTCAGCTGTGTCGTTGCTATCCATTCAGCTGTGTCGTTGCTATCCATTCAGCAGTGTCGTTGCTATCCATTCAGCTGTGTCGTTGCTATCCATTCAGCTGTGTCGTTGCTATCCATTCAGCTGTACCGTTTATATCCATTCAGCTGTGTCGTTGCTATCCATTCAGCTGTGTCGTTGCTATCCATTCAGCTGTGTCGTTGCTATCCATTCAGCTGTGTCGTTGCTATCCATTCAGCTGTGTCGTTGCTATCCATTCAGCTGTACCGTTGCTAATCATTCAGCTGTGTCGTTGCTATCCATTCAGCTGTGTCGTTGCTATCCATTCAGCTGTGTCGTTGCTATCCATTCAGCTGTTTCGTTGCTATCC